>CM065683.1:42741197-42773571 GCA_017654935.2 Phymorhynchus buccinoides | reverse complement strand
GGGTCGCAGTGGTGTGTCCTTGCGAAAGGCACTTCGTATCCTATTTTCCTCATTCCACCCGGTGTAAATGGGTACCTTACGTTCAGTTTGGGGGGAAAGTCCTTCGGGATGAGATTTAAAACCAGGTCTCAGTGTGCGAACGCTGCACAAAGATCTTGCCACACGCTAATTAAGCCATTCCACAATTCAGTAGGGGTAGACCATGGTTGCGCCGGTGGGATGGATGGCACGACACCCACATAGCTTGGCATCCTGATGCGGCCGTCTCAAAGGAAGACTTTGGGCGTGGGGCAGATAAACAATCCCCAATTAGGAAGAAGAGGCGGGGAGATGGTTGAAGATGGGGGAAAAACACCTAAAGCAACGCTATAATAGGCATCGTTACTCTCACCATGAGTGACATTAGCTGAAGAAGAAATTGTGCATGCTTTTTCACAGTACACGCATGAAATTTGGCATGAGGGTTTCTTTTTTATGTGTCTACATGACGTGGGACTTTTTCAATGTAGTCTTTAACCCTTTCAGTGCCAGGGGCAATTTATTGTGGACATCTTCAATTATTAAAAACATTCTAGTGGTGTGCATTTTCATGTAACAAGCATGAAATTTGGCATGACAGTGATGATTTGGGAAAGTGATGATAAGCACTTTGCTCTGAACGTGAAGCGCCATTACCACTGTCTTACTTTCGTTCTTACATTCAAACAATGATTGGTTAAAATAAAAACGATGTGTAATAAAATAATAGTAAAATGTTGCATTTTACAAAGCTAAACGTACAAGAAGCAGAATGTGTGGTAAATAAAGATATTCGTGTGCTAAGTTTATTTTTTACAATTAGATTTGTTGAAGAAACATTGAACTGCGGTCCTCTCTTTCATTGCCGGTGTCAGAAGAGAATATTCTACCTCATGAAATATAGTAGACATTCCTCGTTCAGAAGTGTTTGCTTGTCTGCCATTGTGAATTTATTACGAAACTAAGTGCATGGCTTTGTACATCGATTTTCTCGGCAAATATGTACATTTACACCCCCTTGCTCTATTTCTTGGTTCTTTCCGTGGTCTAGGGTAAGGTGGTTATAGTTCGCATGCGGACAGGTAGATATTCATGGCAAGTACGTATGCTCGTGACCACCGGAGCTGTGTTTTCGTCCGCAATATTCGTCTGGGCTCCAAACCACCTGCGTGTGCATCTCGACCATTCCAATGGAAGTGTTGCCATCTTAGTCCTTATTTGTGTGTTAACAAAGTGAAAATGTTATCTAAATGGTAAAGAAAACATCCAGATGTTATAAATACAGTTTAGATAAGTTCGAATTGGAACAGCCAAATACGCAGCATCGATCTGGCAATTTTCAAAAAAAGGTAAGGACTAAGATGGCGGTCACACTATAGACAGGACAGACAGGACAGACAGACAGAGACAGAGTTTGTTAATATATCTTAGTTCATAAAGTTTGTTCACGTAAACACTTTTGAGCAGCAACATTCTGATTCACATTTCTCAACAAAAGTAGCTATGTCACTCCCACGGACCCACAGAATACTAGTATTCTGTGCACGGACCTACATTAATTCGTGGTCACTCCTGTATGCACAGTCCAAGGGATATCACCAGAACTACTGCTGCGTTGACAGCGGTGTTTTGCTTTTAACGATGCTGCCGCGTGAATCTAAAAATAAACGCCAGCGCGAGCGATGCATCAGTTTCTAAATATAACCACGTTTTCAGCAGCAGAAGCTATTTTTAGACTAGAATAGAAGCGAAAGAAGGAGCGAAATATTTTTGCTTACGAAAAGTGGGATGAGAACGCATTTCTCTGTTTGATTGTCTGCCCTGGTGTACGTGAACGGATTTATATTCCGCACGCACTCCAGTCAAAACAACTGTGATGATATTCATATTTTCTATGAAGAGATATTTTTTTCCTTTGCTCTAAATCCATTACATATGCATGAATTTTTCTGTGTAGGCCTAGCCTATATATATGTCTGTATATTGCTGCTGATGAGATGAAAGAGTGAGTGATGAAAGAGTGAGTGAGAACTTGACCATAATACAGCGTAATACTTATAAGTCGACACATGCTTAAGTCGACTTTTGCGTAAGTCGACGGATTTATCATTTCCCGGCCAAAAGTGCTCTTTAACAGACTTTGATAACAACGGATATCTCGACAACTGACGTATAACTCGACGTTCGTCTATGTCGACGAGATTTTTTCTGAATGTCAAACGGATAAGTCGACTTCCTGACTTTTGTTTTTTTCCCCTGACCTGACTTAAGTCACACCAGTCTTGTTTTATTTTGACCTATCTCTTTTTGAATGTGTGCGCGTGTGTGCGGCGTGCGTTTGTGCACGCGCACATGTGTGTGTGTGTGTGTGTGTGTGTGTGTGTGTGCGTGCGTGTGACGTGTGTCTGTGTGTGTGACGTTTGCAATTATGCTTGACAGTTTCATTGTCGTGTGACGTCAACAATTTCCCAGCGGTGGGAGAAAATAGGGACGTTCCCATACCGTAAAATACTGAGTTTAAGCCCCCACCCCCACCATCCTTTGCACAGTTTGAGGCCCCCAAAAGGGGTGGGCTTATACACGGTATTTGTTCTTGTGTGCTCGAAACAAAATTGTAAAAGGAAAGATACACAGCCTGTGACATCCCCAATGCCGGTGAATCCATTCACGCAGGCACGCACGCACGCACGCGCACACACGCACACACACACACACACACACCACACACACACACACACACACACACACACACATATGTCACAGTAGAAATGGGAATCCAGTAGGATTCAGAATCCTACTAGTATAAATCGGAATTCCGATTTGTACTAGTAAAAATCGGAATTTCTAATTTCTACTGGACTTTTTCTAGTAGAAATTGGAATTTCTGATTTCTACTAGTACAAATCGGAATTCCGATTTGTACTGACAGCCAGTAGAAAATGGAATCCAGTACAAATTAGAATCAACATATTGTTTCAGTTGTAAGAGAAGAAAGACAAAACAAAGGGATTAGGTTGCACTGTCTTTTCTAGTGCTGCAGCCAAATGGATTAGGTTGTCTTTTCTAGTGCTGCAGCCAAAGGGATTAGGTTGCACTGTCTTTTCTAGTGCTGCAGTCAAAGGGATTAGGTTGCACTGTCTTTTCTAGTGCTGCAGCCAAAGGGATTAAGTTGTCTTTTCTAGTGCTGCAGCCAAAGGGATTAGGTTGCATTGTCTTTCCTTGTGCTGCAGCCAAAGGGATTATGTACTGTCTTTTCTAGTGCTGCAGATAAAGGGATTAGTGTTGTCTTTTCTAGAGCTGCAGCCCAAGGGATTTCACCCTTTTACAAGGTATTTCACCCTTTGTATAGTGTTTGCCTCCAAATGGGGGGTGGGCTCATACTACTAGATTGGCTAATACTCGGTATTTTACGGTACGTAGTTAAGAGATCTTTTCTTTTAGACACTTTGAGTTCACCATGGCTCAGCTCAACTCTGATGGCCAGTCATATTATAACTTGCATTCTCGCTGTTTTGCCATGGAAGAGTGAGCATTGTTCATACGTCTTGCAAAATTTAAAATACCTTTAAGAAACGTCTTTACTGTCTAAATTATAGTCTCTCTCTCTCTCTCTCACTCTTAAACTCTCTCTCTCTCTCTCTCTCCTCTCCTCTCTCTCTCTCTCTCTCTCTTCCTCTCTCTCTCTCTCTCTCCCTCGCTCTCTCCTATCTCTCTCTCTCTCTCTCTCTGCTCTCTCTCTCTCTCTCTCTCTCTTACAGGCACACACACGTATACATGTACACACACTCACACATATACACACACCTACCTACCTACCCCGTACGCGTGCACACACAAACGAACACACACACAAAGAGTATAAGTCGACATTATCTTCTGAAAGTGTCTGTGAAGTCGAGATATCCGACTGACGGATAAGTCGACATTTTTGTTTATAAAGTCGAGATATCCGACTGACGGATAAGTCGACTGACGCATAACTCGACATAAAATCAATTGCCGCTGGCATGTCGACTTAAGCGTATTCGACTGTATTGCCTGTAGTATACTGCCAATACCACCAGACCGTTCAACAACAAAAAAGTAATTAAGTTCAAACTATCATTGCGCTCTCCCAATTTCCGTCGAGTATATAGCCTTCATAGGCTCCTTCGACGTACGAATCCAGATCCAGAATTCTTGACAGAATGCCCTCCCCCCCCCCTCCCCCACCAACACCACCCCCCTCTCCTCATCACCCCAACGTACACCTCCCCCTTCCCATGTGTTTTGACGTTGATGCCCGTTATAGCAGTTTCACCAAATCAGTGGCACCTAGTTAATTATGAATGAAAGTCGAGTTTATAGCCTTCATAGGCTTCTTCGACGTACGAATCCAGATCCAGATCAAGAATTCTTGACAGAATGCCCCCCCCCCCCCCCCCCCCCCCCCCCCCCCCTCCTTCTCCCATCACCCAACGTATACATCCCCCCTCCCCGTGTGTCTTGACGTTGATGCCCGTTAATAGCAGTTTCACCAAATGACACCAATTTAATTATGAATGAAAAATACTCACAGGCATCACTGTGGGGATATGGTCAACATATAACATATTCCAGTTATCATAACCACTTTTTGAATAGGCCTACATTAATTAATTTACTCTTTTTGAAACATAATGTTGCATATGATCAAATACATGGAATCTGGATTGTGATAAAACTTTGCAGACCTCTTCCTAATAAATCATGCAGGGGCGATGCCCGTGACGCCAGTTCACCAAAATGGGAAGCAAAATAAAGTAACGTGCTCCCAGTAATTTCGATTTTGTGATAGTACATTATAAATATGTTCATCTGAAGTGGTTATCGTTAGTTCATAACTGGCAGAAATGTTCCCAAAACGATTGGCTGTTTAGCCTAATTACATTACTAATCCCCATTTGGAATGTCTAAGACGTAGGCCTACTCATGACTAAAGGGCCTTATGAACAAACTTGCCTAGACACATTCGCAAAGAATTTGATTTTGGTTTTGGCTTTGGTTTTTGTTGATGAAATGGGAATACGTTTACATCGCCTTGCTTTTTGGCTCACTCGTGTTAACGAAGTTAACTTCGTTAACACGAATGAGTCTATAGTAAGATAGTTGTTCGGCTGTGTGTGTGTGTGTGTGTGTGTGTGTGTGTGTGTGTGTGTGTGTGTATCAGTGTGTGTCAGTGTGTGTGTATGTGTGTGTTGCGTCCATGGTCTAATCTCCAAACCTTAACGCTGGCATTTTCTCGGGAAATACACGCCCATGGCTCCGTCCATTGCCAATATATTCATGGGCCACCTGGAAAAACGGCTCATGGCCTCATCTCCCTGGACTGTGGAGGAGGCCCTGTGGCGCAGATGTATTGACGACATCCTCATGCTTTGGAGACATGGGCAGGAGGAGTTGAAACGTTTCCTGGACTGGCTCAACGCTCAACATGAAACCATCAAGTTCACCAGTAATTATGGCAGAACAAACGTCCCATACTTGGATGTGAACATCAACATCTGCAACGGAAAAATAATCACTGACCTGTACATCAAACCGACAGACGCAAACATGTATCTGCCATTCCATTCACGCCACCCCCGCCACTGTGTTAGAGCCATAGCCTATGGCCAGTGTCTATGGATACGCCGAATCTGCTCAGAAGAGGAGACATTCCACAAACACTGTCGGGAGCTCAAACATAAATTCCTGAAACGAGGGTATCCAGAAAAACTCATCCAAGACGCCATCACAACAGTTGCAGCCATTCCCCGACAACAAACGCTACAATACAAGGACAAAAAGGTCAACGAAAGAGTCCCATTCATCATCACTCATAACCCAGACCACCCCAACATAGGCAGATGGCTCAGATAATTGATGCCAGATCTCCACCAAAACAGGAGAATGGAAAAAGCACTCCCTCAACCACCAATGATAGGGGAGAGAAATTGTGCAAACTTGAAAAAGCTCCTCATGCCATCAAAGATCCCAGCTAGCAGCAGTTATCGACCTCACGACTCAACACCAGGAGTGTACAAATGCAAAGCGAGCAGATGTGTGGTGTGCCAAAGACACTTGCAGGAAACAACAACTTTCTCCAGCATATGCTAATATTATTATTGAAATGTTAAAAACCCATTTTGGAAGGATGTTGTAAAACATTATAAAAAAAACTTTGTACAAAATGTTGTCCATCCTCTGTACATGAATTCATGTCTGAATGTATTCATTATAACATAAATATTTTAAGGGGACGAAGGGTACTTTGTGTACGAGAGTGGTGTGATTGTGATATTTATTATGTAAAAAATATACTTAATGATGATGGCCAGTTTATGACATATGACAAATTCCTGCTTAAATACGCAGGTATTAGAACCAATTTCATATTGTATGAAGGCATTGTTGGTTCTATTCGAACATATTGTCAAAAAATAAATGTTGTTCTAACCAATAGATACAAAGTACTATAGACCCAAAGGTTCGGTCTTGCATTTTTAGAGGCAATAAGTATGTGCAAACCATTTTAAATGAAAACAATGCTACTCCATCAGCAGTCATAAAGTGGAATGGTCTGTTTGAAACTCTGAGCTGGAAACACATTATTTCACATTAGTACAAAACTACTATAGATGTACAGCTCAGATGGTTTCAAGCCAAGCTATTGCACAGACTACTCCCTACTCAAAAATACTTATTCAGGCTAAAAATTGTTGATTCCCCTGTATGCAACTTTTGTAATGTGGATGAGCAGTGTATTTCACACATGTTGTTTGATTGTGCCATTGTTAATAGATTTTGGACTAATTTTGAAAATCTGCTTAAGGAAAAATGCCAACATTGTGATTATCTTCACATTGACAAAGAACTGGTTTTATTTGGAGTAAAGCAAAATGATAAAACTGATAAACCAATTGATTTTATTTTGCTCCTGGCCAAATTCTACATATATAAGACTAAATTACAAAATGTCCAGCCGAATGTACAGGTTTTCATAGCCATACTTAAAAAATAGATTAGAAACAGAAAAATATGTATTTTTTTTAACAATGCCTTAAGGAAATTTGAAGAGAGTTGGCTGCCTTATTCCACACTAATTTCTTGACTGGGTTTTATCTAATATATGGATATACTTTTTTCTTTTTTTTTTTCTTTTTCTTTTTTAATAATATTTGATAGTACTTTAGTAGAACTTTATTATCACGTAACCAGATTTTGATAAATGATGACAATTGGGTGGTTATTGTTATACATTTCAACAACAACAACAACAACAAATATACATATATATATATTTATAGTTCTAGGCATGCAATCTGTTTGTTACTTGTTGAAGAATAAGGCTTCTCTTGAGAAAGACGAATTTGGATTAGTCTCATCTTGCTTGATCCTGTGTGACCTCACACAATTTACTAGGCTAAATGCTATACTTTGCTTTAATATTAATTTTGATCGATAACTCTCTCCTGTATCCAATATCCTGTGCGATGCATATGTGTGTGTTTGTGTGTGTGTGTATGTGTGTGGTTTCCTTCATCTCCTTTGTGGTTCTACATTTGTCATGTGTTCTTGGCATTTTCTTAAGCTCATTGTAATTTGAATATTAGATTTAATCACTATTATTGATGCCGCTGTTAGGATATTGTCATTGTTGTTGTCTTGTAAAAAAACAACCCAAAACCCTTCTCTTTGGTGATCATTAATGCTTAATACTGCTTCAAATGTTATGCTATATTAAATTAGTTTGAAAAACTGATTACATTTGTATACATTTTTTTAAAATTCTTTCACCCTGATCTATTTTCTATGAAGAGCTATTTTTTTCCTTTGCTCTAATTTCATTACATATGCATGAATTTTTCTGTGTATATATATGTATGTATATTGCTGCTGATGGGATGAAAGAGAGAGTGAAAACATGAATTGGGGGATGAATGAAGAGAAGGAATACAAATTGTTGAATAAAAAAAAAAACCATTCTCCAGCGTCAGAACAAGCCAAACGTTCACCATAAGGGACGCAATGACATGCAAGAGCTCAAACTTAATCTACTTGATAAATTGTGCGCGGTGTAAAGAAGTACAGTATGTTGGCGAAACCAGGCAAACACTGTCTAAAAGGATGTACGGACACAGATGCAACATCAAAAGACCAGACAGTGGGAGGAGAGACATGGACAAAAACAGAGAGACACTCGTGGCCAAACATTTCCAGGCCCCTGGACACAGTGAGGAAGACCTCAGAGTCACGCCCATAGAACTGATAAAAAAACAACAGTGTGCAGCACCGCAGAAGCAGAGAAAGGTTCTGGAGGTAGAAATTGAAAACAATGTACCCCAGTGGCCTCAATGTGTGGGACTAAAAGCAATCCATTCCCCCTCCCTGCTTTGGGAGTGACTGTCCCTCCAGTGATGATGCACTCTTTCAAAAAAGAATTTCAACAGGGTTGACATTCTTCTGTCTTATACTTTCAGTTACACACACACACACACACACACACACACGCACACACACACACGCACATACACACATACACACACACACACACACACACACACACACACACACACACACACTCTCTCACACACACGCTCTCTCTCTCACTCACATATGCACACACACGCACACACACACACACACACACACACACACACACACACACACACACCAACACGCAAGCACGTACGGAGGGGTGGGGGACAAAAAGGAACCAAAAAAGAAGGGAAAGATCTCATACAAATTCTGGTTTTGTGGGTTAGCTTCTAATCACAGTAATGTTTTTTTAATTTTTTTAAGAGCTCGTGCAAAACTCCCTACTTGTCTTACTTCGTGTATGCTTGCATGAGTTTTAATCATTTTTTTATTTATTTTTATTTTTATCGTGTACCACAGTATTTAAAGACCATGCACGTCACGTGTCAAAATCACGGTTTTCACGTGTTTTCCCTCTTATAGCTAGTAAGGAATCTTAATAAATCTTCCTAGTATAAGAGGGAATGTGACACGTGACGTGCGGGGTCTTTAAAGGCTGTTTTAGTTGCCCTGGTGCTTTGCCAGTCAAAGGTTAGAAACAAATAAACCGAAATATTGCTATCTTATTAAGTGTTTTTTTAATTATACTGTAGATGTCATACATTGTTCAATCTTTGCACACATATAAATGTCTATGCAAGCTTTCAAACAATAATGATTTGAATAATTAAATACTTAAAACAACACTGTTTACAGATAACAAACAGATAACATGTTAGATTAGTGGGTTACAGAGTATTCAACAGGCAACATGAGTTAAGAAACTCATCAACACTGAAAGCCTTGATAGCTCATTGGTAGAGTGTCTGTCTGTCATGCCAATGGTTCCGGGTCCGATTTTCGGCACGGGCACTTTTGTTTTAGTTGTATCCATTAACGATAGTTTTATTTGTACTTTAAAATCTTATTGGCCTGTTCTTGTTTTCTTGAAAGCCGCCCGCAATTACCTAAAAAGAAGATGAAGAAATGGAACCAAGTGTAACACACTGCGTAAAGCAGAACAAGGTTCCAATACTGCAGAGTAAAGTTTGACACCTGTTGCCTTATGACTGATACTCAGGTTATACTGTGGATATTATTCATGAAGTTTTCCTTTGTTAATTATATTTGTTCTGAACATCAGAATCATTCATACTAGTCTATGTACAGTTGAAACATTGAAAACCACATTTTAAAGGCCTCAAGATCTCATTCTGTGTCAGAATTGTTTTGGTTTTGTATTTGATGTATTTTTAACCTATGTTTTACAGTGAAGTTCTGCAATTACCATTTTGTAAAACTCGGGTGCAGAGTTTATAGTAAAATCAGTTATTTTACTTTTTCTTCACCTTTTGCACTTTCTACTGAGGGTTTGTTTTGCCTCTAAATTATTTTTTGTTTATCTGTAATACAAATTTGCTGTTAGACTGTAGAAGACAAAAGAAAAATGATGAGGTTTTTTTAAAATTATTTTTTATTTTGTTTGCTTGAAAGTCTTTTCCAGATTTTGTTTCTCATTGCCTCAAACTGTGATGTTTACAAAACTGCTGAAACAGTTGTAAGTCTCTCCAGTAAGGTAATCACAATTCATCTAAAGACATGTTTTCTTTCAAAGTTTGGTTTTTGTTTTGTTTGTTTCATTCCAGTTGCATTTCTTTTTATTTCTTATTTGTTCATGATGTGTGTCTGCTATAACTTTTTTTGTCTTCATAGAAAAATAATATTCAAGTAAAATTATTCAAATATATATGTGCTCCAGCTATGATCTCCAGTTCATACATATGTGACCCAGCACCATGAAAGGGACATTAAGTCACTGGGCTAGTTTCTCACAACAGGCCTGGAAAGTCAAAAATCTAATGTTTTGTTAATTTTGCGTGATGGGCATTTTCGTGTTCTCTAACATCTTATCTTTGATATTTATAAAGGAACAATCTTTAATATGATCTCTACAATGGTCTTAGAAGTGCTTTTAAATGAGTGGGTCAATGCATTTTCTACAGCTAGGCTAGACTTTCGACTGTCGACTTTCGACTGTGTTTTCTAAAAATGGCTGATGCTCACCCTACTAACTTTAAATGCTCATAACTCTGGAACGGAAAAAAAGATACAAGAATGGTTCTTGTATCATTAGAAAGAGAATTGTCTGAAGTTTTTGCAAATGCATCATTTACTCAGAATGGTCAGTTTGAGACTTAATGTTCATTTCATGGTGCTGGGTCACACATATCCACTGAGGATTGAAGTATGAATGGAGCTCAGAGTTCCCTTTTCATTTTGATTTACTGTGAATTAGTAGATAAGTTGGACAATTGAAAGTCATCTTGAAGAGAAGTTGTGAAGCAGGAACTCTTGTGTACAGAATCAGAAACAGAATCAGAAACAGCTGTACAGAATCAGAGAATCATTTATGAGAGAAGAATTTTGTATATGGCCGCTTAAAAAAAAAAGATTGTGTTAAAGAATGAATAGAACAAATGTTGGTTACCTTTAAAATATGCACTCTGTTTGTTTTCTGTTAGTATGTTATCCTCAAAAAAGATTTTCATTCATACACATAATGGATGCATCTTCAAATAATGCCATTGTCTTTCCTTGTTTGACTAAAAAATAGAAAGATCCATGCGTGTAGTTTGTTTTACCAATATTATTATTTTTAGTTGGTATTCTGTTATATCAAAACAAATCTATGCATCTTCTTTTTATTCTAAATGTATTTGATCAGATTACTTGTGTTGACAAGAATAAACCACAATTTCTTCATACACTTATTTTTATTGCCAATTGTTTTTGCTTTCACAGACATATATTTTTCTTTTTAACATAAATATCAGCTGACTATACAATACTCTGACACACACACACACACACACACACACACCAAAAAAGTGATGTCTTTCTTTCATTGTCAATTAAGACATCTAGGTATTTTAATTAAGACATTTAGATTTGTCAATTAAAATATTTAGATAAGTCCTCTGTGATAAGCAATCTGTGATTTTGTATGACGTTTGTGTGTGAGGGCTTTCATGTATGAGTTTTTTGTTTTCTGTGACGTTCAGTCTGTAATGTTAACATTGTTATACAGGCTTATGCTTACTTTACATTTCCCAGAGCATTAATAAAGTGCTGTCACATTGACAGCATCATATACACACTGCAGGTCTAATGTTTTACTATTCCTTAAATAAAAACATTGTTTTTCACAGATATTTTATATTATGCACTACTGAGTGCTTTGGATGAGCTCAGAAAATAGGTCATCTGTCTCTGGTTTAAAAAATATATATATACATATAATAGTGTTTATGTCTGTTATTTATTCTTCTGCATTCCCAGGCCATATGGCCATAATGGCTAAGGTACGTATTTGTCTGGTTTTCAGTTTTCACTCACTGGTCTCCCCGCTGCGTAGGGCCGACACATTCCGATTTTGGAGCTCAAAGGAGAAACATTATTTGGAATATTTTTTTGAAAAAGGGCAGGAGAATGGGCCATTAAGTCGGAAAGATAGATGATAGAAAGCAAAGGAAAAGGGCAGAGTCAAAGAGAGTGGCTGATTGGAGGAAGTTACAAGCACAGAACTTCCAGAAGGTGGGGGGAACTATTTTTACAAAAGACCCCCCGGTATCTCCATGGGGAAATGTCTGTTATAATTTCTGGATGTTTTTGCTTTATTTGTTGTTTTTCTTTCGTAATATATTATTGTTTACCGTGGTATACATAATTATGTAAGGCCTTTGGTGTTTATGTACATGTGTTTGCTTGTCATGCAAGCTTAAAAGAGCCTCACTGACAGACTTTATCAGTGTGAACAATTGTTATACAGTGTATAGTGGCACTTTGTTTGGAGATCAACTTATGGACTATTTATTTCTGTACTTTTATTTTGATACTCATGAGAATTTCTTGGATTGTTTTCAGTATGTTCTATCAGTTGTTGGTGAGTTTTTGCTGACAAAAATTGAAGCATGCTCTGCCAAAAAAGTGGATAGTGGGGCACGAAAATCTCTCTCTCTCTCTCTGGAGTGGTTTAACCGATTTTCATCTATGATGGACAATGTTTCCTTATCCTATACCGACATCATATTGCTAGGTGATTTGAATATTGATCTTCTTAAAATCCATGATAACTGGAAACGTCTCTATGAATCTTATAATATGTCTCAATTACTTAATAACCCCACAAGAATAACACTACAGACCCAAACACTCATTGACCATATATACGTCACCAATCCTGGTCACATAGTTGAAACGTCTGTTCCTGTCTTCGGGTTAAGCGATCACTTCCCCATATGCTTAACGTGGTCAAAAAAAGGCATCAGAATCCCCAAATGTTCTCATAGATGTGTAGCATTTCGTAGCTATAAATCCTTTAACCCTGAGCAATTCTTATATGATTTATGTATGGCCGACTTTTCTATTGTTTTTCAGTACACTGACCCAAATAAAGCCCTTGAAAAGTGGTATAATACCTTCATCCCAATATACGATAAACATGCCCCTTTTATAACCAAACGTGTCAAGCCTGAAGGTAAACCCCCATGGTTAAACGATAATATAAATGCGGAAATAAAGACTCGTGAAAGTTTAGTACAAACAACTGGTAAGGATGTAGCTTTTAAAAAGCAGCGAAACAAAATAACAAACATGAAGCGAGTTGCCAAAAAAAAGTACTTTGGCGATCTTATTCAATCTAAAAAAGACTCAAAATCTATCTGGAAAGCAATTAACCAATTATCCTGCAAATCTTCAACACACAGTACGCCCTTGTCAAACGATCTATCTGTTGAAGAACTCAACAATCATTTCTGTACCATAGCTGATAAAACGATACTAGCCGATCGAACTGGCTCTAACGATCTATTGTTACTGAAAGAGTACTGTGACTCCAAAAAATTAGGTCCTAAACTCAGTTTCCAGTTTATGGCTGTACATGAGGTATACCAAGAATTAATTCAACTCAAGCATTCTAAATGTTGCGGTTTAGATCATATTGATAACTATATATTAAAGCTATCTGCGCCTATTATCACTGACTGTCTTACCTATATTTATAACCTTTGTATTGAGAAATGCTGTTATCCCCAATTATTTAAAGATGCCAAGGTGATACCACTATATAAATCTGGTGACCCCCAAGATCCGTCAAACTACCGACCTATCTCTATCTTGTCTAACCTCTCCAAACCTCTAGAAAAGCATTTAAAACGTAACCTTCAAACATACTTTACCACACATGATCTTTTCCATTGTAACCAAAGTGGCTTTAGAGAAAACCATTCCTGCCAAACAGTACTCACTAATCTAATCGAACAGTGGCATTCCAATATTAACAATGACCTTCTCACCGGTGCCATTCTCGTCGACTTTGCTAAGGCCTTTGATGTTATTGATCATGGCCTTCTATTGAAAAAACTATCATTGTATGGTTTAACTCAAGATTCTATCGCCCTCGTTTCGTCCTTTCTATCTGACAGACGACAAACCGTCTCAAAAGACACTATTACATCTTCATTTCAATCAGTCAATTATGGAGTTCCCCAAGGCTCAGTCTTAGGACCTATACTCTTCACCGTTTATATAAATGACCTCCCCCTTCATCTTACTTCATCGTGTGAGCTTTTTGCAGACGACACCACAGTGTATAAAAATGGCAAAAATGCTGATTCAATCTGTTCTGGATTGCAGAGTGACATTAATAATCTAGTTGACTGGGCAGAGCAAAATCATATGGCCTTACACCCCAAAAAGTCTAAATTCATGTTAATCACAACAAGACAAAAGAGGCAAAACTTTAAAAATCAATTAAGAACACCGACTATCTATGAAAAGCCTCTAGAAGAAGTTACTTCACACAAATTACTCGGCGTATACATTGACAACAACTTATCCTGGTCAAAACACATGGACATTCTGTCCAAGAAAATTTCAAAAAAAGTATTTCAGCTCAATAGAATTAAACACTTTTTAGATCAACATACTCGTAGACTTTTTTTCCATGCCTATATCCAACCTGATATTGATTATGCATCAACATGTTGGGATTCAGCTAGTAAAAACACACTCAAACATGTTGAAAGACTATATAAACGCTCTCTTAAACTCATACTCCTTAAATCGTCATCCCTAGAAACCAATGACTATAAAGAACTTAACATTCTACCATTTGATTTGAAATGCCTACTAAATAAAGGTACCCTTATGTACAAGATCATAAATAAGCTAGCACCAAAATATCTTATTACTAAATTTAAAGTCCATACAATTCGAAGCAAAACCAAATTAACAATGCCCCGCCCCAGAACAGATCTATATAAATCATCCCTTACATTCTCTGGTGGTAAACTGTGGAACGACCTCCCTGATTATCTAAAAAATAGAACTAGCGTCTTTTCCTTTCGAAAATCTTATCACAAGCTCCTAATAGACAATCTTGTTTATTAGTAATGCTAATTAATGAGTTTTACTTCAAACGTTACTAATGCCATCAGCTATGTCTAGATTCTTATAAATCTCTCTCTCTCTCTCTCTCTCTCTCTCTCTCTCTCTCTCTCTCTCTCTCTCTCTCTCTCTCTCTCTCTCTCTCTCTCTCTCTCTGTCCCTCTCTCATATTCCCATGTTATCATATGGTTTTTTGGTTTTTGTTTTCTTCCTTAAAATTGGGTTTATTCTGAAAAATTGTCATTGTCTCAAAATGGTTTCCCTTTTTTCGTACTCAATTTAAACTACCAATTCAAGTTCACCATTGTTAAGTATTATCCATGTTTGCTTTAAATCCCATTTTTGATTTCTTTTTCAATTATTTCATGTGCCAATTTTTGTTCCATTTTCTTGACTTGATTGTTTTATGTCAAATTTTCTTTGCTTGATGCATGGTATGAATGTGTGAGTGAGAGGGCAAGGTGTAAAGAAGCTATTGTAGCTTATCCTTTTTACCCTCAATAAAACATTCGTATTCGTATTATTAGTCTTCTCTCTCTCTCTCTCTCTCTCTCTCTCTCTCTCTCTCTCTCTCTCTCTCTCTCTCTCTCTCTCTCTCATCCGTATTAATTCTTGTGTTCACACAGTTCAAAGCTATACAAACAAACCGTCATGTATGTGTGCAACCACTTGAACAAATAAATTGATATACAATGTAAAGTCATATTTGTAATTATTATTATCAGATTAATCCTTGAGTTTACTCAGCTAGTATACAAAATGTACTATGCCAATGTGTGTGGTGTTAGAAGAGCACATGTTCTAATCAAAATTCATTTGTGGCATTTACTATAGACATCAATATAATCCGTCCAATAAATAATTCACTGTAGTGATATTTCTGATTAGTGTGTGTTTGCTTGTGTGTGTGTGTGTTCGCGCGTGTGCGTGTGTGTGTGTGTGTGTGTGTGTGTGTGCGTGTGCGTGTGCGTGTGTGTGTAAATACATTAAGCAAGCATGTTAATAATGTGTTGAGAGTGGGAGTCAGTATGAATTAATTGTGACAGTAACTATGTGCTTAGCTGTACAAATATCTAGGCTGTCATTTTTTGCTTGCCTTTCTGTCTTTTCTGCTCTATACTTGAGATTTATTTAACATCACTTGCCTTTACGTTTGTTTATTTTCCATTACATAATAATTGTACAAACCGTCTTTATCAGTCCGTTTTTTTCATTGTCATCTGGTTTAAATGTTTTATTGTCTTGAAATGATGAACATACAACATAACAAAACTGAAGCGCAAACAAGCTAAGCATAATCACAGTGCATGGGAAAAACAGACATAACGGGATTTGGGCATACATTGATATTTTAATTTTTCATGGTGGAGCAAATATGCCTTGTTAATACACAGAAACCCGAATTGAGTTATCTTGTATAGTTTTTATTTAATAATTATTTGAAATTTGGCATTCGAAATAGATCATTTGCAGAAATCGGACATAGAAGATGCAACTTTGCCTCTTTGTTTCTATTGACTTGATTTGGAAAACAATCAAATAAACAAAGAAATCATTCAAAATTTTCTTTTATGTTGTGGATACTGGTAGAACACATAAAAATAGACATCAATATGCCCTAAATAGAAAATTGATATTTTGGGGGTTGTTGACTATTTTTGTCTTTTGCTAAAAAACATTCTGAGCGACTTTTGTATTTTTTTCTCATGCACCATCACATATGGTAATCTAGCTGTGTGGAAATTTTCTAAGGCTTTTCTTCAAGACCTACCGCAGTCAAGGTGTCCATTCAGCTTCTTTTCTTTTGAAATTTAAGAATGGACAGACAATTTCTTTTTGACCAGCCCAAACGCTTGCTTTAAAGCAGAAGACATTTTGCAGCAGGCTGAAGTCACGGCGGGAGGAACCGCCTTTTCTACTGGCTCGACGATGGCTTTGCGCAGTTGTTTCCCTTTCTGATGACGCTCCAGCCACTCTCTCACTTCTGTCAGCCCCTCGCCGGTCACCAGGGATAACGGCAAAATGTCCACCACTGTTGAAAGGAAAGCAGCAATATTTTTTGTTAATAAAATGTATTCTAAACAGTCTTCTTCTTTCTTGAGGCATCCTCCTTCATCATGTTGACGATTCTGATGCATAAAGTATTTACATTGTTTTGAGCAGGCATGCCAACGGCTAGGCAACATAATAAATTACATTATACAGTCATCTGTCTGATACTGTGATAGTTCTAAAACTGTAAAAGCCGATTCTTTTTTTGTGTGTGCTGCATAACGAAGGTAGAATAGGATCTCGTTCTCCCATATTTATCTCAGATCTATGTTAATTATGATGGCCGTGAAATTTAAGGAATTAAAACTGTACATTTCATACATTCAATGCAGTAACACAGAGAATTGCTAGTTTTGTATGTGTCCATTGTTTTAAACTAAGAAAAGTTTCTTCATTTTCTAAAATATTCCTTCATGTGTTTTATTAAAGTAACTGTTTATTAACAAAACTATATAAGCTATTTTAGTAGGATTTTGAAATTAAGTGACTTAGAAATTCAAATACTACCCCCATCTAACTTTCTTTATCGCCTCATTCTTCATTTTTTTAGAACAAAAGAAGGGCTGACCTATTGTGATTGAAGCATTTCAGAGCTTAACCTGAAACTGAGGACAGGCGCTGCATCATAAAATAGTAATCACACACAGACACGCACCCACACGCCCACACACATACGCACACACACACGCACACACACGCGCGCACGCGCACACGCACACGCGCACACGCACACGCACACACACACACACACACACACACACACACACAGTGACACTGTAAACCTCATCCAATAACCTTCCCCACAGACATAAACGTAGACTATGATTTGAACAGTGCAAACTTAGGCCTACCTGTCTGGCGCCTGACGCTGTCCAGATCCACACCCAGCTCCTGCAGCACCTGCTGGCAGGTCAGGGCACCGGGCAGGTCCTGCTTGTTGGCCACAATGAGGACAGGGAGGCGGTGCGCCTCCTCCCCACGCAGGATGCCCTGCAGCTGCTCCCACAGGTATTCGTTCTGCAAGAGGTCCTGGCGGACGCTGTCCACCACGAAGACCACCACCTCCAGCATAGGGCATAAGTACCGGTACAGGGGACGCTAGCAACCAAAGAATTAATGGTTAATTAATTAACTCTTTCATCGCCACTGTCGCCTCTTGGCACCACAATGATTTAACACCCATGTCACTAAAAGGCATCACATGAGGGTCTGGTATCCATTGACCTTATCGAGGGGTGAATGCCAGAACTGCCCATCTGTGCTCTTTATATTCCTTTTGAGATAGACCGTTCTGGCAGGCACCCCTCGTTATGTTATTATTTTTTGGAGGTAAGGATAGACCCTATTTTATGCATGTCACAGAGGAATCCCCAGTATTCCAGACGAAATCTTTTCTCTACCAAGGTAAGTTTAATGGTGAATTTTGGCTGAGGAATGGCTAGCGTTGAAAGAGTTTTAATAAGTACTAGCGCAACGCCGGGTACCGGTAACGCCTAGTACCGGTAACGCCAAGTACCGGTAAGCTGAGTACCGGTTTCGCCGGGTCCGCAAAATATTATATTAATATTTTTGTCTCTCTCCCTCCTTCCATCTTCTTCTCTCATCCCGTTACACCCCCCACCCCCACCCCCCAACCCCAACCATACCCCCACCCCCCCCCATCCCCACCCCCACCCCCCTACTCCCCACCCCCACCCCATACACATGCGCACGCGTTAACCTCATACCCAACGTCAATGAGCTGGAAGACAATAGCGGTGAATAGCGGGATGTTGTACCTCACTAAAGTAATCTCCGCTGTCCAACCGTTTTCTTGCCCGCGCGCGCGCAGTACTGAGTTGTTTCTGTGCAAACTGTTTGTTGTGGACGGCTTCAAATTTGGGTCCACGCAAATGTAAATTGGCTCATATCGCGCGCGTTTATGAATGGATGCTGTTGAAATTTGCACCAAGATAGTCACTATCCCTGGTCATGCACGTTCGAAATTTCGAGTCAATGTCGGGTCACGTTTCGCCGCGGTTTGTGAAAAGGTCAAGCGGCGCATATCGCGCGCGTTTATAAATCGATTCGCTTCCAGTTTGGCACACAGATAGTCACCGTCCCCGGTCATCTACCTGCCAAATTGTGAAGGCAATCCGTCCAGAAATACCGGAGATACGGGCGCCGAGAGGCCGGTGGATACGCGTTTCGCGCATTTGCCAAACCGCGCAAATGACACGGCCACCTTGGTTGCCGTTGCCATCACCACGTTAGGGCTGATTGCAAATTTGAAGCGATTCGGTCGAAAAACGGTGGAGTTATAAGGCCTGTTCTGTGTTTCGGACGGACCGACAGTTGCCTTTTAATAATACTAGCGCAACGCCTAGTACTGGCAATGCACCGTACTGGTAACGCCACGTACTGGTTTCGCCGCGTGTCTGAACCGATTCGCTTCCGGTTTGGCACACCGATAGTCACCGTCCCCGGACATCTACCTACCAAATTTGAAGGCAATCGGACTATAATCGCCGGGGATACGGGCGCTGAGAGTCCGGTGGATACGCGTTTCGCGCATTTGCGGAACCGCGCAAATGACACGGCCGCCTCGGTTGCCGTTGCCATCGCCCCGTTAGGGCTAACAGCAAATTTGAAGCGATTCGGTCAAAAAACGGCGGAGTTATAAGGCCCGTTTTGTGCTTCAGACAGACAGACACACACACGGACACTTGGCTTTTTACTATATGATGATGATGATAATAATCTAATCTAAGGATAAGACTCGGCTCTGTGTGCGTGTGTGTATGAGCGCGCGCTAATCAGTTGTCACTTGTGTTCCACAATGTCATCTAAGTAGTAGAGCCCTGAGGCAACGACAACTCTGGACAGCTGGGATGAAATGTGCTTACAAGGGAGAAGCCTTTTGCCCAATGGATGGGTGACCCCCACTCTCTTGGCTTGGCCATGAGGACGTTAGGAGTGCTGGCGTTGGGGATGCATGTCACCAAAGGTTAGATAATCTTCAAGGCCACGAGGACGTCATCAGAGCTGGAGTTGGGATGCATGTCACCAAAAGTTGAACAATCTTCAAGGCTGCAGCACCGAAGAGCCCAGTGCAAAATGCTTCCATGGTTGAGGGCGACAGCCACTCAAAAATGATACCAAGCCGTAAATCGCTGTGGAAAATGAATCATCACATAGACCTTTTCTGTCACTTTTCTATCAGATCTAACGTTAGTCTAAAATCATCCAATGGTAGAAGCGGCGCTGCGCTTGCGGCGACGCGCTCACCATGTGGGAGCATCCCGAATGTCATAGAGACAAGTCTCTATGACTAGAAAATACCAAATATGTATAAATATTATAATTTCACTAAAACAATATGTTTTAAGTGGTACAGTCTTACAATAAAACCATTTCTGGCTATGAAGGATCGCGTGTAATGATATAAATGTTATGATCCAACTAATATGTACGTTTCACATGGTACGACTTACACAGGCATATTTCAACACTTCCACTTCCAACTTCCAGGGTGTTTTGTAACACATAAATGTTACTACACAGGGCCTACATTTCAATTCAACCGTAACCATTTCTTTTTAGGCATAATAACTATATCAAAAAGATTATAATACAAAAGCCTGATAGCACAAACATTACTTGGTTGTTGGTCGCTCTTAATTACAAAGACAGTCCTCATGCATTTAAATGTTATTTAACTGTCTAATTACATGTATGATTATAATATTAAGATCAATACTAAGATAAATAGAAGAAAGGTCTTCTCACCACAATCTCGCGACCACCAAGGTCCCATGACATGAACGTGAAGTCTGGGAGCGAGCACTTGTCTGAAAAAATATATAGTTAAAACTAAAAGATAGGCCTACATGTTTCAGTGAACCGCTGATGAATGTTGACCACCATTACAGGAAAACTTAACCCGTCAATCGATCTTCATTATAAATTCAAAATCATCGGGACTTGCAGTACCTCCATTGGTCGTTCCATTGTCTTTATAGTTATTAGTGTCCCACATGTACCCGTTCCAGGTCGGAGGACGTTAAACGAACTTTCATTCACTTGATCTTAAATGCTGGGAAAAAGCAATGACATAAATCATGATTTACAAGAGGATTTTTTTCACACCCAAACAAAAGTAAAACAACGTTAAAATGTACCACCTACCCCCACTCTATATATCAACAGACAGGTAGAGAAATGCACAGTCCCTCGTTGCCACTGCAATGTACTCCCCTTCTGGTTGAACTGGCAGTATATAAAAATGGAGGTTCAAATAACTTTATTAATTAAATCCCCGAGGAAATTAAGATGCACAATCGCAGGCTTCCTGAACTATATGACTAAACATGCACAGTATAAATACATCCGATGGCACAGAAAGACTATAAAGCATAAAACATAAACGCCTTCACACACGCTCCATTTTCTTCACACACACGCACGCACGCACGCGCACATACACACACACACACACACACACACCACACACACACACACACACACACACACACACGGCACACACACACACACACACACACACAACACACACACACACACACACACACACACACACACTCGTTTGTCTTAAACAACTGCACTCCACACTGCAAGCACAATCACAAGGAAGATTATGTCGATTAGATAAAAAAAAAAGATTCACGCTGTTATGACAAATGTGTATAAAACGATACAGTTAAAAACAGAAAACAACACATTACAGGGAAAACCAGCGTAGGGAAGCAAATTTCTCTCTCTCTCTCTCTCTCTCTCTCTCTCTCTCATCTCTCTCTCTCTCTCTCTCTCTCTCTCTCTCTCTCTCTCTCTCTCTCTCTCTCTCTCTCTCTCTCTCTCTCTCTCTCTCAACTTTCATGCTCGGAAAATGTTTTTCTATTCATTCATTCAGTCTGCCATACTATTCATCTAACCTCTGGGACTTGACAAGTGACAACTCACTGAAACCATTAGTCAGCGCTCATAAACGTGCCATTAGAGTAACATTAAATAAATCAACTTTAACTATTTCTGACTATGCATCTTCAAATATTCTTCCGCTCAAATACAAACTACTGTTCAATAAAGGAATCTTAATGCATAGGATTTTACACGGAAACTGTCCATCTTCAATAAGCGGTATGTTCACAATCAACGAGTTTAGGCACAGTCATAGAATTGATCTACCACTGCCCTCCATAACACTGTTTAAATCGAGCCTTTCATATTCTGGTAGCTGGTTATGGAATAAGCTTCCTATTTATTTAAAAGCTGAACCAAATTTTGGAAGATTTAAAACATCATTTTTTAATTATCTTATGAGCAATGAAAACTTGTCATTAACCCCTGAAATGTATTGAAATGTATTAAAATATTATGATTAACATGTTCCAACAATATTGTCACTTCTATCTAATTTTGATGAATATTTGAAGTTATTAATAAGCAGAGGAGTCCCTGCTTACAAAATGTGGCTTAATATATTTCACATGTACAAAGTATGTCCTTGAGACACTTTTGAATAACCTTCATATTGATGTTTATGAATTGTATGAATGCGCGTGTGCGTGTGTGTGTGTGTTTGCGTGCGTGTGCGCGCATCTCTGTGTGTGTCTATATGTGTGTGCGTGTTTGTGCTGTGTTGTGTGTATGTGTGTGTGCAACAAGAGAGAGGGAGAGAGAGAGAGAGAGAGGGGGTGGAGTGGGGGTGGGGGTTAGAGAGAGAGAGGGGGGCTACGTTGTTCATTGTGAATATAATAACTTTGATACCATGATTGTGTTATCAAAACAATTCAGTATGTGGTGGTTTTTTTGTCTTACATGTACCCTTCCTCTTTCTCTCTCATTCTCTTTATCTATACTCTTTTGTCTGTTCGTCTGTCTGCCTACCTGTCTGTCTCTCTCTCTCTCTCTCTCTCTCTCTCTCTCTCTCTCTCTCTCTCTCTCTCTCTCTCTCTCTCTCTCTCTCTCTCTCTCTCTCTGTTTTTTTCCTCCTTCCATCTCTCTCTCCTTCCTTTACTCCTTCTCCCTCAGCTTTCCGTTTATGTCTTTGCTGTCTCGCTCTACCATTTCTTTCTCTACACCCCCCCCCCCCCTCTCATTCCTTTCTTCTTTACTCCCCCTCCCCCTCCTATTCTTCTTATTTTTCTTACTTCGTTTTTTGTTTTGTTCCTAGATACTCACTTATTTTCGGTCCCTCCACATCCCATTTCTTAAGTATTTATGTATAATGCTGAATTTATTATGTGTCTGTTTATATTGATAATGTGCCTGCTTTGATGATAATGTGTGTTCGTTTTCTTTGCTTTGCATGCCTTTCTTATTTATTGAATTCTTTGCTTTGATTTTCTTTTCCTTTTTTTTGTGTGAGGACTGGATGAAAAAAAAGTATTTATACTTACTCTATTATCCTCAGAAAATAAAAGTTATTCATTCATTCATTCATTCACTCTCTCTCTCTCTCTCTCTCTCTCTCTCTCTCTCTCTCTCTCTCTCTCTCTCTCTCTCTCTCTCTCTCTCTCTCTCTCTCTGTGCGTGTGCGCGACACTCACTAATTGATGTGGAACCAGCCTCTGGTTGATGCGTATCACTGGTTAGTTTCTCCACAAGGGTCTTTTTACCAGCATCATACGATCCTGTAGCAGACAGCAAGCGTACGTATATATATATTAGAAAAAAAGCAGCAACAACAACAATTATAGACCTAATTAGCAAGAAAACAAACACACGCGCGCATGCCCACGCGCGCGCGCACACATTCACACACACTGACACACACACACACACACACAGTCTCACACACACACACACACACACACACACACACACACACACGTGTGCGCGCATACACGCAACACGCACACCAACACGCGCGCGCGTATAAGAGAGAGGGGGAGACAGAATTAACAATAGCTGTATCTCCATAAGATAGAATAAGGAACAGAAAGCACACACAAATACAATCTCTCCAACAACAACAACAACAAAATCACAGATTCTAAAGGACGTCAACAGACATTGAGAGCATTATATACTTCTTACAATAGCGAGAGTAAAGACAACAACAAAGTTTTAAAACGAAACATATCTAAAAGTTTCATTTTCATTTTTTGTAACTTGATTGTTTGTATGTCAATATTTCTTCGCCTGATGCATGGTGTGATTGTGTGAGTGAAGGCAACAACAAAGTTTTAAAACGAAACATATCTAAAAGTTTCATTTTTATTATTTTTAACTTGATTGTTTGTATGTCCATTTTTCTTGGCCTGATGCATGGTGTGAGTGTGTGAGTGTGTGAGAGGGCCAGGTGCAAAGAAGCTATTGTAGCTTATCCTTTTTACCCTCAATAAAACATTCGTATTCGTATTCGTATTCTCTCACATTCGCCTTAAAATGTAATTCATTCATTCATTAATTTTCTCTGGGGGTGGGGGTGTGAGGGGGGTGGAGGGGGGTGGGGTGAGTAGACGAGTAAAAGACCACTCACCTGTAACAATAATTGTAGGCTGCTTTTTGGCCTTGGACACAGTCCCCTGCCCCATGTCTTGGTAGATCTAAGCCGGGAACCTAATTAAAAAATATAATTATAATAACAATGACACAAAAAAACGACCCTCGGTTCTTGATTTTTTTAAACACGAATTTACAAGACCCATAAAAAAAAAACCGACAGGCGTATGTCCATCGTTGTGAGCTCGTGTTGTGGAATCAAAGAGGCACTGTGGCTCAGTTCGCTGGCTCGTAATGCCGGTGTCGTATATAATACTGTCGCTCATAAAATTGTGTCGCAGCTTATTCGTGAAAAAGTGTCGCTGAGCGACATTATTTTATAAAAATTGAAGCGCGACAGGATTTCACAAGAAATGTCCATAAAATGGCGTCGCTACTTAAAAATAAAATCGTGTCGCAGCGACATCATTTCACGTCATACTGTGAAATACTGCTGCCAAAACGCTACGACCATATTTCACAGAAAATATTAACTCTAGCAGCAACATTTCACGTGGAAATGTGTCGCAAGCGACAGTATTTACTGACTACAATATTTCACAGTGTCCTGTCGCAAAAAACTGTCGCAAAATTTGGAGCGACAGTATTTTAAGGCATGAGACAATATTTTATAGGACATTTTTCGTGAACATTTGTCGCGCGACAGTTTTTTTTAGAAAATAATATCGCTGCAACAGTATTTCACATGAAATGCTATCGCTGCGACACGATCCCACGGCGACAGTATTATATACGACACCGGCGTCAGGTTTGCGAGTGTGCGCGTTCGAATCCAGCTCGGGTCGCAGTGGTGTGTCCTTGGGAAAGGCACTTTACTCCTATTTTCCTCACTCCACCCAGGTGTAAATGGGTACCTGACGTCAGTTGGGGAAAAAGTCCTTCGGATGAGACTTAAAACCGAGGTCCCGTGTGCGAACGCATGCACAAAGATCTTGCGCACACGTTAAAGCCCATTCCACTAATCAGTAGGGGTAAGCCATGTTGCGCCGGTGGAATGGATGGCACGAACCCACATAGCATGCATCCTGTGCGCCGTCTAAAGGAAGACTTTGGGCGTGGGGCAGGATAAACATCCCCAATTAGGAAGAAGAGGCGGGGAGAGGGTGGAAGACGGGGGTGAAAACAACTAAAGCACACTCTATAGGCATCGTTACTATCACCATGAGGGACATGGGAATACACATGGTGCAAGAGAGAGAGAGCACTGCAAGAGAGAGAGAGAGAGAGAGAGAGAGAGAGAGAGAGAGAGAGAGAGAACTTGAAAACTTAAACTTTATTTTCCAAGGATAAAGATTTTAGGCAACACCTAGTCTTCTAATCTGTCCTTGATACGTACATATACGAACATAGAACACAAACGTGGCAAGGCATAGGGGCCTACTATTACACATACAGATGCGAACATAGAGAGAGAGAGAGAGAGAGAGAGAGAGAGAGAGAGAGAGAGAGAGAGAGAGAGAGAGAGAGAGAGAAAAGAACAAGAACAAGAACAATAATTTTAATTTATATAGGCTACCGGCCCTTAGAAAGGCCAAAGTCATATAACATAAGCATATCAGTATCAGTCACGTTTTTGAACCAAATTCTTTAAGATTAATAAGTAGGTCAACATGATAATACTGATACTGGTAGTTGTCAGAAAACACAATCAGCAACGATGTCAATATCAATGGACATAATAATATTAATTAACCCTGCTCGATGTTATCTTGCCTTTTTCGAATGGCATAAAATAGGTACATAGAAATGTTCCTTAACGTCGTAACCGAACCAGTTTTCAAAATATTAGTAGGGGAAGACGGGGTAAAAAGCCCATGGGCGGGTAAGAAGCCCATGCCAATTATCTCATGAAATGAAGGAAATTTCTGTCAATTTTGTCCATGAGACGAACGCTAAACATTAACACTCGTCTCATGGGCAAAATTTAACTGAAATTTGCTTTATTTCATGAGATAATTGGCATGGGCTTCTTACCCGCCCATGGGCTTTTTTTACCCCGTCTTACCCTATAACGACAGCATATTCCATGCAAATATTTGTTTCTGATATATGAATATAGAGGGCATGTAAATATAAAGTGTTTTTCATCTTTTATTACACCACATACTTGACACATAAAATTATTGTTAAGTGTTTCACTAAATGTTCGTCTAAACAATCCCGACCCATTAATTGGAAGTAGGCCCTACACCAACGCGTAATTTTACTAAACAGTCTCTGAAACATCTATAGTCTATGAAATCAAAGTATTTTTCTGGTTCAAATGAAGATTTAAACAAACGATATGTTAAGTAAATGTCCTTATTCATAACTGAACTGTACCAGTCTTGCAAGTAATTGTCAATCATTCTTTGTTTGAACAAGGAAATAAAAGAAGTTTCACAGCCCACACCTTTATTTATCCAAGTATAACCAAAGCCTAAACTAAATCAAGTATTCTTAACAACAGTTGCCCTTTCATCTTCCATCCATATTAAAAAGCATTGAATACGCTTAACGTGGAATTCTTGACATGTCCATTTTCAAAACTTTTAACCAGTAATTAATGCATATGACAGAACTATTTATATAAAGCGGGTATCGCCCGGTCTCTCCATAGACGAACTTGTTTGGTACTTTAGGGGAACCCTGAGAAATCGCTTACACGCAAAGGTATGAACTTTTTCAATAATTATTTAATGTTTGAGAGAGAGAGAGAGAGAGAGAGAGAGAGAGAGAGAGAGAGAGAGAGAGAGAGAGAGAGAGAGAGAGAGAGAGAGAGAGAGAGAGAGTTTGTTAATCTATCAGTATCTTAGTTCACAAAGTTTGTTCACGTAAACTATTTTCAGCAGCAACATTCTGCTTCACATTTCTCAACAAAAGTAAGTCCTGTACCTATGTCACTCCTGTATGCACAGTCCAAGGGAGATCACCAAAACTACTGCTGCGTTGACAGCGGTGTTTTGCTTTTAACAATAGGGCGAAAGAAGGATCTACTGCCGCGTTAATCTAAAAATAAACGCCAGCGCGAGCGATGCATCAGTTTCTAAATATAACCACGTTTTCAGCAGCAGAAGCTATTTTTAGGCTAGAATAGAAGCGAAAGAAGGATCTAGGTGCGAAATAGTTTTGCTTACGAAAAGTGGGATGAGAACGCATTTCTCTGTTTGATTGTCTCGCCCTGGTGTACGTGAACGGATTTATATTCCGCACGCACTCCAGTCAAAACAAAAGAAACAATATTAACAAAACTTGACCATAAAATTGCCTGTAATATACTGTCAATAAGCCTGCCAGGCTGCCACCAGACCGTTCAAACTCTCACTGCGCTCTCCCAATTCCCGTCGAGTTTATAGCCTTCATAGGCGGGAGATATCCTTCGACGAACAAACCATCCAGATCCAGATCCAGAATTCTTGACAGAATGCAGCCTGCCAGTCTGCCCCCCAAACTCTCACTGCGCTCTCCCAATTCCCGTCGAGTTTATAGCCTTCATAGGCTCCTTCGACGAACGAATCCATTACCCCAACTGTCACAACTACACCCCCCTCCCCATGTGTCTTGACGTTGATAGCAGTTTCACCAAGTGACACCTATTAAATTATGAATGAAAAATACTCACAGACATCACTGTGGCGAGATGCAGCAGCAATTGTGAAGACGCAATTCTAATTATTGTAATCTGTCATCTGTTACACGGGACATAGCAGGCTGAACGAACGGCCCCCATCATGTTGAAGAAAACGAACAATCAAATAAACACCCCAAAACACACTTAACCCTTTCACTGCCAATGTCGCATTTATGCACCACAATGGTCTAACACCCATGTTACTAAAAAGGCATCAAATCAGGGCCTGTTATCCAAAGACCCTATTTTCTTAATTTTGGGAGGTAAAGATAGGCCTAATGGTATGCATGTCACAGAGGAATTCCCAATATTGCAGATAATTTTTTTTTCTCTACCCAGTTAAGTTTAATGGTATTTTGGGGCTAAAAAATGGCTGGCGGCGAAAGGGTTAATCACTCTCATACGTACCCCAGAATGGTACACAATCACACACACATATATATATGCAGAGACGCACCACACACACTCATGATCAGTTCACTTCGCTACCATGTAGGCTACGATAACCCCTTCTTTTCTTGTTATTTTCGGAACGATTCTATGTTCTATGAGAGAGAGCGAGAGATGACGAACGAACGAATGAACGAATTTTATTTATACAGGGTAATAGGACAAGCAATGCATGCTTTTTACAGCCAGCCCTCTGGAGAGAAAAAAAAGCACAAGCAAAGCAATTTAAAAAGCATGCAAAACACAACCATACATACTAGCACATGATCAAATCGAAGATAAGTATTGCTACTTTATATACTCATCTTTAACATACACAACTTTTGAAATAAACGAACCTTTTCCTATGAACAGGATATCGTCAAAATCGAGGCATATAATAGTAACAGACAATTACAAGCAAACAAACGTGTTCATTACAATACTGAGTGCAACTACCGTTCGGTTCGTATTGTAATATTGTAAAAGAGAAAGAGAGAGAGAGAGAGAGAGAGAGAGAGAGAGAGAGAGAGAGAGAGAGAGAGAGAGAGAGAGAGTCAAACTCAAACCATATTTAATGATTATGGCATCTGCCCGTATCAAAAAGGGGAGGTGAGGGGAGGGGTGTCGGTGTAAATACAATGATCATTCATAGAAAAACGAAGAGAACTCCCCCCCCCCCCCCCCCCCACACCCACCACCTCAATAATGCTCAAACCCGATCAAATATAGACCACCGAAAAGAAAACATTGCAAGGCATAAGAAAGGGAAGCGAAAGGAACAATACATAAATGCTATGAAGTACTATGAGCAGCGACATAAACTATTGTCAGCTGCTGTGTTTTTTTAACTGAGAGAGAGAGAGAGAGAGAGAGAGAGAGAGAGAGAGAGCCGAGAGAGAGAGAGAATACAATTTTTTTTAAATCAGATATAGGCATCGAGAGATGGGGATGGAGAGAGAGCGAGCGCGCGCGCGCGCGCGCACGAGAGAGAGAGAGAGAGAGAGAGAGAGAGAGAGAGAGAGAGGTCAATATTAATTTATTCAATCACTGTTATAGTCTTGCAACTCCCAGCCGAGGTTCTCAACAAGCTGGGCCTCTGAAAAGTGAACACTCTGAATGGGAGTGAATGGCACAAGTCACAAAAGCCACTGCCGTTTGGGGATTTCAATTCAACTTGAAAGCATTGCTTCATTGAAAGTGGTGAATTGAATCAAGGGATATTTCTCTCCACGACGACGGCTCGGAGTGAAGAAAAATCTGTCATTGCGCATTTGATAAAGAAACAGACCCTAGCAAGATTTTCCTTTCTTTTGCCGAGACCACAGAAACAGATCATTGCTCAGTCAGTGTTGAAGCAAAAAGATCCCAATTCTGTGCTCAAGAAAACAGAAAAGGCCCAGCACTGTGTTTCACGGAAACTGTTGCTATTATTACGAATCAAAGCATTGGTGTGTGTTTTTCTAAAGAAATAAAATTAAAAAAAAAACCAAAAAAAACACAAAACAGTCAAACTATGTGGGTGGTTTTTCTTTTTTGTTTCTTTGATTTGTAAGGAAGCAGACTATTGCTGTGATTTTGTTGAACGAAAATAGAACACGAGTGTGTGTGCGTTTTTGTTTGAATGCGTTATGAATGCTTACGTGTGTGCGCTTTGATTTGGTTTCTATCAAGATTCAGCGCCGTATATATTCTGTACAAATACTGTATAAATAATAAGAAACAGAACACCATTTTCATTATTTTAAGGAAACAGACCGCTAATGTATTTAAAAACACACACACAAAAAACAGATCACCCACCACTTAAAAAAATACAGACTACCAACAAAAAGACAACTGCTGTGTTTGTGTAAGGAAACAGGCACCAGTTTATTGCTATTGGTGCTGCTGTTGTTGTTGTTGCTAGTGTTGGTGGTGTTCTTGTATTTTATGGAAACAGATCGACAGCAAGAGTTTTCAAAGCACAACTTTCATTATACGACCATCGTTTTAAAACTGTGTTTTATTAGGGAACAGATGAGCAGCCAGCATCAAAGGAGTCATAAACGTGTGTCAAATGTCAGTGTGACGGTCAGTGACACAATTTAATAATTAAAGGATCAACAAAGACAAGAGCATCACAGTGTCCTCAGAGGCATGAACAACACCATGGGCCATGCCTGCCGAACGTGCTGTCTGTGGCTGCTGACTGCCTGCAGGAAGGTGAGTCGACACAGCCTGCATTTGATTGTGTTTAAAGATGAGCTTTCTGCAATTGTTTCTCCTTGTGCACATGCACGCGTGCGCGAACATGCACTATAGACAAATCCACACGCAACAAACACACACACACAGCAACACACACAGACTTACTGGATATAACACTTATACTTACCTCACTCTCATTCGCGCGCGCGCACACACACCCACACACACACACATACATTCGCACGACGCATGCATGCCGCACGCACGCACGGCACGCACAGCTGCACCACACACTAAACACGACACATAAAACACACACATAACCAATGCCGCTGCGCGAATCAAATTCATGTTCAAATTCTTCCATCAAGCTCTTATAGGCCCTTTATGGAGTAACCTGGGTGCCATAAAATGAGCACAACATTTTAAAATAACAATAAAATAATTTAGTTTATTTCCGTTTGTCGTTCTAAAGCTGACAAATCAAGTTAATGTCTTTCAGAAGAAACAAAAAGAAGGCGAGCTGGGTTCGGGGGAGAAATGGGGGGAAGGAAGGAGACTGGAGAGAGGAAAGTGGGATGGGTCAACGCAGGTCAAAACATAAGAGATGGGGGGGGGGGGGGGTTGGGGGGTGGCATTAGTGCATTAGCTACGCACTCGTCAGGTTCATTAGGTTAGTTAGTCTGTTATAGTCCTGTCAACAGCTATGGTCATCTCCGGACTGTCACCAGCGTAAAGTTCGACCACGTATAACAAAGCACACATCAATGAATCTCTTAACGTCAAAAAACCTAGGAAACATAATAAAAAATATAGTACAATTCATAACATGACAATTCCATCATTGTACCCTATAGCACTAATAAATCTAGACAGTGCTGAAACGTCGAGCTAGAGTACTTATAAAGGTACTCTACGTCGAGCCATTCTGCTCTACATATTGTATCCAGGTTAAAATAACTCGTCGTCAAGGAGACAACCCACAGACATATGATTCGTAGGAAGCATGTGAATGTTTGCAGTATTCCGTTGCATTGCCGGGACCCACAAATAACGTGTCTCGCTTGTAACGTCCAAAACGTTTCAAAAGGATTGCACTGAATAAAATAATACGTAACCCCAGTACCTAGCCCCCCAACCCTCTCTAATAATATTCTAATACCTAAATACCCAATCCCTTCCTTTCACTTTAACGCCTCTATTCCTACTCCCCACGTTCCCCACTTCGTCCCCCACCTACCCAATACCCTACTTCATTAGAACATTTAAAAAAACCCTTTCATTCACCGCCAAAGTCGCATTTTAGCACCACAGTGACTTAACACTTATGTCACTATAAGGCATCAAATTGGTGTCTATTAATCCAAAGACCCTTTGTACTTAGTTTAGGGAAGTCAGGGGGTAGAACCTTATGTTATATATTTCACAGAAGAGCCCCCAATACTGCAAGATATGGAATTTTGTTCTATAAATAACCCAGGTAATTTAATGGAAATTTGTGCGTGAAAGTATGGCTGGGCGTGCATGGTTATACTGTCGACTAGAGAGGATGCCGCGCACAGGAAAAATGCTGTTTTAACCGAACGTTTATTTGGCTAACGGAACCGG
>CM065683.1:42692705-42740697 GCA_017654935.2 Phymorhynchus buccinoides | reverse complement strand
CCTATTTGTAATAAGAAGCAAAGAAAGAAAAGTAATACCGCAAAGTGACCGGGACTTTCATTACAATTAAAACAAAATTTTCGCGACACTTGAAGAAAAATGAAAACAGATTTTTTTAATTTGCCATATTCATATTAGTGTTTTATTTTGTGTTATTATGCACCATGCATAGCCCTTTTTTAGAAAACGGTTTCTGTTTATCGATAGACTCAGATAATCAACATAAGATAATCAATCAATCAGATAATCTGTTCTTTTAAACAGATTGGACGCTACTTTTGGGTGTGATGGTATCGTTCTTGACTGGTTCAGGTCGTATTTATCTGGTCGCACACAGTCCGTTTGTATCAAAGGAAACCAATCTTCCCCCTCAGTATTGAAATTCGGCGTCTCACAAGGGTCTGTCTTAGGCCCCATCTTGTTCACAATGTATTCTCAGCAACTCATTTATTTGCTGATGATTCACAAATGCACGATTCCGCCCCACCCTCTGAAGTTTCTCGTCTATCATCAGATATCACATCTTGTATAGAAAATGTGGCAACATGGATGAAATGTAGCAAACTAAAAAATGAACGATGATAAAACTGACCTTGCCTTGATTGGAACCAAGAACGAACTTGAGCAAACTAATGTTCGTTCCCTCGTTGTGTCTGATTTGGAAATTCCATTCTCTGATTCTGTTCGTAATTTAGGTGCATATTTTTATTCATCTCTTACAATGGACACACATATAAACCATCTCTGCAAGAATCTGTACTTCCAGCTTCGTAAACTAAGTAAAATTCGTCCTTTCTTGTCAGTCGATGCTGCCAACAAACTTGCTGTTGCTTTCATTCTCTCTCGCTTGGATTACTGTAACTCCCTATGCTTGTCGGTCTTTCTGATGAAAAACTGTCCCCACTTCAAAAAATACAAAATTTTGTTGCCAGACTAGTTTTGCAAAAGTCGAGGCGTGAAAGTGCAACGGCTCTTCTGCGCACCCTCCACTGGCTGCCTGTCAAGGCTAGGATGGAGTATAAGGTTGGTTCTCTTTGCTTTCAAATGCCTCAATTCCGAATCTGCGCCCTCTTATCTTTTGGAGCTTCTCCACCCTTACATGCCCCCTAGAGCACTTAGGTCTCAAGACTCTTCTCTGTTAGCCTAATTGTTCCTAGGTATTCTCTGAATTGATACAGCAAAAGGGTTTTCTCTGTTTCCGGACCTACAATTTGGAATTCTCTAACCCTTTCTCTCAGAAAAGTCACCTGTCTCCAAACCTTCAAATCCCAACTGAAAACACATCTCTTCAGAAAGTACCTTGATTGAGGTTTGGCGTGAGGAAAGCTATGTACTTGTAGCCTCTCTCTCTCTCTTAGTGTGTGTGCGTGTGCGTGTGTGAGAGAGCGCACGTGCGCGCGCGCGCGTGTGTGTGTGTGTGTGTGTGTGTGTGTGTGTGTGTGTGCGTGTGTGCGCGTGCGCGTGCGCGCGCGCGCGTGTGTGTTTAGTGTTATAATATAATCATTTAGTGTATAAGTTTAGTATTTTTCTTGTTTATATTGTTTGATTTTGTTGTGTCCAGAATGTTTATATTCATGTTACGTAAAGTGTGTCGCTTAAATATAAATTTTTATCAGGGATCATGTATAATGAGAGAGAGAGAGAGAGAGAGAGAGAGAGAGAGAGAGAGAGAGAGAGAGAGAGAGAGAGAGAGAGAGAGAGAGAGAGAGAGAGAGAGAGAGCCGTGTGTATGCATGTATTGGTGCATTCCTTCCTGCTGCTTGTTGACATTTTCAATAGTTTCTGCGAGGGTGGGGTGTTATCAGAGAGTGACAGTGCTGGTGAATGAGGGGGGATGTCTTTGTGAGTGAGAATCATGTTATTTTTCTTACTTTATTTATTTGCACTGGAATGTTGGTAGTATGACTATCTTGTTGATTGTAATGCATGTTTTTAATGTTGATTTTAATGTTGTTATTGTAAAGCGCATCGAGCATACTACTGTATGGGTTTTAGCGCTATATGAAATAAAATTATTATTATTATTATTATTATTATCAACATTTAGAGGTTTATAACTGTTACAATGTGCTTGATTTTGAACAAAATCTGTGACATTTTATTTTCTGAGCCAAATTCACTGACTGAGCTTGAATTTAGTGTATAATTTAGTATTTTTCTTGTTTATATTGTTTGATTTTGTTGTGTCCATAATGCTTATATTCATGTTACGCAAAGTGTGTCGTCGTCGTCTTACTTAAAAGGAAATAATAAAATAACATTGGATGAATCTTAAAGACATTAAATAATTTATTTTTATGGAGGGTTAAGGTCTGTATTCTTACATTTAAAGTTTTGAAGACATAAATTGACTGATTTGATGTTGGTAGTCGGTTTGCATTAAATACTTGTAGCGGTGCCATAGCCGATGAGGTTTAACCGAGGCGTGGTATCACCGCTACACCTATCTGTATTAATTTTTAAAAAAAAATCGGGACTTTACTGGTTTCGTACTGCCTCCGGGCATTGCCTCCAGTATTGTTCCCAACATATTTGTATTTACAAATGTCCCATATGTGTCTGATTCAGACCAAGAGGACGTAAAACACCATTTTCGTCGTTGGTAGTCGGTTGAGAAAATAAGCGCAGTAGTGTGTTTGATCAGTCGTGACTGATAATGTGTTTGATGAACACAAGTGTTACGCATAAACTCACGCGTGCTAAAAAATCTACAAAATGAGATGATATTATTTTGTGTTGTCTGGTAACTGCTGGCTACGCACTTATGCATAATTGTTGGTTGTGAGCACCGATCTCTTCTGGGCCAGCCACACTACATACGATTTGACCCCAATACGATGCGATTGTGACGATGTCTGTGAGTCGAGGTTCACGTGAAATACTTCCGTCTAAAAATAATGCCACTATTTTCATTCACTATTCTTAAGTAGACCCCAATACACGAATCAAATAAAATGTCTGATACAAAAAAATATATATATATAATATATATATATTTCTACATTCAAATTCGTGTACGGCGGACTACAAATATCGTGAACATAACTGGTAGGATTTCATCAGATTTATTTAGACAGTGGAATCGTACATGAATCATGCCTCACAAATGTCAAAATCCCACAAAATTGAACACTACTTAAGCAATCCGTGAACACATTGAAAGAACCATTCTACGACAGCAGTTGTAATTATTGGAGTGCTGAAACCTATCTAAATCATAAAAAAGATGAAGTAGTGACTGCTGTACTTTTGAAATGAATAGGTAAAAAAACAAGGTGAAGGGAAAAGTACCTGAGAGGGGGGGGGGTGGGGGGGGGGGGGGGGGGGGGGGGGGGGGTGGGGGGGGCAACCGACGTTTTGTGTCATAAACACTTCGACTGGGAATGCAGGAAAAAGTTAACTGGAAGGCTTCAAATATCAGGAAAAAGTTGACTGGAAGGCTTCAAATATCAGGAAAAAGTTGACTGGAAGGCTTCAAATATAAAAAAAGCCTTCCAGTCAACTTTTCCTGCATTCCCAGTCGAAGTGTTTATGACACGAAACGTCGGTTGCCCCCCCTCTCAGGTACTTTTCCCTTCACCTTGTTTTTTGTACCTATCTAAATCATAGTAACAAATTGCATTCAACATAGGATTTTCATTTTCGTATTTTCACTTTTCAGTTTCACCATTCCATTTTCATATTTCCACTGGCGAAAGAAAAGGTCTTTCATTTCTTTTCCTTTAGTTACTGAAGAGTGCTTGTCTTTTTCTAAAGTTTCATGTACTGAGTGTAGGTCTATTTTTACAAAACGGTGTGTTTGTGTTGCAGGATCGACACCGTCATAAATGCTGTGCAGTTCTCACGGCTGGCGGGTTCCAATGACGACGACGTGATTGACCGCCTGAACCACATCTACACCATCGGCATCCTGGTCGTCTTTCTGGGCGTGGTGACGGGCAGTCAGTTCATCGGCAGCCCCATAGACTGCATGATGCCCGCCAACTTCCCGGGGACCCACATCGGCTATGCCCGGAGCTACTGCTGGGTGAAGAACACCTACCACATCCCCATGGACCAGAGCATCCCCGTGGACGTGGCGAGCCGCGAGTCCCAGCAGCTGACCTACTACCAGTGGGTGCCCCTCATCCTGCTCTTCATGGCCTTCCTGTTCAAGCTGCCCAACTTCTTCTGGAGACTCCTCAATACCGCCTCGGCCATCAACCTGGACAAGATCATCAGCGGGGCCGTCTCCATGGAGATGAGCAATCCAGAGAGGAGGAGGGAGGTGATCCACACCGTGGTGCAGTACCTGGACCGCTGGCTGCAGGCTCACCGCCACTACCACGACAATGCCTTCATTCGGCTGCGAAAGCGCTTCCCCAGACTTCTCTGTGTGTGGGGCAAGCGGGACGGCACCTTTCTCACGGGACTGTACATGGCCACCAAATTCCTATACATGGCCAACGTCATTGGCCAGTTCTTTCTGCTGAACGCCTTCATGGGAGACTGGTTCAGTTTGTACGGTTTTAAGGTCCTAAGTAAACTGGCCAGCGGCGTGGAATGGGGGAATTCAGTGCGTTTCCCAAGGGTTACTTTGTGTGACTTCCAAAGGAGACAGATGGAAAACATACAGAGGTACACTGTCCAATGCGTCATGCCCATCAACATGTTCAACGAGAAGGTGTTCATCTTTCTGTGGTTCTGGCTGTTGGGCCTGGCCATTGTCAACACGGGAAGCTTGCTGTTCTGGGTGGGACGAATCTGCTTCAGTCAGTCCCGAGACAGATTTGTCATGAAATATTTGAAAATGAAAATTAAAGAAGAGATCGAATCAGAGGGAGACAAGGTGTGTGCCAAGGCATTTTCCAGGGACTATCTCCGTGATGACGGGGTGTTAGTCTTCAGAATGTTCGCTAACAATTCTAGTGACATTTTCCTGTCGGAATTGATTCAAGCCCTGTGGAGGAACTACAGGAACAAGCCTGAGGTGAAGGCTGTCCTCCGCAGGGTTATCAATGGTCACTCAGATAAAACCGTGGATGATGATGATAAACTTGAGGAGGTGAAGGTCGACATTATTACACCTGTGGACGGGGATCTGGATGGATAGGGAGAGAGAGAGAGAGAGAGAGAGAGAGAGAGAGAGAGAGAGAGAGAGAGAGAGATGGAGAGAGAGAGAGAGAGAGAGAGAGAGAGAGAGAGAGAGAGATTTGAAGAATGATTTTATATACATACAGGCCTATGTAGACCCCGGCACTGTGAAACAAATGTTTTATGGTTAATAAAATGTTGAACGGTATTCTGGTTGGTTTTTGTGTGGGAGTTTTTTTTGTGCCTCTTGGTGTGTGACTGTGTGTAGGGGCTAGTATAAGTAGGCCTACAGGTAGTTCTTTATCCTTGCCTTAATTATCAGCTTTAGTAGCTGTAATTTTTTTTTTAAACATCGGGACTTTCCTGGTAGGGGAAAACGGGGTAAAAGCGCATGGGCGGGTATCCCAGCGGGACTTTCTCATGGTATTACAGTACTCCATGATCGTCCCACTATCTCTCATAGGGGAAGACGGGGGTAAAATTACAGTACTCCATGATCGCATGGGGGCGGGTAAGAAGCCCACCCCAATTATCTCATGAAATGAAGCAAATTTCAGTCTCATTTTGCCCATGAGACGAGCGTTAATGTCTAGCATTCGTCTCATTGGCAAATTTTGACTGAATTTTTCTTTATTTCATGAGATAATTGGGGTGGGCTTCTTACCCGCCCGTGCGCTTTTTACCCCCGTCTTCCCCTATATATGAATGTCACACATATGCCTGTTCCAGGCCTCTCTGCCTGTCTGTCTGTCTGTTTGTCTGCCTGTCTCTCTTTGTGTAAGTATGTGTATGTGTGTGTGTGTGTGTGTGTGTGTGTGTGTGTGTGTGCGTGTGCGTGCGCGCGCGCGCGCGCGTGCCGGCGTCGGTACCTCTGTAATGTGAACTCAGTTTTAATGTTGTTGCCTGTCTGTCGTTTCCGACAATGACTGCCAGACAGCAGAGGGGACAGATACTATTCTGGCGGGCTGGGCGAGAATTAGTTTATAGTGGAGTTTCTTGCCCAGGGTACATCCCCACTCTCTCGGCCAAAGTGATTTGAGGACGAGAGTTGGCGTTGAGGGAAGGTCCCCAAAGGCCAACGAATTTTATTTGGCTGCAGCACCAGAGCCGGGTACAAGCGCCTCCCCCCCCCCCCCCCCCCTCGTTCGAGTGTCATAGTCTTCGACGAAAGATTAAGCTGTAGCATGATATTCCAATACTGTAGAATATAATTTATAGAACAACTCTCATTTACTATTGGCCCTTTCTACAGGCTAATGTCAACCAGTGTTAAATACAAGAGCATTTATTAACGTAGCGCGTCCATACACACACGCACGTGTGTACCTCTGTGTAATTTGAACTCAGTTTTAATGCAAGAGCATTTATTAACGTCAAAAGATTGGTCATACGTGTCATTGAAACCAGGTACATTATCTTTAGGCCCAGACTATTATACGAAGGCCTCTCATTATATTTTCCAATATGGAGAACTGGCAGTGTGCACCCTCCTTCTGGCAAGTCCAACTTTTAGACTTAAGCTGGAGACAGACTATGCGACTGCCTCGATCAGGTCGTGACGTAGACCAAATTTTGTTTCCCGCACAGAAGAGGTCACAAGCCATCTGACTCGATCAGACTCGATCAGTGAAATTTAGAACCCGCCCTATAGAGTCAGAATGATCGAGCAGCATGGTATGCAAATGACGTCACATGAGGCAGTCACATAGTCTGTCGCCGGCTTTAGAGCTAGTCTGACCCGAGCGCTTTACGCTCGTAAAATTCCCACGGCAATTACAAGTCTGTAAACATTTCTCACTGAGCGTCAAGCTGGACACCCGCCTGACCTGGAAACCCCAGATTGTGGAAGTGGAGAGAAGAGGTATCTGCAAGCTAGTCTTGCTAACTGAAGAAGCTGACTGGGACGACTTGGGGAGCAGATTCCAAACTCCTCACCAGGGTGTATGTGGGAGCGATCAGACCTACCATGGAGTATGCCTCAACCACATGAGGAACAGCCTCAAAGACAAACAAAAGCAGACTCGACAAGGTCCTAAACATGGGACTTCGCCTTATTCTTGGTACCATGAGGTCAACACAAATCCATGTGATGGAAAAGTCTGCCAACCTTGAGCCCCTGGGAAGTAGACGTGAACGGAAAGTCCTGATGCAGGGTAAACCCCCCCAAAAAAAACCCCACCCTGCCAAGACTGCCTTCGCATCACCTCCATGACAGACTACAGCAGTCCACCAAGAACCGTCTCAAACGCCAGAGCCTCAACCACCCATACAAGGTACTACAGCGACACCCTCCCGGAAGAAGAGTCCTGTACAGATCTCGCCCTGCCTGACTGGAGGCTTGACCAAGAGGTGAAGGCCACGATCAGCCTTAGCGGAGTTCTTCCTGGCATCATTGTCAAAGACCACTGAGCAGACAGCTACACTCAAGTCCCTGACTCTGGCCATAATAGACGACAGTTATCTTGACAGCTCCTGGACTCATGTCTACACAGATGGAGCGGCGGCCGAGGGTGCCACACGCAATGGCGGAAGTGGAGTGCATGTCCGGTATTTAGACAGAGACTGCAGCAGTATAGCAATAGCAGGTGGAAAGCTCTGCTTCAACTTCTGAGCCAAAGTACTGGCCATCAAAACAGCAGCAGACTTCCTCTCCACCTGCGAAAAGCCTCTCGGCAGCGTCTCTATCTTCACGGACTCCATGTCTCCTCTCCAGGCCCTTAAATTTACTCTGCTGATCCAGACCCACTACTAGTAGTTCAATCCCTCAAGGCCTTCCTTGCCACCCTGACCCAAAAGGCTCCAACTACTCTCCAGTGGGTGCTTGCTTATGTCTGCCTTTCGGGAAATGAACGTGCAGATCGTCTTGCAAAGCCGAGAAGGTAGCCAGCTCATCCAGTCTGATGTCCCTGCTGATGAGGAAGTCAAGACACTCATTCGCGGCAGGTTCCGGCCAAACCAACTGGATCCACCGAAATCAAGGCTACCATACACACAAGGATCCAATCCAGACACTGGAGAGGATAATCAAACCACTATATCTTTCGCCTGTGCACTAGGGCACTGTCGCGGCCTCTATCATGATGCACACCTACGAACCCGGACTGCATGGGGTCGCCGACTCATCTCTATTCCAGGGAAGCTGACCAGACCCCTTCCCACGTCCTTCAAGACTGCCCTCTGTACGACGAGATGTGGCAACAGACCTGGCCTGGTGGGATGGACCTCGATCAGAACCAAACTCTGGGGGACGGCAGATGACCTTGGCAGGACCGCATCCATGTTTGCAACAGAGTCACTCGGTCTGAGGTTTTGACGCGCAGACAGTTGAACGCTGAAGAAGAAGAAGAAGAAGAAGAAGAAAGAATAAAAAGACGGTAAGAGTAGGGAGAAATCCCGCTGCCTAGTATGACCAAATTGATAGCCACCTCTGACTTAGTATAGTATAGTATAGTAGAGGGACTGGCTTCATCAGCCTAGGCCTCGCGGCCTATCAAGCGTCCCCTTCGTACTTTTCATCAATATGGGTTGCGTTTGCGCACTCATAATTTGATTTCAAATTTATTCATCATAATCATAAAACAATTTATTAAAATTTGGACAACTGTCTAGAAGATTTTTTAAATATGTTAGTATTTTGTGCTTCTTTCACTTGGACTGGAAGAGCATTCCGAACTTGTGCAATTCGGTTAGAAAGTGAGTTTTTTCTTAAGTTAGTATTGCTGTGTCCCATTAAAATTTTAAATTCAGAATTCCTTGTTTTAATATAGTTAGATAATTGAAAAATGTTAGTAATAATATGTTGTCAAGGCCATGGAAAATTTTGTAAGTCTCAATTAGGTCCCCTCTAAGTCGTCTGCCTTTTAAAGAATGGAAGTCCAGGTACTTAAGTCTTTCATTATAATTCATGCCTCTGCATTCTCTTAGTAACCTTGTTGCTCGTCTCTGGACCCTCTCGATGGCCACTGATTGCCTTTTTAAATAAGGATGCCATACCACATTTGCATAATTATTCCACATGGGGTCTCGCAAGAGCTTTGTACAATTTTAAAAATACAAATTTATTAAGGTAAGAGAAACTTCTTTTTATAAGTCCAATCATTTGGTTTGCTTTATTAATGACATTATGGATATGAGTATCGAAGGATAACTTACAGTCAAACATTACTCCCAAGTCTTTTTCACAAACACAAGTATCAATATTTTGAACTCTATTGTCCATATTCATATAATACTCTTTACCAGGATTTTTTTTACCAATGTGCATGACTTTGCATTTCGAAACATTAAAGTAGAGATTCCATGTATTAGACCACTCTTGTAGATTATTTAAGTCCTTCTGAATCTGACTACAGTTATCAGTGCTATTATAGAGTTTTGTATCGTCTGCAAAAAATTTACAGATGCTATTTATACATTCAGGGAGATCATTAATAAAAACTGTAAAAAGTACTGGGCCAAGAATACTGCCTTGCGGAATACCACTTACTACTGGAACACTTGCCGATTTGGCCTCATTTACTCTAACCACTTGAGTCCTACCAGAGAGAAAACTTCTAGTCCAGTTTAAGATTCCACCAGTAATTCCATATGCTTCCATTTTTGTTAATAGTCGTTCATGCGGCACTGTATCAAACGCCTTCCTGAAATCCAGGTATATTATATCTAATGGTAATGTCCTCAATAACTTCTAAAAGTTGTGTGACACATGATCTGTTGCGCCTTTCCCAAGTCTGCCCTCATCCTTCGTATCCCCCCCCAAAAAAGGGTAGTCACTGCGCTTGCGGTGACGCGTTCTCTGGGGGAGAGCAGCCCGAATTTCACCAAAAAAAGTCTCTGTGACTAGAATATACCAAATACTAATACCAAAATAATTTGAAAGTGCCCTGAGGCTGTTTTTGGGTGAGGTGACACAAGCTGACATTCACCGTCCGCTCTTTTGATACCAAGGGCAAGGGCGGTAAGCCTAAATCTAAATGCACTGTTGCTGTTTCAGGGGTGTTTCACAAACGGGACAGGAAAGTTCTCAGACTTATCGGCTTCAAATGTTGTAATCTAAGGGCCGATTTTCACAGAGCAGCAGCATTAATAAACAAAATGATTGAGGCTATCAGCAAGTACACATCATTCTTTACTTGCTGCGTCGTGCTTACTGTGATTGCCAAAACTGATGCTGTTGCAACCGAGACTTTGCGGCAAGTAAATATTGTGAGTATAAATTTTATATGAAAATTCATTTAACGTCCTCCTGTCTTATGGCGGTACCATAGCCGATGAGGTTTAACCGAGGCGTGGTTACCGCTACACCTATCTATATTGTTATAAACTCGGGACTTTACTGGTGTTGCACTGCCTCCGGGCATTGCAGCTGCTAGTATTGTTCCCACCATCTTTGTACAAATGTCCCATGTGTCTAGTAATATTAATGGACTAGTATGACCGAGAGGACGTAAAACATTTTCATCACGTCCTCCAGTCTGGAACAGACACATATGGGACATTTATAGAGATAAAGATGGTGGGAACGATCCTGGAGGCAATGCCCGAAGGCAGTGCAACACCAGGAAAGTCCCGAAATGTTTTTTACAGTACAGATGTATATTGCTTTTGAGCATAAATAATTATTCTTCTTTCAACATTCCCAAGTGTAAGGGTGGCAGACTACACTTGAAGTTCTGCTGAGTGGCAGGCAGCAGAAAGGGTGACACATTCATCCTCCCTCAACATGGGAGTTGATGGACTTGCATGCGGACAGGATGACTAACGGCGACTTGGATCATCTGTGCACTACTCTACAGTGTTAAAACTAGCCTCATGAGTCATCAAAACCATCGATGCCCAGCGTGGATTTTGCAAGTTTTCCACTTGCCTACTGGGAGGGAAACATCCACCTGCAGAGACAATTCGACCTGACTGTATGTCTCCTGGCAGTCCTGCCCATGTGTAACGACATCAACACCCCGGTTTAGAGCAGGTCGCCCGGTGGTCCTGAAGACGGCCTTTGGGAGAGGGGTTCCCGGTTGGCAGCCAGCAGCCTTGGACAAGAAGTGCGGGAGTTGAGATTAACAACCTACGGGCGGTCTCACAATGCTTTGACATCTCTGCCCCGCGACGACGATGCTGATCCCACCCTAAGCATCGAGGAGAAGAAGAAAGCCCAGACTTGGACACCCGTCCAAACGACACGTACAGTACCACTGCTACCAGACTGAACCCCTATGTTCAAGGGTTCACAACGCTATTGGGAATCAACCACGACACCTTGCCACGTCCAGAACCACTGTCTCATCGCCATCGCATCGTCTCCATCCCAGGGAAGACCGTGTTGTCTTCAGGAATATCGTCCATTAGGGTCTACGATTGCTAATCTCCACTTCTTGCTTCTTGCTTGCTTCTTTCACTTTACAACCGCCGTCATCCTGTTGATCATGATGGTTGACAATCTATGTGATCTAGACTATAGATTTCTCCTGCAGTTACAATGAAATTGAAAATCGTGTTATTACCGTGACTGTGGGTTGCCCACCATTATGAACTTTTGCCATCAGGACACAGGTATCGGACTCCCAAGCTAAAATCATGGGCACAAAAAACTTTCATGAAACACATGGGCACAAAAAACTTACTATATATAGTACCACGTTCTATCCATCTCTTAAATTCATGATTCAGTTTACTCTCTCTCTCTCTCTCTCTGAGTCTCTCTCTCTCTCTCTCTCTCTCTCTCTCTCTCTCTCTCTCTCTCTCTCTCTCTCTCTCTCTCTCTCTCTCTCTCTCTCTCTGTTTTAAATGTGCACATTGCTAAATAAGTAAGTTGATGTAATGAATAGGTGGCAAATCCAGTTTCTAATAAAATATTTCATAAACATATCAACCATTCAGAAAAAGGCAGGGTTCGAGAACGGATCCCTGAGGCACTCCTGAGCAGACATCAATGAGAGCTGGATTGATGCTATTGGCAACATCCGCTTCTATTACTGTTGTATTCTGTATCTTTTTCTTATTAAAATAAATGTGATGGTAGTTGATTTGCAATGTATTTCTACAGTTATATCGTCATGGAGACCGCAGTCCAGTGTCAACGTACCCTAATGACCCTTACAACTACAAGCCTAACGTTTGGCCGCAGGGCCTGGGATGGCTGTCAGAGGTCGGTGGTTTAAATCCTATGCACATCAATCAATCAATCAATCAATATTTTTATTGTCCATTTTACAGGAAATTCTTTTGGCAGCGATAAAACAATCAACAAAACAACACAATAAGACAGAGACATAGTATGTAGAAAAGCCAAAAAATGCATACATGCATCAGTGTATGATAACAGTAATAACCTATCAAAATCATATAAAAAAACAACACACACGCAAACACTCACACACAAGCTGTCTTTCTTACACACGCCCCCCCCCCCCCCACCCCCCTCTCCTCTCTCTCTCTCTCTTTCTCTTTCTCTCAAGTAAAAAAAATGAAGAGAAAGTGTAAAGCTTTATTTAACTTCAGATTGGTTCTTCCATTGTTTCTCAACTGTAAATTTAGTGTAATGTTGGTTTGCTCCCATGGCTTTTTAATATTTATCTGGGATTTTGTGTGTGTGACTGTGAGATGTGCTGCTCACATTTAGGGCAATGTTAATGTGGGCAGCATTTGAACCACATCGAGTACTAACAGGTCTGTGCTGCTCACATTTAGGGCAATGTTAATGTGGGCAGCATTTGAACCACATCGAGTACTAACAGGTCTGTGCTGCTCACAGTTAGGGCAATGTTAATGTGGGCAGCATTTGAACCACATAGAGTACTAACAGGTCTGTGCTGCTCACATTTAGGGCAATGTTAATGTGGGCAGCATTTGAACCACATAGAGTACTAACAGGTCTGTGCTGCTCACATTTAGGGCAATGTTAATGTGGGCAGCATTTGAACCACATAGAGTACTAACAGGTCTGTGCTGCTCACATTTAGGGCGATGTTAATGTGGGCAGCATTTGAACCACATAGAGTACTAACAGGTCTGTGCTGCTCACATTTAGGGCGATGTTAATCACTTAATGTGGGCAGCATATGAACCACATAGAGTACTAACAGGTCTGTGCTGCTCACATTTAGGGCAATGTTAATGTGGGCAGCATTTGAACCACATAGAGTACTAACAGGTCTGTGCTGCTCACATTTAGGGCAATGTTAATGTGGGCAGCATATGAACCACATAGAGTACTAACAGGTCTGTGCTGCTCACATTTAGGGCAATGTTAATGTGGGCAGCATATGAACCACATAGAGTACTAACAGGTCTGTGCTGCTCACATTTAGGGCAATGTTAATGTGGGCAGCATTTGAACCACATAGAGTACTAACAGGTCTGTGCTGCTCACATTTAGGGCAATGTTAATGTGGGCAGCATATGAACCACATAGAGTACTAACAGGTCTGTGCTGCTCACATTTAGGGCGATGTTAATGTGGGCAGCATTTGAACCACATCGAGTACTAACAGGTCTGTGCTGCTCACATTTAGGGCAATGTTAATGTGGGCAGCATTTGAACCACATAGAGTACTAACAGGTCTGTGCTGCTCACATTTAGGGTGATGTTAATGTGAGCAGCATATGAACCACATAGAGTACTAACAGGTCTGTGCTGCTCACATTTAGGGCAATGTTAATGTGGGCAGCATATGAACCACATAGAGTACTAACAGGTCTGTGCTGCTCACAGTTAGGGCGATATTAATGTGGGCAGCATATGAACCACATAGAGTACTAACAGGTCTGTGCTGCTCACATTTAGGGTGATGTTAATGTGAGCAGCATATGAACCACATAGAGTACTAACAGGTCTGTGCTGCTCACATTTAGGGCAATGTTAATGTGGGCAGCATTTGAACCACATAGAGTACTAACAGGTCTGTGCTGCTCACATTTAGGGCGATGTTAATGTGAGCAGCATATGAACCACATAGAGTACTAACAGGTCTGTGCTGCTCACATTTAGGGCAATGTTAATGTGGGCAGCATTTGAATAGATATGAACCACATAGAGTACTAACAGGTCTGCACATTGGTAGGGTCCGCACGTACCCCCTTGAAATCGTAGAGATTATATAATATAGAAATTATGTCATGCTTGCGTCATTTTTTCCAATGCCTTAAGGGGTACGCCCCCTCAGTACTCTAGTATTTAAAAATCAGTTCAGTACAATGAGTGTGATGGCAAGTGACATCTCATCAGATACGATATTCAATTACCCGCCTACTTTAATTACGCACATTCCTGTAACACCCTCTATTTAACACCATGTTGTCTAGTTAGTTTACACATCACATCATTTAACACTTTAAATTGTAACGTATGAAATGCACAGGACTTAGCCGATGGGTCTGTGTGTTCATTATTGTTGGTTTGTCTGTTTGTTAGTCTTTGTGCCTGTCTCTCTATCTGCTTATTACCAAATTGATTGTTTTTAAAAAGTTATGGACAGATTTCTTTTGTAGAGGGTTACATATTACTGATACTGTACTTAATTTTTACTACAACCGTTTAAGTAACACTGTATGAAACTGTACTATGTTAAGTCCAGATTATCATCCTGATCCAAGAATGTTACTTTTTGATTGTATAAAAAAAATTTCTTTCTTTTATTTTTTTTTGGGGGGGTATTTAGTCATTATTTATTTTAGCAGATTTGCTTGTGTTGAAGTAATGGACAGATTATGATGAAACAGCCAATGTGTTCTATTATGCTAAAACTATCTCTTGAAAGTTTTCACAGGTTCCTTTCCACTGGAAGGCAAGCAGCCTGTACTTTTGCATAAACCTTTTCACCGCCAGCCATAATTATTTCAGCCAAAACATTCCATCAAATTTACAAGGGTAGAGAACAATGTCCATCTGCAGTATTGGGGATTCTTCTGTGACATATCTTACATAAGGTCTATCCTTACTTCCCAAAACTAAGACAATAGGGTCTTTGGATAATAGACCCCAATTTGATGCCTTTTAGTGACATAGGTGTTAAATCACTGTGGTGCTGAAATGCGACTTTGGCGGTGAAAGGGTTAATTAACAATAGTAAATAATTTGGACTTGGTTGAGAAAAGCAAGACTTGTATAATTTGTAATCCTTTTCACAAACACATGAAATGAATAGACTTAAAACATGTTCATTCATGTATAACCAAGACTTTGGTAATGGTCCCATATTTGCCTAGCACACGCTTTAGATGTCTCCCATTGTTGTTCTGTTTGATGATAGATAGCCATTAGGCTTAAAATACATTAAAAACATATATGTATAATAAAAAAATTAAAAATATATATATATATAAAAAAAATGAAGTTTTGTTATAATCTTCCTTAGGAAAGGTTTGCACTCATCACTGCTTTCTAATAATTGTTTGTTACAGACTGGAATGCGGCAGCAATACGCTTTGGGCCAGTTCCTGAGGAACGAGTATGGCAATTTCCTTAATTCAACTTACAAAAACACAGAGGTACTGGATAGTGTAGAATAAATTGAAATGTGTGTGTGTGTGTGTGTGTGTGTGTGTGTGTGTGTGTGTGTGTGTGTGTGTGTGTGTGTGTGTGCATGCGTGTGTGCATGCGTGTGTGCATGCGTGTGTGCACATGCGCACATTACATTTGTGTGTTTTGATCAACTTGGTGTGTGCATATGTTTCGCAATACACTGGACTCAACAACAAGCCTATGGATACAAAAGTAATTAGTATTAAAAATAAATACTATACTAGTTTACTTCTTCCTGCTGATGGCCCCACTCTGGGGTCACCGGACTAACAAGAAAATAACAGCCCCCCTTTTTTGGGGGGTTTTTCCCCAGTCCGGCAGATGAACAGATATATTTGTTTTTTATCTGTCCTCTCTTCGCTTCTGTCTTTGTCAGTTAGTGTTTCTTCTCAGGCCTGGAGCCTTTTCTTCCGGCGAAAGTGGTCTAGAATCTCCCCGGTTCGTGGCAAAATAATCAAAGTGTTGATTGTGGCCACCCACTGCGAAGAAGATAAAGAAGAAGTGGAACCTCCCTTATAAGACCTCCTATTATAAGTCTCTCTCCCATATTAAGATAGCGTGGTAAGATGTAACGTGGTGACAGCCCTGACATTGGCCTTTGCTGTCGACGGGGCTATAATTTTAATCTAAATCTTAATCTCTCCCATATAAGACCTACTTCTCTGAGACATTGCCCTTCTTTACTAAGTATTAAAATTACCTCCCTTACAAGACCCCTCCCTTATAAGACCTCGTTTTGGATGATTTTTGAAGGTCTTATAAGGGAGGTTCCACTGTACTGTGTTAGTGCTAGTAGAAAACCTCAGTTTAAAGTATTTGGTATCCAAATAGCTGTATTAGTCTTTTTTTAAAAACACGTTTTGTGCCTTTGAAAATCAACAGTTCCATATATCCCCCCCCCCCCCCCCCCCCCCCCCCCCCTTGTTAAGCCAAGAGTATCTTAAAATTTGGTTTCCCCCAAATGCTTTCATTGACTGACATTCAGTTGTGGCTGGAAAATGTCGTGACTAATTTTAAACATTATGATTAGCCTTCAATTGTGGTACAAACATTCGACAGACGGTGGTGTCAAATGCTGTGACTGACCCCTAACTGTGTTAGGCGTTGTGAACAGATCGTGATACAGGCCTCCAACGTCAACCGTTGCCTGATGTCCGCCTACTGCAACCTGGCGGGCCTCTACCCCCCTGTCCAGTCCCAGGTGTGGAACGATAAAATACCATGGCAACCAATCCCGGTCCACACCGAACCAGAGTATGAAGATAACGTGAGTGTCAGTTTGTTTTGTTTTTAACCCTTTCGCCGCCAGCCATTTTTCAGCCAAAATATGCCATTAAACTTAGCTGGGTAGAGAAGAAAAAAAACTCTGCAATATTAGGAATTCCTCTGTGACATGTATAGCATTACTGCCATTAGTTCTATCCTTACCTCCCAAAATTAAGAAAATAGGGTCTTTGGATAACAAGCCCTGATTTCATGCCTTTTAGTGACATGGGTGTTAACCCTTTCACCGCCAAAGTCGCATTTTAGCACCACAGTGATTTAACACCTATGTTACTAAAAGGCATCACGTTGGGGTCTATTATCCAAAGACCCTATTGTCTTAGGTTTGGAAAGTACGGATAGACCTTATTTTATATATGTCACAGAAGAATCCCCAATACTGCAGATGGATTTTGTTCTCTACCCAGGTAAGTTTAATGGAACATTTTGGCTGAAATATGGCTGGTGGTGAAAGGGTTAAACCACTGTGGTGCATAAATGCGACATTGGCAGTGAAAGGGTTAAGCAATGTTTTGAAGGAACAAAGAGTAAATGGAAGCTTGTTGGATGAACACTTTTATTGTTATTATTTAGGCACTCCAGTCCCCAAGTCTTATCCTTATTTTCTGGTTACAGTTGATTGGGAATGGTCTGCACCCATTTTACCATACAGAGTACTTAGTAAAATATATAAGTGTGTGTGATTATAATTACAGTGGAGAACTGATAACTCAAAAACACTGGATAACTCGCAATAAGTTTTGGGTCCCAGTATAATAATCTCTTTGTTGAAAAGTCTTTTTAATTCAAAATATTGGGAAGGCAGAAGAAGAAGAACTCAAAATATTGGCTATCTCAAAATAAAATTTCACTCCCTTCAATTTTGACTTAAGCGATTTTTACTGTATACTTTTTTTTGGTAACAAAGTGATTAAAATTTGATTTGTCATGTAATTGCATTCTATGAAAAAAAATGACAAGTTGATTTGGGTTTGGCTTGCTGTCTTAGCTAAATTGAGAAAAATATCAAAACATAAATGCTGCATGAATTATGCAAATGGTATTGGTGAAAGTTGAAAGGGTCTTCTATACAAAGTTGGTGTATTGATTTATTACGTGTTTGAAGCTATGTACAGTCAAAATGTTATGTACATGCGTATTCTGAGCTCCAGCATATTATTTAATATGAATATTTATGATGTAGCAGGTAGAAGAGTGGTCAATATATTTTAAACAGCAAAGAAAGAAAGCAAAAGGCAAGGTATCACATTCATGTTAATGACTTCCTTACCTAACAGAAAACTAAACAGTAAGTGTTGCCCTCACACGAGTCACAGGCTTGCTGACTACCCCCATTACACATCAGCTCATTGTTCTGTCATCAAACATGAATCGTTGAACCCAAGTAAAACTAACAAAGGAGTTTTGATTTTCCAATTTTTATGGCTCATCACTTACAGTATAGAGAGTCCTAGAGGCGGGATAGAGGGTCCCAGTGGCATTGCGAATGCTAAAAATAATTTTTCTAGTGCATCCCTGGGACCCCCTGCACATTCTTTTAGAGGGTCCTTTAGAATTTTAGTACTTCATAGACCCCCAAATGGGGGTCCATGGGAGCCCTGATATCCTTTCATGTTAAACTTGAGATCATGAGCTCGTACAAGGGACCTAAATATAAAAAAAAAGGATTTTAGAAATTAATTACAAATGGATTTCACTGTTTCCAAGATCAGCCTACATCTGCAAAGAAAACAGGGTGGTGATCCTGTTTGTTCTTGCGTCGTGAACAGATTTGTGTTCCCTTGTGCGCAGGTGTTTTTGATGTGTGTCTCTCTTTTTTCTTTCTTTTCCAGAAACTGGCATTGAGAAAGCCGTGTGCCCGATACGACGAGCTGTTCACACAAGAACTGCACAGTGCTAAAGTCAAAGAGGAAGAGAAAGTTAACGCAGTGAGTTACAAAATCAAAGCAATTTTCTTTTCTTTTTTTACTTTATATGCATGGGTGCAACTTTTCCTAGTGTGCAAGGATTTTCCTGGTTTTGAATTTTACCAGAAAAGGAAGTTCCTTTTTTTAAATTTGTCAAACAAGATCTTTATGTGTCTACTGTATTTTTCAAACACTTTAAAATAAGCGTTAATGTATAAATTGTGGAAAAAGCAAACTGAAATACCTTCATAAATCAATTTTTGCTTCAGCTGCAGGGGGACATTACCCCTGGACCCCGGCCTTTCAGGTTTTTTCATTATTTGTAGTTGCACTTGGTTTTATCTATTTTTTATTTTATTTTGTATTTTGTAATAGTGACAAAGGGAATGGGTAACACGGATACAAAGAGATTGTTGAGTTTGTAGGTTTTCTACAGTGGAACCTCCCTTATAAGACTCCCTCCCACTTAAGACCCACTTCTCTGAAACATTACCTTTCTTTATAAGTATTAATATTATCTCCCTTATGCAACTCCCTCCCACTTAAGACCTAATTTTGGATGGTTTTTGAAGGTCTTATAAGGGAGGTTCCACTGTATCAGATATTGGACCAAGAGTAATTTCGGAATTGATGTTATGAATTTTAATGTTAGTGTTCTGGTTTCTATGACTGTTTCAAACATGTTAATGTTCTTCAGTATTGTCATGTTTCTGTTGTGTTGTTGCACCTGACATGCATTTCTCTGTTTTGAAATAACAAATTATATTTGATTTGATTTGTTGTTTGCTGCTGTTGTCATACCCTGGCTAAAAGACTCCAGGGATCATCACAACAGCCAAAGAACTTGATCACTATGGTACAAATGCACCAGCTTGGGATGAGAACATTTTTGTGTGTGTGACTGTTTTTGATCGCCCCACCACGTGGGTAGCCACACTCCGACTTTGGAGGATTTTTGGAGACTGATGATGTTATGCTAGGAGCTTGTCATAGCTAAATACAATCCCCGCATAACTATGCAGAGCATGACAAGATTTTGATGCAGCCTTGGTGTTCTAGCCTATGTCAGTTGGTCTGCCACAGCCTTAGGTTAGGCTAGGTTAGGTACATTATAGTCACAGAGGAATCTGTGAAATTCGGGTTGCTCCCACCTGGAGAGCGCGTCGCAGCCAGAGGCGAGCCACCCAATTTAAAATGCGATTTTTGTGTGACTGATGAGGAAGGAAGGGAGGGGGGGGGGGGGGGTAAATTTTGACCAAATGACAACTTTTTCGTTGCCACTGGGTTTAACGTGTGCTAAGTGCATGAGCACATGGGACCTCGGTTTATCGTCTCATCCGAAAGACTCCACGTTCAGACCGCAAGGCCTAGTGCAAAGTGAGAGGAAGAATCCCTGGTACCCAGGTTTGAACTCGGGTTTACTTGACATGAACTTGACGAAGTGAACGTGCTACCACTGTGCCACTCTACACTTGGGTTAAGCCAAGGCGAGATTTGATTTGAGCCTAGTAGTAGTGAAGCGAGCGTTGGGTGTGCAGGGTTTCTACCAGCTGCTGGACAAGGAGACGGGGGTGAAGCGAGAGAACATCTCCCTGGTGTGGGAAGTGGCAGACACGCTCCTCGTGGAGGTGAGCGCCGCACCTGGGTTCATGTCAGGCACGTTCCAGTCAGTGTCCACGTTGAACATCCTTGCAAAGGATATCTTTCGACTTCAAACTGCTGGGATGAGTCTGTGTGTGTGTGTTGTGTGTGTGTGTGTGTTGTGTGTGTGTGTGTGTGTGTGTGTGTGTGTGTGTGTGTGTGTGTGTGTGTGTGTGTGTGTGTGTGTGTGTGTGTGCGTGTGTGCGTGTGTGTGTGTGTGTGTGTTGTGTGTGTGTATGTGTGTGTGTGTGTGTGTGTGTGTTGTGTGTGCGTGTGTGTGTGCGTGTGTGTGTGTGTGTGTGTGTTGTGTTTGTGTGTGTGTGTGTGTCAACTTGTCCAGATTTCTAAATTTCATTGCCAGAAATGTAAGCACTGTTTCATGTTATACTGATTTGAACATACAAATATTTTACTTAGCAAATCTTTATGTAGCCACTCATAGAGGTACTAGTGCATCCAATGTTGGGGTTAGCTTTGCTAAGAAGTAGTAGTGCATGTGGTGACACCCTCAGAGGGAGGCCCTCACTCATGCTGGCTCCGCAACTAAGACACTATTGACTATTGTCATCAGTAGGAGCTTAGTAGGTGGTGTCCTGCGTATGTTGCTCAGAAAGGCTCCACTGAACTCCACCGAGATGACTCAGCAGCAGTGCAGTGTCTCCTCTGGTGGTTGCCTCCTGACAACCTTATATAGATTAACTCCCCTTGGACTGTTGATTTCAGATTCTGTGATCTGACAAACCAGAGTGTGGCTGCAAGTTGGGACTCTGAATGAGTGGCGTGGGAGCAATGCTACTGTACAGCCCAGAAGATGGGGCAGCAAAACATTTTCCTAATCCTTGCTTCGTAAATGCACATCTGCATCTGTCATCTTGACTGTTCTTTGTGTTGTTTGTTAGCATATTGTCTGACAATGTTAGTGCAAGCTAAATGAGTAAGGATGTGAATTTCTTCAGATCCTGTCTGTCACTCGCAGAGCTTGCTGATGCGCACGCAGAACAGAATGCATGTAAATCTGTTGATGTTTGCAGCATGCACACAACCTGACCCTGCCCGAATGGACCCAGGAGAAGTGGAAGAATGGCACGGTGTACCAGAAACTGATGGTGCTCAAAGACTGGTCCTTCAGCCTGCTCTTCAACAGCACCTGGATGAGTCGACTGAAAGGAGGTGAGACAGACAGAAGAGACAGACAGAGAGTGGTATGAGGGTAGGTGAGAAGAATCACACACACACAGTTACCAGAAACTGATGGTGCTCAAAGACTGGTCCTTCAGCCTGCTCTTCAACAGCACCTGGATGAGTCGACTGAAAGGAGGTGAGACAGACAGAAGAGACAGACAGAGAGAGCGAGAAGAAGGTGAGAAGAATAACACACACACAGTTACCATAATCTGATGGATTCCAAGTCAAAATCTGGTCATTTGCCTTGCTTTTCCCCAAAAAAGAATAGCTGGATTTATTTATTTAACGGACTTTAGAGAGAGAAGGCGGAGGAATGGAGAGAGAAAGACAGAAAGTGAGAGAGAGAGAGAGAGAGAGAGAGTAAGTGAGCACAAGGAACCGAGAGAGCACAAGAGAGAGAAAGAAAATTGACGAGATTTTATCCCATTTTTCTCACGAATCGTTCTGTAAGCAAGTGTAATCGTAAAATGAATAGGTTCAATGGAATCTTTGTCACGAAGTGTTGAGTAATCAGTATGCACGATGCATTAGTTAAATCAACTAACCATTTGTATAACCTATGTGGATACATGGAGTTTCAAGGGATCTAATGCTCCTCCCCAACTCTCTAGTCTGCCTTATCAAGTCAGTTGGCTGCTGGGTTAGATGTTTTGTAAATGTGGTAGCAACTTTTCTTTTAACCCTTTCACCGCCAGCCATACTTCAGCCAAAAATGTCCATTAATTTTACCCGGGTAGAGAACAAAATCCATTGCAGTATTGGTGATTCTTCTGTGACATATATAAAATAAGGTCTATCCTTACTTCCCAAAACGAAGACAATAGGGTCTGTGGATAATAGACCCCAAGTTGATGCCTTTTAGTGGCATAGGTGTTAAACCACTGTGGTGCTAAAATGCGACATTGGCGGTGAAAGGGTTAAAGATTTCTTTACAACATGGTAAGTCCCAAGAAAAGTTTGAAGTCAACTGGATTAGTATTTGTCTAAGGGTACTTTTTTTTTTTTTTTGCTTGGCAATCACATTTTAATGACAATTTCTCATGATGTGTTGTTAGAGAGTAAAAGTATCATACGCTGAAAGCGAGATAACTTTATTGCCATGATTTAGATAATGAGCTCTCAAGAGCACCCCCCCCCCCCCTCCAAAGATGATAATTATTTGTAGAAGTGTTATGGTTGCTGAGTGTGCTGTGTCAATTTGCAGGCCCCCTGCTCAAGGAGATGATCCAGAACATGCAGAATGCAGTGTCAAGCTCAGAAGAACAGCATTACAAGATGCACATGTACTCTGCTGTAAGTACAATGTGCACATGTACTCTGCTGTAAGTACAAGGTGCACATGTACTCTGCTGTAAGTACAGGGTGCACATGTACTCTGGTGTAGGTACAAGGTGCACATGTACTCTGCTGTAGGTACAAGGTGCACATGTACTCTGCTGTAAGTACAAAATTCATATTTACTCTGCTGTAAGTACAAGGTGCACATGTACTCTGCTGTAAGTACAAGGTGCACATGTACTCTGCTGTAAGTACAAGATGCACATGTACTTTGCTGTATGTACATACAAGATCAGTGATCATACAAGATCATAACGCACATTTGAAGCACTAAAATTCCAGAGGGACTCTTACATTTCACGTTTTCCACAGACCAAGACACTTCAATCTCTTACTCGGGTCAATGAGGCGGCTAACCTGAGAGGTCTCAGTATTATCAACAGAGCAGACGGCACTGAAACTGAAAGCAAACAATAACTAAACTAACGAGCATGCATTACCAGAGACTTTGGTGTTATGAACTGTGCGAAAGAACAGATAAGACAATTATAGTAGGACTGGAGGCTGGAAGCAAGCACAGCTGAAAGTGGTCCATTACCTCCCCCCTACCTCCATCCCTCTCTCTTTCTCTCTTTTCATGCTGATGATCACGTAGGCCTTAAGCCTAGTCGATTGTTCTTATCTTTCCATCACTTAGGCGAAAGCATAAATGGCTGTTCTAGTGGCAAATTATAAAAAGAGATCCTCTTAACCCCTTCACTGCCTGCCCCGTGTCTACTATGGGGTGCGTGATGTCATTGATGATGCCATAACTTTTGATGTCTCAGTCTTGGAATGTTGGTTTTGGGCTTAGACAAGTCAGGAAAGATATATCTCTAGACCATTCTCTCTGATTGAGTCTAACAGGTCTCTTGTACATTTTATAATAAGAAAATTGATAATTTATCAAATTTTCTTTGGCAGCGAAGGGGTTAAATATGCTGGTCACCCCCTATAAAATCTGAAGACGTATTTTTTGCAATGATTTTGACCCCTAATTTTGAAGATAGAATTAACACTGTACATTTAGGATAAATCCTTCTGTTTGGGAATGATCAGGCACATGTTTTAGGCAGGTAATGTTTGTAATTTGTATAGAATGAGTGCTGTTAAATTAACCCTTGATAATAATGATGAAAATGATCATGAATTTAAATGGTGGTTTTCGAAGATGAAGTTGATGGCGCTGATGAAGATGGTGAGGGTGATGATAATGATTTACTTTGTGCAGCATGACACGACCGTGGCGGCTCTTCTGAATGCGATGAATGTGTACAACCAGCGCGCCCCGCCCTACGCCTCGGCAGTGCTGGTGGAGCTTCACTTGATGGACGGTCAACACTGCGTCAAGATCCGTTTCCGTAACGACTCCACTGTTGACCCTTACCCTCTGTTCCATCCAAGTAAGGTTGTTTTTTGGTTTTTTATATTTATTTTTCTTGCTGTCCCATTTTTCTGGGCCTTACAGGGGTGTTGCCCCCACGCCGTCCCAACTCGCTTTTGTAGTGGTTCGTTGTTGGGGATCCAATCGGTGTGGAGAGTTTTTCTATATAAAGTCTATATCTAAAAAAAAGTCTGATCTACCACTTCCCTATGTCTAAACCTGAAGTAAAAACCTGTAATCTTCTTTCATTTCTGCTTTTGTTTATGTATGTTTTGTTTGTGTGCATGGCTGGAGTGATTTGCGAGTTTTTTTAATAATTCAAAATCGTTGCGATGCGAATGATTTCATCGTGGACCATCCAAGTAAGGGTTGCTCTCTGCTTTGTATGGTCCAACTAATGTAACTTCTAGCAAATAAGACCACACTTTGCATGCCATCCTACCCCTTGGACCCTTGGAATCACTTAAACACAATTGTGATCAGGAGTACAGTGGAAGCTCCCTTATAAGACCTCCCATTATAAGACTCTCACACATAAGACCCACTTCTCTGACTCATTGCCCTTCTTTGTTAGTATTAATATTACCTCCCTTATAAGACCTCTCCCTTATACAGGCATCAGAATTGTCAGGATCAGCTAATTTCAGAGGATTGATAATTTCTGACAGAGGATTGGGCTCTTCTGACAGAGGATTGGCCACTTCTGTCAGGTTTTGCCTTTTTATTTAGAGATCTCTTTTTTCTGAAATAGCATTTTACAGTGATATCTCACTGCATAAAGCCTTTTTGGTGATGTTGGGAATTGATTTCAGTGTTATCTCACTATAGTCTGGGGCCTTGATAGCCCTTGTACCGCGGTTTTCAGAGGATTGGACTTCAGACTATTCTGATGCCTGCTTATAAGACCTCCAAAAAAAATCATCCAGAATGAGGTCTTATAAGGGAGGTTCCTCTGTGTAAGTGAGCAGCTGTATAAGGGAACTATCCTAACAATAACAATGATGGCAGTGATACTGATGATGATTATTGATTGTTGATGATAATTAACATTGATTGTTGTTGTTGTGCTGCTGTTGTTCTTGTTCATCTTGCTTTTTTTCTTTACAACAATTATACAAATATGCAGATACCTTCGCTAACATGTAACCCCACCTGCATTGGATGCTGGCAGAATGTCATGTTTCCTGCTGCCCTCTGGACCAGTTTGTGGAAGCGACCAAAGACCGCGTGCCTGTGGACTGGGAGAAGGAGTGCAATAACTACCAGACTCTCTTCATTGGCCTGTTGCCAGGTAAGGCCCAACACGGCAGACCAGTTCAGCTTCAGTTAAATAAATTGAAGCTTAGAGAAAGTACAAAGGTGTGCACATTGGGTGTAGGAGAATAGAGATTGTCTCGTCGTGTTTAGCTTGGTCAGATATTTGTTAAGTAAAGCCAAGACCACTGATCATTGAATCATTCAATTTAATTACATCTTTTCAGCCTGCTAAATTACCCTTGCAAAAGAATCTTCAATATCAAAACTGGGTGTAGGAGAATAGAGATTGTCTCGTCGCGTTTAGCTTGGTCATATTTGTTAAGTAAAGCCATGACCACTGATCATTGAATCATTCAATTTAATTACATGTTTTCAGCCTGCTAAATTACCCTTGCAAAAGAATCTTCAAGATCAAAACTGTCAGTGCACTTTGTCATGTCGAGGTTTCATGTTTTCTTTTTGTAGAATAACAATAGCATGGCCAGATGATGCTCCATGATGCTCTCACTGGATTATTGGTTCTTACTTGAGCACATTTCTTCTGGCAGAATATCTAAACTATTGAAAATCAGTAGAAATTAGTATATGTAGGAAGCTCTCTGTTAATAGCTCCCCTTCCACCAAGGTTGCTTATGACACCCCTATCCCTGCAAGAGGAAGAGCCAAAACAGGAGCAAACTCAGCATCATCCTCATCATCTCTCTACCAGTGTTGTTGTGTTCTGTTTGGGCGAGGGGCACATCAGATAAATCCTAGGCTTTTTTGAGGATGATGTTGGGTTTGCTCTCCTTTGGCTCTTCCTCATGCAGGGCTAGGCGGGGCTGTCATAGGCAACTTTGGTGCAGGGGAACTCATTAACAGAGAGTTTCTTACCTTTGTTCATCATATAGTAAAAAGCCAAGTGTCTGTGTGTGTGTCTGTGTCTGAAACACAAAACGGGCCTTATAACTCCACCGTTTTTTTTACTGAATCGCTTCAAATTTGCTGTGAGCCCTAACGGGGCGATGGCAACGGCAACCGAGGCAGCCGTGTCATTTGCGTGGTTTGGCAAATGCGTGAAACGCTTATCCGCCGGACTCTCGGCGCCCGTATTTCCGGCGTTTCTGGACCGATTGCCTTCAAATTTGGCAGGTAGATGACCGGGGACGGTGACTATCGGTGTGCCAAACCGGAAGCGAATCGGTTCAGAAACGCGCACTCTATATTTCGCGGACCCGGCGAAACCAGTACTCAGCGTTACCAGTACGTGGCGTTACGAGTACGGTGCATTGCCAATACTAGGCGTTGCGCTAGTTTCTACTATTTCCCCTGCTGGCCTCACTATTTCAATCTACTGAAAACCATTCAATAGAAACCGTCCATAAGGGTATCTGACCAATTGGACGCTAATCTCACCTTCTCTATTCAATAGAGTTAAGTCTAGGAAGTGGGAGACTCATCTTGTCACTGTGTGCGCACACACACATGCATGGTACATGTAAAAGCCTGTGTGTGAATGGGTGTATGTGTAAAATGATGTTCGTATGTGTGCGCCCTTACCCAATTGTGTGTGTCTGTGTGTGTGTTTATGTCTGTGTACATGTGTGTTTGTGTACATTTGTGTGTGTTTGGTGTGCAGTCACTGTTCTGGCCTTAGCCATGCTGGGGTTAGTGGCGACCATGCTACTGATCATAATGGCCATCAGCATGTGGCGACAGCAGCGTGGCCTCAAGGTCTACCGTCGTGTGTGAAACAGGAGCTTTACACCACCGTTTGTCATAGTTTATTTTCTGTACAACCGCCTTTCATAAGTTTATTTCTGTATCACTAATTTTCATAGTTTTATTTCTTTATTACTTTTCATGATTAAATTTATGTATCACTACTTTTCATAGTTTGGTTTCTTTACAACACTTTTCATAATTTAGTTGCTGTACCACCCCCTTTTCATAATTTAGTTGCTGTACCACCCCTTTTCATAATTTAGTTGCTGTACCATCCCTTTTCATAATTTAGTTGCTGTACCACCCCTTTTCATAATTTAGTTGCTGTATCACCCCTTTTCATAATTTAGTTGCTGCTTTCCCCTTCATCCAATTACCATTGATTGGACCCATAACAAAGCAATGATATTGAAATAAATAAAAAACTTTTTTTTTTAAATTGTAGAATTTTAAGTCATAAATTTATCTTAAAATCGTAGAATTTTAAGTCATACTCAGATGATGTTATTGTATGAACTATGATGCATTGAATTTGAGCAAAATGCTCAGATTATTAACACATTTTTCACTTTTGTGGAAAATGTAACATATTGTAACACAATATATATATAATATATATCTTAATTTGGTGTTGTTTTAAAGTACAATTAAGTGTTTTGTAGTTTCTTTGGTTTTATTTGGAGCCCATGTGCTTGAACTTTGTAGCCAAGCTGATTTTTAAAAATATTTACTGGGCATGGAAATTGATTTTGAATTTAGATATGCTAGCCCACCCCCTTACAACCATGCTACCCTAATCTTTTTTTTGACTTCTTTGTGCCATGGCAATTTCTGAAAGAATGATGTCATCAAATAACAAGACAAGAATTACCTTTTAATCAGTTTTTAATGTTTGTATGATTATGGACAAGTTTTATTTAAGGGAGACAAATGTCTTGATTGTTCATGGATGATATCCTTGCTTTGATGTGGACTTTGCTGAGGGTTTATATGCACATGTATATGTTTTTAAGGCTGTTCTAGATAGTAGTTTGTGTTTTGTTGTTGTTTTAGCTCGCCGCCTTCATGCAAGTGGTGGATTCTTGGGATGCCTTAAGTGGGTTTTCTTTGTCTGTCTGTCCACGCTGTATTGTACTGTATTCTGTTGCATTGCATTCCATAGTATTGTAGTGACTTTATGGTCACAGAGACTCGCCTCATTTCATGAACCACTGCACAGAACACTTCAAATGTTAAACCTGAGGCTTCGCCTTGGATTAAGGCTGTGTCAGACTAATTCACACAGGCTAGAACACCAAGGCTGCATCAAAATGTTGTTATGCTCTGCATATGAATTATGCAGGGATTGTCTTTAGTCATGACAAGCTCCTAGCATAACATCATCAGTCTCCAAAATCCTCCGAAGTCGGAGTGTGGCTGCCCATGTGGCAGGGTAATCAAAAGTGGTCACACAAGTAATGTTCTCATCCCAAGCTGATGCATCCAGATCCAAATCATCTTTATTATCTCATAACAGAGAAATTGCAGCAATTTGTTCCATTGTGTTCAAGTGCTTCGGCTGTTGGGATGATCCCTGGAGTCTTTTAGCCAGGGTATGACAACAACAACAAACCTGAGGCTGACATGTGTTGTTGAGAAACATGACATTTGTCAGTTTATTTTGTGAATGAAAGAAAAATGGTATTTTGCGTCTTCTCGGTCTGGAACAGACACATATGGGACATTTGTAAATACAAAGATGGTGGGAACGATACTGGAGGCAATGCCTGGAGGCAGTGCAACACCAGTATTCAGTTTATTTTGTGTCTTTTTTATGTCTTACTGTTTGATCATGATGGTACATATCATTCTCTCTTGGGCTTTACATGCAAAAAACGTTTTTCATCAAACTATGCTAGAAAATATATAACAGCCAAAGACAGTTTTATTTACTCTGCTGCAAATTAGTTTGTATTTTTTATCTCGTTTTCTTTTGTTTGTCTCTTATTTATTTCTGTTCTGTCTCATTTTCATGTCTCTTATATCCATGACATAAAGTTATTTGCTCTTGATAAACGAGTGCCTCCCCTGAGTCATCAACCGACTTGGAGATGCTAACATTTAATTCGCCCCTCCTTTCCTTTCTCCATTGGCTTTGTGAATAGAAACTGCTTAATTCTTTCTTCGCCTTCAGAACTTGACATGAAATTGCAAACAAAAGTTTGATTTTTTGATGAATTAAATTGGGGTTTATTGAATGCATGTTCCTTACAGTTATCTGACTAGAGCAGTTTACATTTTTTAAAAAGCGTTTTTTAATTTTTTTAATTAAATCTTCCGTACTCTGTCATCGTCATAGGCCCAGAAATTCTGTTACTAATGTTTATTACATGTAGTTTTAGTGTTCTTAGATTTTTATATTTGAGTGAAGATTAATTGAAATATCCAAGGTGCCTTTTCTGTGTTAGAATGTTTGTTGTGGTAGTGGTAGTGAAACTATATGTGTAGTTTTCAGACCTGTTTACCATTCCGGTTTAGCCGGAATTATTCCGGAAATTTGCTAAAATTCCGGGTAAAATAGTAAATTCCGGGTGAACGCTGAAAATTCCGGATTTCGAAAAACCGTCTATTATTTGTTTCCGTTCGTAGTAAAAGGCGCAAGGGTTGACCGAAACGTGTACCTAACACACTACGTCATCAGAAAAGGGGTTGTGCTTGACGTCACATGCATTAAATGCTGCATTTTCATTGGTTAAAGGGGTGAAATAATGTTTTTATTTTGGTCGATCTATTTTGGGACTGAGCAAATGGCGGTCAGACTTTTACTGTCGATTCGAAGAGCTTTCCACGCAGTTTTTTTAATGGTAGAGATTGTAATTAGGGCTTGAAATGAGTCAATTTAGATTATATTATCACTGGAAAATACGATGATGTGAGAATTTTAAAGTTTTCAGCGGAAAATGAAGTGAAAATTGATCGCGATGGTGCCGAGTTGCAACTTGGCATCCATGAGTGATTTTTCTCTGTCCGATCGTGGACATTTCCAAGTATTTTGCTTTTTCCAGCTTGTTTTATACTAGAATTTACTAAGAATTAGTGACTGAATTTACTAATAAAACTTTTCTGGCGAAATTGAGCCAAGAAATCATCACAATATTGAAAATCGACGCCGATGTTCGCGGAAAGGAGAAGAAGAAGAAACCGCTTTATCGCGAGTCGTGTACAGATCATGTGAATTCCGGTTTTTGTTCTCAAATTCCGGGTTTTTTTGTGGCAAATTCCGGGTTTTTCATTATAAGGGTAAACAGGTCTGAGTTTTTAAGGCAATATGAAGTTTTTAAAAAGTGGGAGAAAAGAACTTGCTTAGTTCACGAACTACCGGTAAACAAAGTGCAGACTGACTGTCTAATGAATCAATTATGCAACTGCCCCTTTCATGTTACGACAAAGCAAAATGCATGTAATATAAACAAGACTGAATGAATGGGCTATAATGAAAAGTATAACAGGCATAATTGATGCGTACCAGAGTATGTATGGACATGGAAATGATGTGATCAAAGTTTAAGATCATGGCTATTTTCCAAGATGCATAGCTTACTGCTTATTAATATTATGCAGCATTTGTATTCATTTTACACCACTATTGTACTTATTGGTAAGCTGAGACGATAAACAAGAATCTGTTCCCTTTTTTTTCTTCTTGAAAGTTAGTTTTTAAATTCTTTTTAACAAGATGTCTGTATTTGAACATATTTATAGCAATAATTTTACAGATTTTCTTTTTTTTTAATGTCAAATGTCAGTAATTGTTCTTGTTTTTAACATGACTTTTGTCTGTAAATCTTAATAAATGCTACTTGAAATGGGTTTGTTGTTTTTAATGCATGTGGCTCTTTTATTTCAAATCAATAGCTTTGATCAGGGTCTGTATTGGTCAGTTCGGCCTGTTTTATTATCAATATTTTCTACATGTGTCTTGACGTTAAATTTCCAAATGACTCGAAATGGAATGCCATGCCAACGTAATAAAGGCTGAATGTTAATATTTTGAAAATTTGTTTGCACCTTGTATGAAAGCAATATTTTAAAAACGTATATTTATCTAAATGCTTCAGATTGCTGTCTTCTAACGATGTTTGTTGGTCATTTTGTGTCACAATGTATCTCCAACCCCAGCTGTCCATTCCATCACCCTTGTGGCATTGGTTTTCTGTGTATTTAGTATTGACTTTCTTTTTTTAAATTTATAATATTTTTTTATTTGTTCTTTTATTACTATATTTTTCGTATCATTAGGTGCTTGTGTGTATAAGGCGAATAGGGAATGGGGTTTGTTTTTAAATCTGAAAAAATAAAAGCAAAAGACGCCCTCGTTTATAAGGCAAAATGCGCACCTCGCGAAAAAATAGTCAAACTTTGAAGTCTGTACGCATTCGGTTAAAGCTTGCAGACTGCCATTACTGCTGTCTTGAATGAGAGTTGGCTCCCCTTTCAAATAATCGAACTTCCGTTTGTGCTACTTCCTGTTGTGTTTGTACTTTTCTTTGCGAAAACTGGTAGAATTATGGCATTTTAAGCTCTACAACGATGCTTTTTTCATCGAATTAAGGGTTGTGGCATCTGTTGGATGGTATCTCGGACGATAATAGGGATTTTGAAGCATTTTAACGTGAGTATTTGTCGAATCAGCAACTCGTGACCACTTTCGATGTCTAGACTGTACTGAGCACGGCAATTGTTGCCTCTCTTCTCGTGATTTTGTTCATTAATAGGGCGCCCTTGTTTATTAGGCGCATAAGTTGAAATTGGAGAAAAAAATTACGGTACATTCATGGTGAATTGAGTTATAAGTGGATTTTTAATTACTGCAGTCATTTTCCCCCCAGCTTTGAATAAGGATTCGAAGAAAATGCATTGTCAAGAATAGATTATAGCTTAAACAAACCAGACAGAGACAAATACACAAGAGACATTGAAGAAACAAAAAGTCACCAAACAAGCAAGTTTTAACACACACACACACACACACACACAGAGAGGTTCAAATCAGATGACCTTTGTAAACAATATCAAACTGTGTGAGTATATTAGTTGTTGTTTTTTTGTTTGTTTTTTATTACCCCAGACATCATTGTCACGAACAGCATCATAGACATGAATTTTGTTCTTGAGCTTTTTGGAGAAAAAAACTGTTCTGCGATGTGGCCGACTTGACTTTAGATGCTCTATATTGTCTCACAATGGATGAATTATGAAACATTCGAGGCACACTTATTGCATGGACTGTTCTTAGAGACTGATGTTTCAGAAATGATGTAATGTGGTTATAAACTCTCCTCACACATTCCCATGTTTGATATTAAATGCTGAATAAATATTGATTGATTGATTGTAGAGTTGCTTTTAAAGGGCTATTCTAATTCAACTGAGTTTGCTGAAAGTGGATGGATGCACAACACACACACACACATACTTGTTCACACACAATCGTTAACAGCAAAACAATGTTTATTTCAGATACAACCATACAGTACAGGCAGGCATCTCCGGCACTTGCTCATTCATACACAACTCATATTTGTGTTTGTCTCTTAAGTCAATCGTGGTCACGTAACAAAAAGAATGGCGGTAAAATGTGTAAAATCAAAACAACATGTGCGTATGGAAAAAAAAGTGCCATTCACATTTTTTAGACAGTAAAATATTAGCTTATCCAGAAAGATCTCAAACTCGTCTTCCGTTTAAAAAGAGTATTTTATATGAACAGATATTAAATCATTAACATCTAAAAAAGCAGCAAAACACGGTCTCTTTTTAAAAACTTATTCATTGCCTTAAACAAGTATAATAATTTTTTAAAATATCAAAGTATATAATTTATCGTCATAAATTTACAATACAACACACGGGGTTCTGTTTCAGTTGTAAATTTTTTTTCTTTTTCCTTATGGTAATACCTATTCAGAATTTCAGTGCTGAACAAAAGGTGCTATAAATGTATTCACTCACACACATACACATTCATACACAGCTTTTCAGCAGCTGATACCCTAAATATTTACACAATGAAGAGGGTCACAAACATAAAGGTTTTGTACTTGGGATCAACATAAAACGATAAGTTTAATAATACTGTGTATCATCTGTATCACATTGAACTTAACGGACGGAGAAAGTTCACAATCCAAGGCCAAGCCTGTGAGGTGCATTTTCTGTTGTTTTCTTTATATCGCCATGGTGACGGGGTTGAAGTTCAGCCTGTTTGCGGCCTGGCTGATGGGTTTGTCGCCGTATAAAAGTCGAGCGCTGCGTTCTCGCGTCTGCTCCAGCTCCTGCCAGCGGCTCTCCTCCAGAGCTTTCTGTTCACAAAGAATTAGCAAAAGTAGCAATAATACTACAGTGAAACCTCCCTTATAAGACTTCCCATTATAAGACTCCCTCCCACATAAAACCTACTTCTCTGAGACATTGCCCTTCTTTGTAAGTATTAAAATTACGTCCCTTATAAGACCCCTCCCTTATAAGACCTCATTTTTTATGTTTTTTGAAGGTCTTATAAGGGAGGTTCCACTGTAATAAGTATTACTACACTGCACATTCTAGGAAGAAAAAAAAGCAACTTGTGGCAGTTGAAACTTGAACAAGAGTTCCATCCCATAAGTTTCTGTTCTGACTGATGGTTATTGTAGAAGACTAGCTCGCTCTCTGTGTCACACACACACCTAAGTGCGAACAGGTCTAATCTGAGATAAGAGAATTAAAAATGACAACTGTACACAGCAGGTGTTTCAATGTCATTTGTCTATTCAGAAAATGTGACGTTACATAATTCTTTTTGAAAAAAAGAAAATAAGACATAAATAAAAGTTGAAATACGATTTGTGGAAAAAAAGTAGGAGGAAATCAACACAGGAGCTTCAAGCCCCTATATATAGACAAACATCCCCCCCGTGTGAATACCGGGGGGTCTTATGTATGAATAGTTCCCCCACCTTCTGGATAGTTCTGTGCTTGTAACTTCCTCTAATCTGTCACTCTCTTTGACTCTGCCTTTTCCCTTACTGTCATCTACTATCTTTCTGCCTTACCGGTCCATTCTCCTGCCTTTTTTCAAGAAACACTTTCAAAAAGATTTCCTCCAGCTGAAGTCGGACTTGCTGGGCCTAACTATTTCTTAGTTAGGCACATAATGGCAGCATGACGCATCTGCGCTCATAATTGACAGGACACTATGAGCGATCAAAGAAGAAGAAGACAAAAATCTGCTAAAAAACAAACAAATTTTTTTTTCGGTTCTATTTTCTGGGACAAACAGAGGCGTTGCTCTCACACCGCTCTTTTCCAGTCCCAACTCACAGCCACGCCCCATGTTTGTCAGGTCACATAATCAGAAACCAGCAGTCTACTGGGAGCTAATCTATGTTAGGTCCTCAACAGGCACCCACCAGAGGAGACGCTGCACAGCTGGTGACTCACTTTGGTGGAGTTCCAGGAAGCCTGTTCCGATCTATTCATACACAGGACAGACACCACCTACTAAGCCTCCCCCACCGACGACAACAATTGTCTTAACCCCTTCCCTGCACGGTCCCATGTCTACTACGGGATGTGTGATGTCATTGATGATGTCATAACTTTTGATGTCATGGCCCCGGAAAGATATATCTCTAGACCATTTTCTCAGATTGAGTTTAACAGGTTTCTTTTAAATCTTATAATACAATTTTTTTAATAATTTATTTGTACTCCTCTGGCAATGAAGGGGTTAATCGCAGAGCCAGCTTGGAAAATCGGAGTAACAAGACACTTCTTTGAAAAGAGGTCAATCATTGGGTGATCTCCCTTTTCTTCTTCTCTTCTTTTTCGCCTCAGTCAGCCACTTCATCAGGCTGAAGATTTTGCCTTAGCTAACCCTCCGTAGAGATATTGCACATAGTCAAACACTAACTCTAACGTAAAAAATTAAATTCTACGTTTCCCCTGTGAAAACCTCACCCTCTGGCCCATGAGTGCGGCTGTGCGGGCGCCGGTGCGTTGCCCGGTGAGTCGTCCCTGGTCCTGGGTGCGCAGGCGAGCCTGGCGCTTCTCCTCCACCTGCCGCTGCAGGTCGGTCAGCTGGGGCGACGACGGCACGGGCACCGCGCCCCCGCTCTTCCCCTTCTTCTTCTCCTCCAGTCTGACACACAGTAGGGACATGGATTAACCTACACAAAACACCTGGTCTTTCTTTGTCTTCCCCTTCTCCTCCAGTCTGACACACAGTATGGACATGGATTAACCAACACAAAACACCTGACCTTTCTTTGTCTTTCCCTTCTCCTCCAGTCTGACACACAGTAAGGACATGGATTAACCAACACAAAACACCTGGCCTTTCTTTGTCTTCTCCTTCTTCTCCTCCAGTCTGACACACAGTATGGACATGAATTAACCAACACAAAACACCTGACCTTTCTTTGTCTTTCCCTTCTCCTCCAGTCTGACACACAGTAAGGACATGGATTAACCAACACAAAACACCTGGCCTTTCTTTGTCTTCTCCTTCTCCTTCTCCTCCAGTCTGACACACAGTAAGGACATGGATTAACCAACACAAAACACCTGGCCTTTCTTTGTCTTCTTCTTCTCCTCCAGTCTGACACACAGTAGGGACATGGATTAACCAACACAAAACACCTGGCCTTTCTTTGTCTTCTTCTTCTCCTCCACTGACACACAGTACATGGATTAACCAACACAAAACACCTGGCCTTTCTTTGTCTTCTCCCTTCTCCTCCAGTCTGACACACAGTAAGGACATGGATTAACCAACACAAAACACCTGGCCTTTCTTTGTCTTCCACTTCTCCTCCAGTCTGACACACAGTAAGGACTCCTCCAGTCTGACACACAGTAAGGACATGGATTAACCAACACAAAACACCTGGCCTTTCTTTGTCTTCTTCTTCTCCTCTTCTCCTCCAGTCTGACACACAGTAAGGACATGGATTAACCAACACAAAACACCTGGCCTTTCTTTGTCTTCTTCTTCTCCTCCAGTCTGACACACAGTAAGGACATGGATTAACCAACACAAAACACCTGGCCTTTCTTTGTCTTCTCCTTCTCCTTCTCCTCCAGTCTGACACACAGTAGGGACATGGATTAACCAACACAAAACACCTGACCTTTCTTTGTCTTTCCCTTCTCCTCCAGTCTGACACACAGTATGGACATGGATTAACCAACACAAAACACCTGGCCTTTCTTTGTCTTCTTCTTCTCCTCCAGTCTGACACACAGTAGGGACATGGATTAACCAACACAAAACACCTGACCTTTCTTTGTCTTTCCCTTCTCCTCCAGTCTGACACACAGTAGGGACATGGATTAACCAACACAAAACACCTGGCCTTTCTTTGTCTTCTCCTTCTTTCTCCTCCAGTCTGACACACAGTAAGGACATGGATTAACCAACACAAAACACCTGGCCTTTCTTTGTCTTCTTCTTCTCCTCCAGTCTGACACACAGTAACATGGATTAACCAACACAAAACACCTGGCCTTTCTTTGTCTTCTTCTTCTCCTCCAGTCTGACACACAGTAAGGACATGGATTAACCAAACACAAAACACCTGGCCTTTCTTTGTCTTCTTCTTCTCCTCCAGTCTGACACACAGTAGGGACATGGATTAACCAACACAAAACACCTGGCCTTTCTTTGTCTTCTCCTTCTCCTTCTCCTCCAGTCTGACACACAGTAAGGACATGGATTAACCAACACAAAACACCTGGCCTTTCTTTGTCTTCTTCTTCTCCTCCAGTCTGACACACAGTAGGGACATGGATTAACCAACACAAAACACCTGGCCTTTCTTTGTCTTCTCCTTCTCCTTCTCCTCCAGTCTGACACACAGTAGGGACATGGATTAACCAACACAAAACACCTGGCCTTTCTTTGTCTTCCACTTCTCCTCCAGTCTGACACACAGTAGGGACATGGATTAACCAACACAAAACACCTGGCCTTTCTTTGTCTTCTCCTTCTCCTTCTCCTCCAGTCTGACACACAGTAAGGACATGGATTAACCAACACAAAACACCTGGCCTTTCTTTGTCTTCTTCTTCTCCTCCAGTCTGACACACAGTAGGGACATGGATTAACCAACACAAAACACCTGGCCTTTCTTTGTCTTCCCCTTCTCCTCCAGTCTGACACACAGTAAGGACATGGATTAACCAACACAAAACACCTGGCCTTTCTTTGTCTTCCACTTCTCCTCCAGTCTGACACACAGTAGGGACATGGATTAACCAACACAAAACACCTGGCCTTTCTTTGTCTTCTTCTTCTCCTCCAGTCTGACACACAGTAAGGACATGGATTAACCAACACAAAACACCTGGCCTTTCTTTGTCTTCCCCTTCTCCTTCTCCTCCAGTCTGACACACAGTAAGGACATGGATTAACCTACGCAAAACACATGGCTTTGCCTTGTCTTGCCCTCCCTCCGATTATTTAAAACAAAACAAATAAACAATTTTTGTTTTCCAGATTACTTAAAACGAAACAAACAACAAATGACGATAACAAAAACAAAAGAACAAAAGACCCACGGATTATTTAACATTAATGACAATAATCCAACCCTATCCCTTTCCTGACAATGGCAGTATGTTGCTTCACAGTGAAATGCTTCAACGGTGTGTGCGTACGTGCATGCATGCGTGCATGCGTGTGCGTGTGTTTGTGCAAGTACTCACCTAATGGCAGCAGAACGGGTCTGTTCCAATCGGTGTTTAGAAATACACTCCAGGGTGTTGATCAGCTGTTGGTCTTTAGCCTGTGAATAATAATGATAATAATAATAATAATGATGATATTGATGATGACAATAATCATAATCATTTAAAACTAGAGCGTGAAAACGCTAGATCAAACAGCGGCGCAGCAGCATTTTCGGCTCAAGTGACCTTGACCTTTGACCAATTGCCTTCATTCTTAACTTGGCCTAGACATCCTTACTACTTATCCAAGCGTGTGCATACGCTCATGTGCGCGCGCACGTGCACATATCCGCTAGATCAAACAACATTTTCGGCTCCTGTGACCTTGACCTTTGACCAATTATCTTCATCTTCGAACCTGGCCTAGATATCCTAACTACCTATCCGCATGCAAAATGTGAGGGTCCTAGGTCCCTACGTTCGAACACTGTCGTGGTAACATAGCCAGATAGATAGATAGTCAGTCAGCCAGGAACAGCATTCTCTGAAAACATTAACCAGCTTTTGCTTCGTCGCTGGTTAAATATTCATGATAATGATGATTTATACGAAATGAAGCCACAAAGGTATTTTCTTTGATACAGTAGAACCTCCCTTATAAGACCTCCCATTATAAGACTCCCTCCCACATAAGACCTACTTCTCTGAGACATTGCCCTTTTTTGTATGTATTAAAATTACCTCCCTTATAAGACTCCCATTATAAGACTCCCTTCCACATAAGACCTACTTCTCTGTGACATTGCCCTTATTTGCATGTATTAAAATTACCTCCCTTATAAGACCTCCCATTATAAGACTCCCTCCCACATAAGACCTACTTCTCTGAGACATTGCCCTTTTTTGTATGTATTAAAATTACCTCCCTTATAAGACCTCCCATTATAAGACTCCCTTCCACATAAGACCTACTTCTCTGTGACATTGCCCTTTTTTGTATGTATTAAAATTACCTCCCTTATAAGACTCCCTCCCACATAAGACCTACTTCTCTGAGACATTGCCCTTTTTTGCATGTATTAAAATTACCTCCCTTATAAGACTCCCATTATAAGACTCCCTTCCACATAAGACCTACTTCTCTGAGACATTGCCCTTCTTTGTAAGTATTAAAATTACCTCCCTTATAAGACCTCCCATTATAAGACTCCATCCCACATAAGACCTACTTCTCTGTGACATTGCCCTTTTTTGTATGTATTAAAATTACCTCCCTTATAAGACTCCCATTATAAGACTCCCTCCCACATAAGACCTACTTCTCTGAGACATTGCCCATCTTTGTGTGTATTAAAATTACCTCCCTTATAAGACCTCCCATTATAAGACTCCCTCCCACATAAGACCTACTTCTCTGAGACATTGCCCTTCTTTGTAAGTATTAAAATTACCTCCCTATAAGACCTCCCATTATAAGACTCCCTCCCACATAAGACCTACTTCTCTGAGACATTGCCCTTCTTTGTGTGTATTAAAATTACCTCCCTTATAAGACCTCCCATTATAAGACTCCCTCCCACATAAGACCTACTTCTCTGAGACATTGCCCATCTTTGTGTGTATTAAAATTACCTCCCTTATAAGACTCCCTCCCACATAAGACCTACTTCTCTGAGACATTGCCCATCTTTGTGTGTATTAAAATTACCTCCCTTATAAGACCTCCCATTATAAGACTCCCTTCCACATAAGACCTACTTCTCTGAGACATTGCCCTTCTTTGTAAGTATTAAAATTACCTCCCTTATAAGACCTCCCATTATAAGACTCCCTTCCACATAAGACCTACTTCTCTGAGACATTGCCCATCTTTGTGTGTATTAAAATTACCTCCCTTATAAGACCTCCCATTATAAGACTCCCTTCCACATAAGACCTACTTCTCTGAGACATTGCCCATCTTTGTGTGTATTAAAATTACCTCCCTTAAAGACCTCCCATTATAAGACTCCCTTCCACATAAGACCTACTTCTCTGAGACATTGCCCATCTTTGTGTGTATTAAAATTACCTCCCTTATAATACCTCATTTTGGATGATTTTTTAAGGTCTTATAAGGGAGGTTCCACTATAGTGATATGAGAGCGAGAAAGGAGTACGAGCAAAATAAAAACAGAGAGAGAATGAAATCAGAGAAAGAGAAGGAGAGACAGGCTGACACGGATGTTGGTGAGGGAGGAAAGGGCATGGCAGAGTGGGTTCTGAAAGTTGCTTGAACTTGACATATCACTGAATCACTGATAAGAGAGAACACAGTTCAAACCTCTCTCACAAAACTAACAATACTCTCTAAACCCCTCTGAGTGGCCAAATGTAAAAGTATCTTACCACCTAGATTGTACATCACAACATATTTTATTTTGATCTGTTATTAACTCATTCAAGTTGTTCCAGCCATATATGTGCGGAATTTATAGATAGCTGTCAATTTGATACATTTGCTTCAAGGCAGATAGCTGTCAATTCGATACATTTGCTTCAAGGCAGATAGCTGTCAATTTGATACATTTGCTTCAAGGCAAGTACATCTGTGTGCACACCATCTTGGTCACATTTAAACTCACTTCGCTCCCTTAGACCACAATTTTGCCTCTGACTTTGCTTTTGTAGTGGTTTGTTGTGGGGAAACCAATCGGTGTGGAGAGTTTTTCTACATAAAGTCAAAATAAAAAAAGTCTGATCTACCACTTCCCTATGTCTAAACCTGAAGTAAAAACCTGTAATCTTTCATTTCTCCTTTTGTTTATGTATGTTTTGTTCGTGTGTATGGCTAGAGTGATTTGTGAGTTTTTTTAATAATTCAAAATCGTTGCGATGCGAATGAATTAATAGCCAAACACCTACCTGTTTCGCTTCCAGAATGTCGTCCCTTTTCTTCTCCTCTGCTTCTTTCTGGGACACTTTCATCAGCGACAGTCTTTCTCGTAGCTGTTAACACGTGGGCAACAAATGGAAAGAAAATAATCTGTGAATTTGTAAGACAGATAGGGGAAGACGGGGTAAAAAGCGCATGGGCGGGTAAGAAGCCCACCCCAATTATCTCATGAAATGAAGCAAATTTCAGTCTCATTTTGCCCATGAGACGAGCGTTAATGTCTAGCATTCGTCTCATGGGCAAATTTGACTGAAATTTTCTTTATTTCATGAGATAATTGGGGTGGGCTTCTTACCCGCCCATGCGCTTTTTACCCCGTCTTCCCCTATGCACGAAAAAAACATGTCATAGAAAAAACACCAAAGATTGACAACAACAACAAAAACACATTTAAAAACTAATCTGTCGCAGGATTATAAGAAGACAAAAGAACATATCACAGAAGAATCTAAACTTTTAATGTAAAACTAATGAACAAATGGAAACATGAAGTCGATTTTTGGCTGAATTCACAAAACCAAGCGCAATGTGAACTTTTTCACATTTGTTTTTTTACTGCTCCATTAAGAACAACTTAATTTTTATTTTCCGAATCAGGAAATAAACGGAGAGTTTGCAATATTTTGTCAAAAGTTAACTAAAAAACGATTTATACAAACTTTAATAAAATATTCAAAACTTCAATGATATTGAACTGGTTCTTTGTCACAGCCGTATAATGCCTCAAATCAGGAAAGTACATCTCGATTAAAAAAAACAATAGAAATAAACAAAATGAAAGGGAAAAAAACCCAACGATTGAATTATCAATGTTTTCCCCCCAGAAGCCTTCTCACCTCCTGCAGCTGTAGAATGCCTCAAAACAGCAATGGACAGTGATCTCGTGACAAAAATGAACAGAAACGCATCAAATGAAAGGATGTCTAGGCTATCTTGTACTTCAGTCCACCACCCATTCCTCAAATTTTCACAATGAAAATTTTCACCGGGAAGCAACATTCTGCCATTATAAAAAAAAAAAGATATTGGGTAAGGATCTGCCTGGAATTATTTTCATAACACTAAAGAAGCAGACTTTGAGATTGATGGAGGTGGATAAAGTACAAGATTGCCAGTATCTAAAATACAATATGATAACTAGGTGTGTTTGCCCAAGAGAAACATGCTCACCTCGGCAATGGACATTTCACTGAGGAGTCTGGCCCCGGCGGTGGCGGTGAGGTCCACCATTTTTTGGCGGGGGGCAGGCGCGGCCTCCATGGCTTTGATCTGGTGAATCAGCTCCAGCTTGCGACGCATGTCAGCCTCTGCCTGCACAAACCAACACACAGCGAGAAAATATACTGCATAAACAAAACCTGTATCTCTGTGGTTTTTAAAGAAACGGAAACACTCAAAACTGCCAACAAAACCGACCCCCAATATCACCCCAGCAAATAGGAAGGACCGAGGAACACATCAAGAAATGTCGTCAGGAAAAAACCCTTTTAATTTGTTCATACATCCCTCATTTTACATATGTATTTCCACTGCTTCTGGAAAACATAGAAATGATTACAGATAAAGTGCCATAATATGTAATCACATTTATCTACATAAGTCTGTGTCATACATATTTTTCTGAATTAGATTAAGAATATGAAGCGGCTAACCATTTCACTAGTTCAATAGAATTCAAAAGTCAAGAGTCAGATAATGCTGAATAATTTTAGCCTTGCCTTTTCATACATCTGGCAGAGAAAGTATTGCCTTTCCAAACAGCAATATAATATAACAGAAAAGATCCATACAGTTTAGGGATCAAGCAAAATGCTAACATTTAAGCACAATAATCCAAATACAATCAATGTCAAGTTTTCCAAGGCTCACCTATCAGCATGTAACTACTAGCAAACCTTCTTTCTTCCTTTCTTTTCTTTTCATCTGCGAGAACTTACATCTTCTAAGGCTTGCCTCATCAGCTCCCGGTTTTCAGCAGCCACTTGCTGCACTGCACACAGAGAAACACAGAATCACTGCCAGGATTATAAATGACTTGAAGCGGCTGAGCCCACTTCACTTGCTTTTACTTTGCAATGAATTTCAGTCTGAGAGTTGCATTCGTGTGGTGTGTGCTCGCACGCGCGTGCACACACACACACACGCACACACACACACACACACACACACACACACACACACACGCACGCACACGCACACACAAACACACACATACTCACATGTTGCATAGAATTACATAATTTCTAGATTGCTAACAATCACAACAACAACCGGTGAGAAACAGCAATTCTATGGAGCACCGCATAATGCATGACAAGTCTTCAAGTTGGCTGACCTATCTTTCTCTTGGATTCCTGCAGCTTCTTCTTGACATCCTTAGCATTCCTGTGCCCCTCCAGAGTCTGGTCCACCAGATTCCTGGAAAAAAAAAAGGAGACAGAAAAGTAAGTCACAAAAAATATGAACAAATGTTTTTTGTTTTGTTTTGAAGCATGTTTCATCTTTTCCGTCCTCTTCACTCAATCTCTGTCTGTTTTTTTGTCCCTCTCTCTCATTCTATCACACACACATCGCATACACATGCACGCTCACCATGCACACACACAAACATACACACACACACACACACACACACATATATATATATACACACACAGAGAGCTAAACATAAATATATTTCTACATTAACTCACCTAACCATCTGTTCTTCTTGAAGTTTTTGCTCCAGATATTCCTGCATCAAAGCCTCTGCCTGCAAACAAATAAACCAGACACTGTTTCAACCCACGTTTCATCATCCTATCTGCATGATTCTATTGGCTAGTCTTTTCTTCTCTTTCCCTCTCAATTCCAATGACTGAAGCACATACATTTTAAAAAATGCAACATGCCCCCACCTCTCTTTCTTTCTTTCTCTTTGTTTCCATGCATACAATGCTTACATGCAAACACAGAACAAGCAAAAAGTCAGGTATCAACGATAGCATCAATTACTTATAAAGATATGTTGAATACATCAGACAAGTTCTTATGGTACCTGTAACACGCAAACTACACAATCACACAAACACACACAATCTCACACTCACACACACACAAACACACACACACACACTCTTTTCCCCTCATTTTAAATCAATATTTGTTTATGTCTGTTTTGATTTTGTTTAATTAATGTAATTATTTAAGTCTAATATCACCATTGTTGTGAACAAACTTTAAATTAAATCAATCAAATCAAACAATCAACTTAATAATAATGGGAATTTATATAGCACACAACACATTAAAGGCAAACAAATAATTAATCATTAGACAAATAATTAATCATTAGAAAGTAAAATAAGCACGATGCTTACACACAACGTTCTCTTACTTCCTTACTCACACACACACACACACATACACACACACACACACACACACACACACACACACACACACACACACTTTGTTAGCTTATTCTTTAACCCTCAATAAAGATGATTTTGACTTGACTTGACTTGACACACACACACACACATGCACACATACACACACATACATGCGCACACGCACACTCGCACACAATTAATTATACAAGTAAAATAGTTACAACATGAACATTCTAAGAAGAAACATAGAGACCACATTCACATTCCCAATCAAGTTTGAATACAATACTGCAACTTGAAATAAAATCATACTGCCATCGACATACCAATTACATGACTAATTATAATAGACAAATTTTGCAAAAATTTTTGTACCATAGGCCTTGATAATATGCTGTCAGAATCTTATACCTTTGCTTTGTGCTGTTTTTTTCTTTTCCAAACCTACAATCATGTTAAAACTGACCTCCTTCTTCATGGCGTCCACCTTGGCGCGGTTCTCCATGGTGAGGGTCTGCTTGGCCAGGATGGCCTCCTCGTAGCTCAGCTTGCCCATCAGCCGCCGCCGCTCCACCTCCGCCAGCCGCGCCTCCAGGTCCTTCCTCCGCATCGACGCCTGCCACTCCTCAAACGGCCCGCTGTTCAGGGTCCCAGCCTCCAGGCGCGCCAGTCTAGGCACAATCAAACCAAGTCAAGTCAAGTCAAATATGAAAGTCTGCGACTGAGCTTTAAGGTCGATGCCTGCCACTCCTCAAACGGCCCGCTGTTCAGGGTCCCAGCCTCCAGGCGCGCCAGTCTAGGCACAATCAAACCAAGTCAAGTCAAGTCAAAAATGAAAGTCTGCGACAGAGCTTTAAGGTCTAGTCTGGGCACAGTCAAACCAAGTCAAGTCAAGTCAAATGAAATAAGAAAGTCTGCGACAGAGCTTTAAGGTCCAGTCTGGGCACAGTGAAACCAAGTCAAGTCAAGTCAAATGAAAGAAGAAAGTCTGCGACTGAGCTTTAAGGTCGACGCCTGCCACTCCTCAAACAGCCCGCTGTTCAGGGTCCCAGCCTCCAGACGCGCCAGTCTGGGCACAGTCAAACCAAGTCAAGTCAAATTGAAGCCAATTTAGGCAGAACGCACTGATATACTACACATTTCCAGGACATTGTGCTAATGTGACATCTGTCACTCCTCAAGCGGCACACTTTCTCATTTTACGAATCTTGTGTAATCCACACATCACTCCTTCTATTGTTCTTCTCTGTTATTCTTTACTTTTTAACAACAAAAAGAATCTGTTTGGTGATTTAATGGGATCAGTATTCTAATAAGACACTGATAATACTAACATCAGGAAAAATTTCTTGCTAAGAGTTGCACAGAATTAGAATAGTCTTCCGGCTCAGTTGATATTAGCTCAAAAAATATGCAAAAGCCTCCTGGACAGTGATCCAACTTATAAAGATTAGCTTTATGAATTTGACAAATGATAATATTAATTTCATGCGCATGCACAAATGCAACCAATATCACAAAATAATGCAATGCTGGGGACACTTGATAAGCTGCTTTGCCAGTCCCCATCCTACCCTACCTAATATGAAAGCTGTAGTCATGTTCAGTTACCACTTTGTACGCACTTTTTCATTTCCTCTGCCTCTTGTTTCTGGTACAGTTGGCCTTCCCGTAAAATGGCTGCCGTGTTCATCTTGATGGGCGTTTCCTTACTCTGAAGGCAAAAAGCAACATAAACATTTAAAGAAGCTGGGTTTTTTCTGTCAAATAGTTTTTTCTTTAACAAAAAATTAAGTAATTGCTGTTATTAATACACGCATGTAAACTGCTTTTTGTAACTACTCTAAACAACTGTGTGCGAACGCAGGTATGCATGTGCATGAATGTTCATGCTTCAGCTGTTATGTGTGTATGTGGGTGCATAATCAATGATTACCTACTTCTCTGTTTATGTACATGTATGTTTGCACATGAGCATGCAAACATGACTAGGTTTTTTTCCTGAACTAATGTACATGTATGTTTGCACATGAGCATGCAAACATGACTAGGTTTTTTTCCGGAACTACAATGGAGAAAACAAAACAATGTGCATAAATGTTAGTATCTCTTTAGTCTCTCAAACCTCTTTCTGCAAAGTTTGAAAGAAAAACCCAACCCCAAACCTAAACCTTCAACACTTTGACAATTAATCACTGAAAAGACCACACACCAAACAGAAAGGACCTTCTCATTACCAGGAAAGAAGGGATGGGTTTGGCACGGTGGCGCTCAAAGTCCAGCTTGGAGTCCTGCTCTGAGGTGATGTTTTTCAGGACCTCCTGCGTCTTGTGCGTCCTCTCCGGGTTGGCGCAGGCATACTGCCGCCGCGACGCCTCCATCAGGCGCTCCTGTGCACCAGTTTATTTCTACATTCATTTTATGATCATCGGACAAGAAAAACAGCATAGTACCTATTACCAAGAAATGCAAAGAATATTGCCCTTTTTTCTCTCTCCAAGTTTTACCCAGTGTAGTATATCATAATGTTGGGTTTGCTGCAAAAATGTTGGGTTTACTACCCTGAAAAATCAAAACGCTCATTGAAAACTTAACTCATTCCGAATGAATTCTGAGTATACTTGGAACAGGAGAACGCCAGCCAGGGCCTAATTCCGAGTATTCTCGGAACAGCGATTTCTGAGTCTAAAACTTGACTACATCCATGTGTTTTATCAATCCACGTTTTTCGAGTTACTTCTCTTTATTACTCTTCCAGCTTTCATTTCACTTATGTTTGGCACTTCTGTTTCAATTTTAAATGTTGAAAATGTCCACAAAAAATCGGCCTTACACGAGCCTCAGAAAACACTCCAATATGTTTTCATTAACAGCGATAGTAATAAAGAGACTAATAATTCCGATTATAATGCAAGTAACCATGATTTTGAAGCGAAAATTAAACTTGGATCAACCAGTACAGTTGTCAAAACTGAATCATTGACAGTGTTGATTGATTGAGTTTTGTTGTGCTTCTTATTTGATATATTTTTCTCTAGGCAATCCCAGGCCAGTCATGATGTTTGTCTAAGGCAGTGAAGTCTTCAAGGGGTCAACATACTATGCATATAGAAGGAAAACAATTATGGCCCATAGCTGATGTGTGAAACCACAAATGATTATGCACTTTCTGATTCAAGAATTTGTTGATGTACTCATCAATTCTCCATTGGCACACTGTTTGGTCTATTTGACCTTATTGAACTACATGTGTATGTTAACTTTGGTGTGCAGAGCTTATCACTCGTACCAACCACTACCGTTATCCCTACCATGTTAGATTAAAGTCTTTAACGCTTAACCCCTTCCCTGCCAGCCCTGGGTCTACAACAGGGATTTTGATGTTATTGATGATGTCATAACTTTTGATGTCACAAGTCTGGAATGATAATTTTTTGTTCTAGAACAGTTAAGGGAGGGGCATAGATCTCCAAACCATTTTCCCAGATTTACTCCAATACTAGTAACGGGTCTCTTTTATATTTGATGATTAAAAAGAAGAAGTGAAGGGGTTAACTCATTCACATCGCAATGATTTTGAATTGCAAAAAAACCTCACAAATCACTCCAGCCATACACACAAATAAAACAGACATAAACAAAAAGAGAAATGAAAGAAGATTACGGGTTTTTACTCAGATTTAGACATAGGGAAGTGGTAGATCAGACTTTTTTATATAG
>CM065683.1:42647705-42677705 GCA_017654935.2 Phymorhynchus buccinoides | reverse complement strand
TGAGACAGCCAATATTTTTAGTTAAAAAGACCTTTTAGCGTAAAGATTATTAACTGGGACCAAAACATTCTTGTGAGTTACCCAGTGGTTTCGAGTTATCAGGAATACATTCGGTATGTAATGTTACAAAATAACTCCTAGAATGTTATATCCTCTTAGGAGCTAGATTGATGACTCGGAGCAAGGATTTAACCCCTGTTCTTGAGTCAATGGCACAGGTTAACCATACTACGCCCCTGTCCAGTACAACATTAATCAAAGCCCCACTGAGTTCGTCAACAGAAGCCCCCACTAGTCTATTGACTATCGTCGACCTTGACATTAAAAAAAAATCCTGTCGAAGTCGTGATACAGACATGAAGCAACGGAAACCAAAGCAGATCATCACGAGAGCAGATCAGAACGTTGGGAGGAAATTGAAACAGAAACCATCGTCAAGCAGGACACGAAGGGCTCCGGAACTTGAGACATTGACATGTATGTTGATCAATGATACATTTATTTTATGCAAAGCAGTCCGATTATTATGCTCATACAAAATGACACAGTTAATGCTCTTTTTTTTAAAAATGCAAACGTATACCGTAAAAAATAATGCATTGGTAAAAATAAAAAAGCTAATAGGTTTTAATCTTCAGAATCTTCAGTACGATGAAGGTGGAAGATCAAAGTTAACGACGAATAATCATATAGTAAAAAGCCAACTGTCCCTGTGTGTGTCTGTGTGTGTGTGTGTGTGTGTCTGAAACACGAAACGGGCCTTATAACTCCGCCGTTTTTCGACCGAATCGCTTCAAATTTGCTGTGAGCCCTCACGGGGCGATGGCAACGGCAACCGAGGCGGCCGTATCATTTGCGCGGTTTCGCAAATGCGCGAAACGCGCATCCGCCGGCCTCTCGGCGCCCGTATCTCCGGCGTTTCTGGCCGATTGCCTTCGAATTTGGCAGATAGATGACTGGGGACGGTGACTATCGATGTGCCAAACCGGAAGTGAATCGATTACTTAGGCGCATAACAGCAGCATGATGCAAAACGGGCCTTATAACTCCGCCGGTTTTCAACCGAATCGCGTCAAATTTCCTGTCAGACGTACTTAGCATTACCGTTACTAGGCGTTACCGTTACTAGGCGTTACTGGTACTCGGCGTTGCGCTAGTAATAATAATAATAATAATAAGAAGAAGTCTGTAGAGCATCGCTCCTAGCTCTTCAAATTAGAGATTATTTTGCACTAAAAGTACTCCAAGACAATTTTGGTTCCAAGATGATACATATATTATTATCTGGGTGATGACATTAAGCGACATGGAGCTTTATTTAAAATCAAATAGTAAGTCTATGTCACATACTACACGTACACCAGGGCTGTATTCTAAGCTTCTTTTCATAAGATTCTGCATGGGGTCATTAATTCTGCATAATTAGAGAGACACACTCAGAACTTAGCTGCCTGAAATCTGGCATGAATTGGTCAGGAATAAGTAACAAGAAAATCAGTTATCAAAACCACACACACACATACACATACACACACGCGCGCGTGCACACACACATACATACATACACACACACATGCGCACGCATTCCATAATTACAACCACTCACATTTGCGTATGCCTATATCCATGAGCACAACATGTGCACACGAAAATATTTGAACTAATATGCATATTCCAAACACGAGCGCGCGCACACGCTCGCATGCACAAACACACACGAACGCGCACACATACACACACATGTGCAAGCACACCGTAACTACAACCACTCGCATATATCTATGCATACAACATGTGCACAAGGAAATATTTGAACTAATATGCATATTACACACACGAACGCGCACACGCACACACCTTTGCTGAAACGCACACACACACACACACACACACACACACATGCGCATACACGTATACACATGCACTTGCAAGTACCAGCGCTGACACATGTACGGTAATTGCCAGTGTGTGTGTGCACACGCATGCAATAAGAAATGCATTTTGTGCGTGTGCGTGAGCGTGCGTATGTGCGTGTTTATGTGCCGGTGTGTGTGTGTGTGTGTGTGTGTGTGTGTGTGCGTGTGTGTGCGTGCGTGTGCGTGTGCGTAAGCGTGTGCGTGCATGAGCGTGCGTATGTGCGTGTGTGTGTATGTGTATATGTGTGCTATGTAGGGGACGACGGGGTAAAAAGCCCATGGGCGGGTAAGAAGCCCATGCCAATTATCTCATGAAATAAAGCAAATTTCAGTCACATTTTGCCCATGAGACGAGTGTTAATGTTTAGCATTCGTCTCATGGGCAAATTTGACTGAAATTTTCTTTATTTCATGAGATAATTGGGGTGGGCTTCTTACCCGCCCATGGTGCGTGTGTGCGTGTGTGTGCGGTTCACAGGCAGACCAACAGACAGGGCCATTGAAACAAAAACAAATAGATATCCGCAGTTGCGCACGTGCGTCGTTAACACATACTATGATACACAGAGAGAGGGGATACATGAATACATGCTGTGGGTGATGGGGGGGGATGAGAAAGGGGAAACAAAACATCAAGGGGAGCCCTGTGTGTGTGTGTGTGTGCATGCGTGCATGTGTGTGTCTGCGCGCGCGCGAACGCGTGTGTGTAAAGCAGTGCTGTGCTGACAGCGGGAACTGATTTAGCAATGACCTTGTCAGGACACAAAGAGCACTGCTGACGTTGGTTAAAATGAAAGAAAGACAAATCCTTTTAACCCTTTCACCGCCAATGTCGCATTTATGCACCACAAAGGGTTAACACCCATGTCACTAAAAGGCATAAAATCAGGGCTTGTTATCCGAAGACCCTATTTTCTTAATTTTGGGAGGTAAGGATAGGGCTAGTGTTATATATGTCACAGAGGAATTCCCAATGTAGCAAATATTTTGTTGTCTCTACCCAGTTAAGCTTAATAGTATAGTTTGGCTGAAAAATGGTTGGCGGCGAAAGGGTTAAACCCGCTCTTTTTGGCCCAGCGAATGACGACAATGCCCCGGTGTAATGTGGTGTAAACTTTATAGCCACTCAAAAAAACCACCGCTGTCTTTTCTCTAGGGGGTTTGAGAAGGAAAAACAAGTGAGAGAGAGAGAGAGAGAGAGCGTGGGGGGGGGGAGAGAGAGAGAGAGAGAGAGAGAGAGAGAGAGAGAGAGAGAGAGAGAGAGAGAGAGAGAGAGAGAGAGAGAGAGAGAGAGAGAGAGAGAGAGAGAGAGAGAGAGAGAGAGGCAGAGAGAGAGAGGCAGAGAGAGAGACATAGAGAGAGAGAGAGAGAGAGAGAGACAAAGAGAGAGAGATAGAGAGAGAGAGAGAGAAATAGAGGGAGAAAGAGAGAGAGAGAGAGAGAGAGAGAGAGAGAGAGAGAGAGAGAGAGAGAGAGAGAGAGAGAGAGAGAGAGAGAGAGAGAGAGAGAGGGAAAGAGACAGACAAAAGGAAAGAGAGAGAGACAAAGAGAGAGAGAGTGAGAGGACATAGAGCGAGAGACATAAAGATATATATAGAGAGATATAGACAAAGAGAGATATAGACAAAGAGAGAGACAGACAGACAAAGAGAGAGAGAGAGACATAGAGATAGAGACAAAGAGACAGACAAGAGAAAAGAGAGAGAGAGAGAGACACGGAGAGAGAGAGAGAGAGAGAGAGAGAGAGAGAGAGAGAGAGAGAGAGAGAGAGAGAGAGAGAGAAAGAGACAGACAAAGAGAGAGAGAGAGAGAGAGATAGTGATATAGAGAGAGAGACATAGAGAGAGAGAGTGAGACATAGCGAGAGAGAGACATAGAGATATATACATAGAGAGATATAGAGAGAGAGACATAGAGAGAGACATAGCGAGAGAGAGAGAGACATAGAGAGATATACATAGAGAGAGACATAGAGAGAGATATACATAGAGAGAGACATAGAGAGAGAGACTTGTACAGTGAAACACCGGACACCCTTTTAAGAAAGCACACATTTTGGACTTTAATGTCTTTTTCAAAAACACAACTTAAAAAATGGCAGAAAAGATTGCACCGTTAATGAATCACACAGACAAACAGACCGACACACAGACAGACACACACACACACACACACACACACACACACACACACATACATACACACACACCACACACTCCTTAATTAATACACACACACACACACACACACGCACACGCACGCACGCGCACACACACACACACACACACACACACACACACACTCACTCTCGTGTATTTATACATCCACCCCACTCCCCCACCCCAAAGAGAGAGAGAGAGAGAGAGAGAGAGAGAGAGAGAGAGAGAGAGAGAGAGAGAGAGAGAGAGAGAGAGAGAGAGAGAGAGAGAGAGAGAGGCAAAGAGACAGACAAAGAGAGAGAGAGACAGAGAGAGAGAGAGCGGAGGGGGGGGGGGGGGGGGGGGGGGGGGAGGAGACAAACACGAGGCGCAGAGGAATCAAACTTTGATTCAAAGTAGAAAGGACGTTTTGTCAATAGCCCATTTGTTTCGTACACAAGTCGCTGCCCCCCCCACCTCTGCCCAAGTTAAAAAGCAAACAAGTGACAGACAAAGAGTTGTCAACTGATAACAATGTACCTCTCCCTCTTCTCTCTCTCTCTCTTTCTATTTCTCTCGCACACACACACACACGCGCACGCGCGCGTGCACACGCTTGCAAGCACGCACACGCACACACGCACACGCGCACACGCACGCACACACACACACACACACACACACACACCCACGTGGGAAAAAGGGTGCCACTGCACAAGTGTCGAGGCGCTCTCCAGGTGGGAGCAGTCCGAATTTATCAGAGACGAGTCTCTTTCACTACGAACTTAGTAATACACAGCACGAAACACACAACACAATAATTATTTTTCTTTCTTTGCTGATCGCTGTTTTCTGTCAAATGAGCGCAGCACAGCTGTTTCGGGAGGAACATTTAGTTTATCTATATTTTCATAAGTTTTTTCAAGCAAACATTAGTTAACTATAAGTAACTTTTCATAAATAACAGGCGAGAATATGTTGTAGTATGTGACAAGATTACTTATAGTCAGTGGATAGGGGAAGACGGGGTAAAAAGCGCATGGGCGGGTAAGTAGCCCACCCCAATTATCTCATGAAATGAAGCAAATTTCAGTCTCATTTTGCCCATGAGACGAGCGTTAATGTCTAGCATTCGTCTCATGGGCAAATTTGACTGAAATTTTCTTTATTTCATGAGATAATTGGGGTGGGCTTCTTACCCACCCATGCGCTTTTTACCCCGTCTTCCCCTATTGCTAGATTTTCACTCATAGGCAATCTTATTTATGTTTGTGATACGAAGTATATTATTTCTACTAGATATGTTGATTGATACTGCTCACAAAAATAAGTTTTTACCATAAATCTGAGGGAAGAAATATATTTGAAATACTATGTAGAGCATACAGCCAAAATATCTTTACAGACAAAAGCTTGGTACAGTTTTTATCTAAGATTTCTAGATTCAGGCTTTTAACTAAATAGCTTGATTTTGTGTGGGACGGAACAGCTGTGGCAGATCTATGCGTTTATGCGTAGGGGAAGACGGGGTAAACAGCCCATGGGCGGGAAAGAAGCCCATGCCAAGTATCTCATGAAATAAAGAAAATAGTTATAGGCCCAACACAGGAGAAAATCTTTGTAAGATTGTTTTTCTAGAAATAGCCAGGTCTGTGTACACGTTAACATTATTCACGAGATAGTTCTATTTCCCCATGACAACACAGTGATAGCCCCTCTTAATATGACTTAGAGCTCACTGTGTTGCCATGGGGAAATAGAACTATCTCGTGAATAATGTTAACGAAGGAAGGGGAATGGACTATTACGGCAGAAAGATAGTAGACGTTCGCCGTATGAATGTGGGAGAGTGGTTCATGCAACTTTTTCGTTTGTAAGTGTATCTGCCTGTGATTCAGTGAATGTAAGCAGTGAGTGAGGGCAGGATTAAAAAAAGCTTTGTCAGCTTATTCTTTAACCCTCAATAAAGATGATTTTGACTTGACTTGACTTGACCTTGGGTCTAATTCATTCGGAGAAAGGCGCAAGAAGAACAGAAGATTCATAATTAAATACTGAGAAGTCAGGGATATTTTTCTAATATTTATTATTATTTATTTTTGTTTGCACGGATGGTTGTTTATATCGTCCGCCATTTTGAAAAATACAAAACTAAGTGACATGGCTTTGTAATCGATTTTTCGGCAAAAATGTAGATTTACACCCTCCCGCTCTTTTGTTTTGCTTTTTTTTTTAAATATTTGTTTTATACTATTTCTATTATGATGGTAAACAAAGGAAGAAGGCAGAGTCAAAGAGAGAGACAGATTAGAGGAGGTTACAAGCACAGAACTTCCAGAAGGTGGGGGGATTATTTGTACGAAAGAGCCCCGGTGTCATGAGAAATAAGTATTTACCGTGAAATAAGTACCCTTCACAAGCGCACTAGAGCCATTCTTCTTTCATGTGATAAATATGTCAACTATTATTTAATATATTGATATTTTAAGTGCTCAATCTACACGGAGAGAACCAAGAAATAGAGCGGGAGGGTGTAAATCTACATTTTTGCCGAAAAATCGATTACAAAGCCATGTCACTTAGTTTTGTATTTTTCAAAATGGCGGACGATATAAACAACCATCCGTGCAAACAAAAATAAATAATAATAAATATTAGAAAAATATCCCTGACTTCTCAGTATTTAATTATGAATCTTCTGTTCTTCTTGCATGCCACAGGACGCCTCTGAATGCATTTAGGGGCGAATCTTTCCCAAACAGCAAAAATTTCAATGAGAAAGAGTATTTATTTCATGGGTAAAATATTTTATGCAACACCTGTCATGATGGGAGAGTATTTATTTCATGGGTAAAATATTCTATGCAACACCTGTCATGATGGGAGAGTATTTATTTCATGGGTAAAATATTCTATGCAACACCTGTCATGATGGGAGAGTATTTACTTCATGGGTAAAATATTTTATGCAACACCTGTCATGATGGGAGAGTATTTATTTCATGGGCAAAATATTTTATGCAACACCTGTCATGATGGGAGAGTATTTATTTCATGGGTAAAATATTTATGCAACACCTGTCATGATGGGAGAGTATTTATTTCATGGGTAAAATATTTTATGCAACACCTGTCATGATGGGAGAGTATTTACTTCATGGGTAAAATATTTTATGCAACACCGGTATCCCCACGATATAATGCAACTGACCTTGTGTGCTGAGCTGACCTCCAGGCCCTTCACGAACTTGCGGAACTGGGCCACACCCAGCTCGTCCAGACGAAACAGAGCCAGGTAGCACAGTACTGCAACACAGACACACTCTACCATGTGAATGAACACACGGAGACATGCGCACAGACAACAGAGAGAGAGAGAGAGAGAGAGAGAGAGAGAGAGAGAGAGAGAGAGAGAGAGAGAGAGAGAGAGAGAGAGAGGAGAGAGAGCGAGAGAGAGAGAGAGAGAGAGAGAGAGAGAGAGAGAGAGAGAGAGAGAGAGAGAGAGACATATGCGTGCGCGCGCACACACACACACGCGAACGAACGAACGAACACACACACACTTACGCGTGCGAAAATACAGATAGACAAATACACACACATAAACACACACACACACACACACACACACACACACACACACACACACACACACACACACACACACACACACACACACACACACACACACTTGAACGCTTGCAGTACTCACTCACAAATACGTACATAACAGTCATTTGCACACACATGACCTCACAAACATATGCACACGCGCGTGCACGCACACATTCATACACACGTGCACAGATATGTGCGCACACACTCACACACACACACACACAAAGACTGGCACACACGCACACGCACGCACGCACACGCACACACACACACGCGCCTTTTTTCACAGCTGATTTACATGAGCGCATTCATCACAGTTGATATGCACACAGTTGTTAGAATATCACACACACTGGCACGCACGCGCGCGCACACACATACACACGCGCGCGCGCGCACGCACATACAACAACATAATCCACGGGTCCGCATAAAACACACAGAGATAGACAGACACACACCTCCCCAGTAAATTGATGACAACAAAATCAAACAAAACCATACATATTCACACAGTTGTTTTTGTATCGTTTTTATTTCGGCTTGATTTGAATGTTAAATGCAGTTTCTAAGTTTTAGTCTTTAAAAGACATAGAAGACATCTCTCTCTCTCTCTCTCTCTCTCTCTCTCTCTCTCTCTCTCTCTCTCTCTCTCTCTCTCCTCTTCCTCCCTCCCTCTCCCTCTCTCTCTCTCTCTCTCTCTCTCTCTCTCTCTCTCTCTCTCTCTCTCTCTCTCTCTCTCTCTCTCTCTCTCTCTCTCTCTCTCTCTCTCTCTCTCTCTCTCTGCGCGTGTGCGAGAGCGTGTGTGTTTATCTGTCTGTTTCAAGGTCTGCCTGTCCATCATTTTGTCGTTTTTTTTGTCTCTCCCTCCCCCCCCCCCCTCTCTATCTGTGTCTCTCTCGTCAGTTTGTGTGTTTGCATGTATGTGTCGTGTGCGCGCACATGTGTGTGTGTAAGTGTGTGTGACTGTGTGTGCGAATGTGTGTATCTATGAATGTGTGTGTATTTTTTTTTAATATTTTGTGTGTGTATGTGTGTGAGTGTATGTGAATATCGATGAATGTGTGTGTATGTGTGAATGCGTGTGTGTGTGTGTGTGTGTGTTATTGCATGTGTGTGTCTGTGCGTGTGTGTGTGTTAATGTGTATGTGTGTGTGTGTGTGTGTGTGTGTGTGTGTGTGTGTGTGTGTGTGTGTGTGTGTGTGTGTGTGTGTGTGTGTGTGTGTTAGTGTGTGTGTGCGTGTGTGCGTGTTGTGTGTGTGTGTGTGTGTGTGTGTGTGCGTGTGTGCGTGCGCGCGCGCGTCTGTAAGTCTGTACGTGTTAAGGTGTGTGTCAACGTGTCTGTCGGTATGTCTGTGTGCATAACATTTAGCGTTCAGGTGTCCATAATTAGTAGGTTGTTGTTGCTGTGGTTTGCTTTCTGTCTACAAAACAAATGCCATTTCTCCATCGAGTCGCACGTAAAGCTGTGGAAGATGTCAAAGGGTTTGTACAGCATTGGTTGATGAATAACGACAGGCACAACAAAGGCAACACAAGGTCACCCTGCTTGAAATTTAATTCATTCAGCGACCATTTTGTTGCATTCAAGTCAACATGAAAAATAAAACAAGAGAAAAAAACATGATGAAAAACAAACAAACCCCAACGGTACTGAACCCATTTACATGTTTATCCAATGGCACAGGCTTCAGTCACTTCAACTCATCACCCACCTACCACCCCTTTCCTTCTCTGTCTCTCTCTCTCTCTCTCTCTCTCTCTCTCTCTCTCTCTCTCTCTCTCTCTCTCTCTCTCTCTCTCTCTCTCTCTCTATCTCTCTCTCTCTGTCTCTCTAATTCTCTGTCTCTGTTTCTGTCTGTCTCTCTCTGTCTCTCTATCTCTATGTCTGTCTGTCTGTCTGTCTCTCTGTCTCTCTATCTGTCTGTCTGTCTGTCTGTCTGTCTCTCTCTCTCTCTCTCTCTCTCTCTCTCTCTCTCTCTCTCTCTCTCTCTCTCTCTCTCTCTCTCTCTCTCTCCCTCTGTGTGTGTGTGTGTGTGTTCCTGGCTTTCCTGCCTGGATTTGAAATTGGTCTCAGTGTGATTGCTTTGTTTGTCTGAAGTGCAAAACCATGGCGAAGCAAACAATAAAACGTGTGTGCATGCGAACACGTAGGCCTACACGGGGAGAGCATTACCTTTCAAACACAGTGACAGACACACCTACCAATGGTGGTACAATAGAGATATATAATTAGTTGATGTACATATGGAAAGTTGTTATAGTGGATACATTAAAATATACACAGATGGGTCTGCTCTTGAGAATGGGAATACAGGAGCAGCATTTGTAATACCCTCATTAAAAATAGAGAAACGATATCATATAGGTAAATATTATTCAATTTTTAATGCAGAATTGTTAGCTATTATAATGGCATTACACTATACTGCAGAATTACCTATAAATGCTTGTAAAATATTACTTTGTGTAGATTCGAAATCAGCATTACAAGCTATCAAAGGTCAAAATGTTAACATACGCCTTGAAATGATATTAGAGATCAAACATTGAATTAATCAATTATCGAGTAAAGACATTAGAGTAACTTTTTATTCCCATCCCATTGTTCCCTCCCATTGTGGAATATACTCAAATGAATTGGTTGATCGAGCAGCTAGAAGTGCAGCGCATAATTCCGAGGGAACGATTCAACTTAATGTGATTTTAGATATTCATGAATATCATAAACATATTGAACAATTATCCAAAGATAATTTCGACAGCATGTTAATGACTTCAGACAGTCAATATTCACGCTATTGTATAAAAGGCTCAAGAACAATGAATTCCAACTTAATTTTAAAACAGCTCAAGGACACAAGTTCAAGACAAATCGTATCTTTGATGCTTAAACTTCTTTTAAAACAAAATTTTGTAAAGACGTTAAGTGTATATCACTATATGTGGAAATCAGTTATCTACAAATCATTTGCTCCTATATTGTCCTAGAATTAAAGAACAAATCAACAAAACTGTTGGTGAATGGCTGAACCATCAAACGCCATTAACCACTGAAAAATCTTAAACAACTTTAATCTCCTTAAAAGTTTTTCAGAAATCCTGCAATATAAGTCCTGTTGGTATTTTTCTTTGAGTTACTAAGTTCTTGGCTTAAATAAATTGTGTTATATTTTTGTTGTTAGCCATTTAGAAATTAAGACACACTTGTTTAACTCTTCATGTTACATAAGTCAGTTTGAATTGTTATATTGTTTGAATCTTATATATCTGCTAATGTAATTTTTACATGCACTCAGTTAGATTTGTATGAATAGATGTGTAGGAAAAACACATAAATAATACTACCATTCACGCACTCACACACACTCTCGCCTCAATAGCTATCTGCTGTAAGCTTAATTAATTTCACACTTTGTCTAATATCACTTGCGGGTGAACAGACGTAAAACTAAAGAACGAACAGACATGCACGCATAGAGAGGGAGAGAGAGGGAGAGAGAGAGAGAGAGAGAGAGAGAGAGAGAGAGAGAGAGAGAGAGAGAGAGAGAGAGAGAGAGAGAGAGAGAGAGAGAGAGAGAGAGAGAGAGAGAGAGAGAGAGAGAGAGAGAGAGAGAGAGAGAGAGAGAGAGAGAGAGAGAGAGAGAGAGAGAGAGAGAGAGAGAGAGAGAGAGAGAGAGAGAGAGAGAGAGAGAGAGAGAGAGAGAGAGAGAGAGAGAGAGAGAGAGAGAGAGAGAGAGAGAGAGAGAGAGAGAGAGAGAGAGAGAGAGAGAGAGAGAGAGAGAGAGAGAGAGAGAGAGAGAGAGAGAGAGAGAGAGAGAGAGAGAGAGAGAGAGAGAGAGAGAGAGAGAGAGAGAGAGAGAGAGAGAGAGAGAGAGAGAGAGAGAGAGAGAGAGAGAGAGAGAGAGAGAGAGAGAGAGAGAGAGAGAGAGAGAGAGAGAGAGAGAGAGAGAGAGAGAGCGCACTTTACAGCAAGGTCGATCAATGTCAACCATGGTTTCAAAGTGAAACCTTAGCCTATAGGCTAAGAACCCGCCGCAACACATCATATCAACAGCTTCACTAACGTATGAGTGACGCAATACAAACCAAAAGGTGGCTTGCCACATTGCATTTCCTGCGGTTATATACACATCTGCATCTTTAGAATCTCGGGACTTTCCTGGTGTTGCACTGCCTCCGGGCATTGCTTCCAGGATCGTTCCCACCATCTTTATATCTACTAATTTCCCATAATGTGTCTGTTCCAGACCGGAGGACGTTAAACAGATTTTCATTCTATTTCCTACGGTTAGTTTTATCTTGATTATTATTTTTTAAATCGGGACTTTCCTGATATTGCAGTACCTACAGGATCGTCCCACTATCTTTATAGTTATTACTGTCCCATATCTGCCTGTTCCAGGCCGGAGGACGTTAAACGAACTTTCATCATTTCCTACGATTTGATCCCAGTACGATACGATTGTGACCATACTTAATACATATCTGTAATGCTAAAAATTCGGGACTTAACTGGTGTTGCACCGCCTCCGGGCATTGCCTCCAGGATCGTTCCCACCACCTATATCTACTAATATCTTGACATATCATTTGCGTTTATTAACCCATAGGCTTAGTGCAAATGCGCGTGAGAAAAGGTGTAAGAATACACCGTTGCTATTAGAAACTTGACGTCACAGATATTTATCTTGACATTATCATTACCGTCTTGTCAACGCGAGCTGTTCCTACCAAACCCAGAATTTGACAAGCTTATCATATCAATTTGATAAGCTATCATATCAATTTAGGCTCTGTAGAAGCCTTTTGCCCTCTAGATTCATTTTATCTCAAATTCTAAGTAAATTTATATTTTCCTTTTTTTTCTTCTTTTTTTTTTCCCGTGAATTACTTCGGCTAATGACTGGCTGTATTTGTTTTTGTTGTTTTTTGTTTATGTTTTTTGTTTCTCTCCAAATTTGTGGAGTACATAATAGTATTTAATTTTTTGTCAATAAGATTTTTTAACATATTTAGTGATTATGATTATGTTACAGTTTCATTAAAAAGATTGTTCCATGCAGTTCTAAGCTTGATCTTGATCTTGATCTTGATGGGTCTACGCTGGCAGAATCCAACTTGGATATAAACGCCAGCGGGGGGAAAACTGTGCAGTGCTACCCCTAGGATTCATTCAGCGCTGACGACAACATTTAATGCTGGTACACAACGAAGATTCATGGTTCGACTGAATCAACAGTGCCAGCTGTCACAGATCTACACAAACCATTCTGTGCGTGCCACTTGTAACGTCTAGCCGTGGATCTAGGCCTATGCTACTCAACTCCATGACGGCGTCGATATTAACAGACGATTCGAGCTACTAATTTTGTCGCAGGGAGAGTCCATCTTGATAATGTAGACGCAGTACTGTCGCAAGAACAGCTCGAATTCATCTTCAGTCCGGAAATAAAAATGAGCTGACTGAACCTGTGCGAAGAGCTACCGCACCTTCGTTAAAAACGAAAAAAAAAGAAGCGTGTTTTCGGGGCCTGTGATCGTTCTTGTCAAAGCTGACTCCCCTCTTTTTCACGGTGTGTTGAAATTGACTCGCTCTCGTTAAGTGTGTACGTTTTATTGTTGGTGTTTACAAGTTAAAATAACGGCAATTGTCGTTAGTGTTTCAGTTCATTGCTTCTGTTTGTGTTTATCTTTATACGTTACATTTTGTTACCACATCTTATGAAGTACATTTGTGTTAAAAAAAATTATATTTTGTTGAACTATATTCTTTGCGCAAGAATGCGTGTTACAGTGTGTGTGCTGCGACCATTGTTGTGAAAATGAATGCGTTTTCATTTCTTTGCAGATCTGAGCCTGTTTCTTTTTCTTGCTTTTCTGTTGATACATATCGGTATATAGCACTGGCGTAGGAACGAGGGGGGGGGGGGCGGGGTCAGGGGGCTTCGAGGAGGGGGAGACAGACGTATCTCTCTGCCCCCCCCAAATTTTTATAATGGCAAACCCCCCAAAAAACAAAAAAAAACAGAAAGGACACAAGGATACGAAAGAGTTAATAGTCTCAGCCCATTCACTACACATTGCTGTCATGGACTTGGTACTGCATCAAAGATGGATTTGAGGGGGGTTACAGGGGTTCCACCCCCTCAGACAAAAAATGGAAAGAAAAAGAGGAACACAAATTGTAGTTCCATGCTACAGTTATTTTCTCACGAGAAGCCTTGATTGCATCTTTTACATTTTTACATTCAATTATCATCAGCTTCTGGGAGGCAATCCCCCCAGACCCATCACCCCACCCCAACTGACCACTTGGAGCTACCCCCTCCCCTCTTCCATGACTGGCTGATCCGCCCCAAACATGGTTGTATTTTTATGCTTTTTTGTTGTCTCCTTTCAATTCACATCATGTTTTATTTCATTCATAGATTTTTTTATATCATTGATTATGATTATGTTTAAAAATAACAATAATAAAGTATTTTTGTAGGATTTACTAAATTTATCCATCCATTCGTCTTGTCCCATGCGCTTACGCCCAGTACGCCCCCCCACCCCCCCCCCCCACCCCACCCCCTGGGAATGTTGGCAATCCTGCCCCCCCCGGCTTGAAAACGTTCCTACGCCACTGTATAGAAGACCTCGTGTGATAAACAGCAAGGCTCGAGAGATAGGATAAAAGCAATATCCCATTCCAAAGTCATAATAACTGATAATATGCACTGCCATGATACAGCGGCTATGCGTATATCATATGCCTGCATTTTAGACACCCCCCCCCCCACCCCCCACCCCGGTCTCTAGATCTCTAGATATGTGCATGCATCTGTAGGCCTATATCAGATTTGGATGTACATGTATTGAAAAATAACACAGAGAGAGAGAGAGAGAGAGAGAGAGAGAGAGAGAGAGAGAGAGAGAGAGAGAGAGAGAGAGAGAGAGAGAGAGAGAGAGAGAGAGAGAGAGAGAGAGAGAGAGAGAGAGAGAGATCAGTTCAACTACAATTATTCTGTTCTTGATTCAGTTTGTAAATGTTTATTAAGTAGTTCACTTATATATATTAGTATTTATCTTTAACTTTGTTCATTGTTCGGTAAACACTCCATTTTACTTATTCATACACTCTTGTTTGTATTCACAGTTTATATTGGTTTAAACGCAGTCTCCATCTGTTCAATCAATTGTGCAATGATGACGTTAATTTAAGGAGCACGGTATAAGCTTCGAGCTTGTTGTTGCTCTAATTGTCTTTTTGTTTGATCGTTTCCGAGTGAGTGAATAAAGATTTGTTTAAACCATACATGGAAGACTTGTATTATAAAATAGCGCATGTTAGAGTTTGCGTTTGTTTACAATGAAAAAAACAGTATGGTGATAGATTGGTGTAAGCTTAGTTGACTGTATTCTAAACGTAATTACTAAATTAACTGGCTCCCCTCTCTCGACAGACGTTTGCACTTTGTCATTATTTCTTGCTGTGTGCGCTTTGTTGTTGTTGCTGTCTGTTTGTTTGTTTGTTCTTTGCACTGGCTTCCTGTCGCAGACAGAATTGAGTATAAATTAAACACACTTTGCTATAAATCTATTCATAAAGCTGCTCCATCTTACCTCTGCAACAATATTTCCATCTATACGCCAGCTCGCACTTTACGTTCAGTTTCTGACCCTCTTTCTCTCCAGATCCCTAGGTTTAAGCTTTCAACTGTTGGTCGGCGCTCTTTTGCTGTCTCAGGACCGACCTCCTGGAACAAACTTCCTCTCTCCCTCCGTCAGCGACCGACTCTCTCTGCTTTCAAAGCTAACCTCAAAACCCACCTGTTCCCCCGTCATTAAAGCTCCTCTCTCTTTCTCTTCTCTCTCTTGCCATTAGGTCTGTTTCTGCTATATTCCATTTATGTTATCCGTGTGTGTTCGCTTTGTATTGCGTTTGTGTTTGAATGCGCTTTGAATGCTAACGTGTGTGTGCGCTTTGATTTGATTTCTATCAAGATTCAGCGCCGTATAAATACTGTATGTTGTTGTTGTTGTTGTTTGCTTTAATGGGGGTTTCTTCCTTCATCCATCCCATAATGTTCCTGATTAAATTAGTCCCTTGGTTGTATTCATTTACTGAAACCATCTCAAATCCAACACCCACAACCCAACTTAATTGTTTAATCATTGACTGAATAAATGTTACAAACATTTGAGATATACATCATATTAGAACAGTCATACACTTGTTTTTGTCAAACGTGGACTGAACTAAGCATACAAAATAAATAAATAACTATAAATAAAGAAGCAACCCAAGAAGAATAACTGAGTGAAATGAAAACAGTGCAGACAATATAACTAAGGAATAACAAAAATAACAACTGATCAAAATATAAAAGGATAAAACATGAATAAATAAATATATAAATAGAAATAAATACATAAATGCATAATCATATATATAACCAGAAGGCATTGGAGACATCTCTAAGTAGAATACATGTTCATATTTTTAAAAACAACAACAACTAAAAACAACATTTTGATGCATTTGTGACTAAATGACCGAACTCTACTTTTTCGTTTTTGTGTGTGTGTGTGTGTATGATATCTTTGCGCTCTTTGTATTTAGCTTAAATAAATTGTTTTGACCTGGCAGATCGATTAACATATTATCTCTAAATGAAAACTAACTAATGAGTGAGTAAACAATTAATAAATAGCAAGGTTTAGGCTATTCGACTATAAATATTGTCCAAAATATTCAAACTTTTTTCCAATCAGTATCTATTCACAATTATCAAACAAAGGTTTGTATGGATCCCAAATCTGTTCTATTTTATCAACATTCATTCTAATTTTCCCACATCCCAACTTTGCTATTGATATCGCAACCACTATCTTTCTTCACCCCTCCCACTCTTTCCCCCATTACTCCATCTAACTGTTGCCAGGACAACGAATGAACCAAACGTGGCCATTGGCATGGGCCATCAATTACATGTAATCCGGACTGGGTCACCAAAGCTATGCGCCAATATCAATCACTCGAAGAAACACGTACGAAAACCTCAAAAAACACGCGCTAAACCCATTAGGCGAAGTGATCAGCTCAAAACCCAGTCCTTGGTAAATTTGCCTTTCCAATGAGACAGGACACACGAACTCTTTTTGTGTTCAAATTGAGTCAATAGCAGCAGCTCGTGAACGAGTATGACGTGCAGTAGCTTAAACGTTGCTGCGGGGAAGAAGTGTACGGTCACGCGATTAGACCACTTGGAACGCTTTGGTTGAAACTTTCTGATTTATTTAAACGGGTTGGGAAAATATGTTTTATGCGTGGTCGGGTGCTCAAAGTGCAAGTTCAGAGTAAAAAAGCGAAAGACCAAAAGACTGTGCGGGTAAAGGTCAAGATGTGCCCCCCCCCCCCCCCCCCCCCCTACCTATCTCGGTTAATTCTATTTTTCCGTTATTGCCTTTCTTACCATACATAAAGCTGTATTTTAGGAACATTTTTAGCTAATAACCTTTTTGGAATACTAACCCTAGCCCTAAACCTAACCCTACCCCCCACCCTATAAGACGGAAAAACGCAACGAACCACAACTGTGATAAATCGCGGTGTACTGCAGTACATAGTGGGGGGTAGGGTTAGGTTTAGGGCTAGGGTTAGGGCTAGGGTTAGTATTCCAAAAAGGTTATTAGCTAAAAATGTTCCTAAAATACAGCTTTATGTATGGTAAGCAAGGCAAAAACGGAAAAATAGAATTAACCGAGAAATGCAGGGGGGGGGGGGGGTGGCACATCTTTACCTTTACCTAGTTGGCGACTAGTAACGGAAGGGGCATCAATATTGTTTTCTGGTGACCTTTGATAGGGTTAATTAATATGCGAAGAATGCAGGGTAGCAAACTGGGACAAGGAGGGGGCGGAAGGTGGGCCTAGGAAGTCGTGGGGGGTCAAAGTTACTTTGCAAACTTATACAGGGGTGTCGGAAGGAAATTTGGTAACGTACTGTAGTAGTAGTAGTAGTAGTAGTAGTAGTAGTAGTAGTAGTAGTAGTAGTAGTAGTAGTAGTAGTAGTAGTAGTAGTAGTAGTAGTAGTAGTAGTAGTAGTGTGTCGTGTGTGTGTGTGTGCGCGTGTGTGAATTCATACTAATAACGCACTATTTTGTGTTTGTATGCAAGCCACAAATCAAGAGAGAGAGAGAGAGAGAGAGAGAGAGAGAGAGAGAGAGAGAGAGAGAGAGAGAGAGAGAGAGAGAGAGAGAGAGAGAGAGAGAGAGAGAGAGAGAGAGAGAGAGAGAGAGAGAGAGAGAGAAGAGAGAGAGATAGAGAATTAGAGAGAGAGAGAGAGAGAGAGAGAGAGAGAGAGAGAGAGAGAGAGAGAGAGAGAGAGAGAGAGAGAGAGAGAGAGAGAGAGAGAGAGAGAGAGAGAGAGAGAGAGAGAGAGAGAGAGAGAGAGAGAGAGAGAGAGAGAGAGAGAGAGAGAGAGAGAGAGTACTAAGGGGGAAAACACATCAAAGAAACAGTAGATTGCTAGCTTTTTCCCCCGTCAGAATGCCCGTGTGACTGGTGCCTTTTCACTCACAAAATGCATAGTTGCAATGAACAATGGTCGCAGGCTTTGGCCCAATAGCCTGCCTAATGGGCACATATACAACCACAAAGTTCCTTTATTTATTCATTTATGCTGACAACCATAAGCTGATGTTACAATTCCTAATGGACACTGACATAAGGAATGTATTATAAGGAATGTATTATTCTATTTGTTCTCTATGTTGAAAACACTTTATAAGCTGGTAATTTTCAAAACTGAGTAAAGCAAGAACGTTTCACTAAAACCCTCTCAGGCATGTAAACACACACACACACACACACACACACACACACACACACACAGAAGTGGGGCATCAGACCATTGTTGTGATGCCTGTGACGGCAGAGGGCACATAAGGTGACCATGGAAGGAGTGCATTTTCCCTATTCATTAACACGCACAGTTGCTTTCAACACAACTCCGGTCTGTACAAAGCACAGCCATGCAGTGACACCACTAAGAGCAATTAAAATCTCATTTCGTACGAGTTAATGACTTGGAGGGTAAGCCTCCTCCCCCCCCCCCCTCCCCGCCACATCTACCAAGCGTCTACACAAACTAAGCTTCCATAGTAAATACACATGTGAGGCAGGGTTGGTGGGGGTTTTTTTTGGGTTTTTTTTTAGGGGGGGGGGGGCATTTTACAGTAACAAAAGAAGAGCACATAACATTGTGACCAATAAGCACATGGTATTGTACTTGATATAATAATAAATACAGTGGAAACTCCTCCATATTAAGACCTTGAAAAATCATCCAAAATAAGGTCTTTAATTGGGAGTTGAGTTGAGTTTACCATCCATTTCTCCTCCTTTACCATCCCTTTCTGCTTTCTGCCCCTTTACCATCCCTTTCTGCTTTCTCCTCCTTTACCATCCCTTTCTGCTTTCTCCCCCTTTACCATCCCTTTCTGCTTTCTGCCCCTTTACCATCCCTTTCTGCTTTCTCCTCCTTTACCATCCCTTTCTTTCTCCTCCTTTACCATCCCTTTCTGCTTTCTCCCCCTTTTCTGCTTTCTGCCCCTTTACCATCCCTTTCTGCTTTTTTCTGCCTCCTTTACCATCCCTTTTTACCATCCCTTTCTGCTTTCTCCCCCTTTACCATCCCTTTCTGCTTTCTCCTCCTTTACCATCCCTTTCTGCTTTCTCCCCCTTTACCATCCTTTCTGCTTTCTCCTCCTTTACCATCCCTTTCTCCTCCTTTACCATCCTTTCTGCTTTCTCTTTCTCCTTTACCATCCCTTTCTCCTCCCTTTCTCCTCCTTTACCATCCCTTTCTGCTTTCTCCCCCTTTACCCCTTTTCTCCCCCATCCCTTTCTGCTTTCTCCTCCTTTACCATCCCTTTACCATCCCTTTCTGCTCCTTTACCATCCCTTTCTGCTTTCTCCTCCTTTACCATCCCTTTCTGCTTTCTCCTCCTTTTCCATGCTTTCTCCTCCTTTACCATCCCTTTCTGCTTTCTTACCATCCTTTACCATCCCTTTCTGCTTTCTCCTCCTTTACCATCCCTTTCTTTCTGCTTCTGCTTCTTTACCATTTACTTTCCCTTTCTCCCCCTTTACCATCCCTTTCTCCTCTTTACTCCTTTTACCATCCCTTTCTGCTTTCTCCTCCTTTACCATCCCCTTTCTCTCCTTTACCATCCCTTCTGCTTTCTCTCCTTTACCATCCCTTTCTGCTTTCTCCTCCTTTACCATCCCTTTCTGCTTTCTCCTCCTTTACCTTTACCATCCCTTTCTGCTTTCTCCTCCTTTACCATCCCTTTCTGCTTTTTACCATCCCTTTCTGCTTTCTCCCATCCTTTACCATCCCTTTCTGCTTTCTCCTCCTTTACCATCCCTTTCTGCTTTCTCCTCCTTTACCATCCCTTTCTGCTTTCTCCTTTTACATCCCTTTCTGCTTTCTCCTCCTTTACCATCCCTTTCTGCTTTCCATCCCTTTCTGCTTTCTTTCCCCTTTACCATTTTCTGCTTTCTCCTCCTTTACCATCCCTTTCTGCTTTCTCCCCCTTTACCATCCCTTTCTGCTTTCTCCTCCTTTACCATCCCTTTCTGCTTTCTCCTCCTTTACCATCCCTCTGCCTTTCTGCTTTCTCCTCCTTTACCATCCCTTTCTGCTTTCTCCCCCTTTACCATCCCTTTCTGCTTTCTCCTCCATCCCTTTTTCTCCTCCTTTACCATCCCTTTCTGCTTTCTCCTCCTTTACCATCCCTTTCTGCTTTCTCCTCCTTTACCATCCTTTACCATCCCTTTCTGCTTTCTCCTCCTTTACCATCCCTTTCTGCCATCCCTTTCTCTTTCTCCCCTTTACCATCCCTTTCTTCTGCTTTCTCCTCCTTTACCATCCCTTTCTGCTTTCTCCTCCTTTACCATCCCTTTCTGCTTTCTCCTCCTTTACCATCCCTTTCTGCTTTCTCCTCCTTTACCATCCCTTTCTGCTTTCTCCTCCTTTACCATCCCTTTCTCCTCCTTTACCATCCCTTTCTCCTCCTTTACCATCCCTTTCTTTCCTTTACCATCCCTTTCTCCCTTTACCATCCCTTTCTGCTCTCCTCCTTTACCATCCCTTTCTGCTTTCTTCCTCTCCCTTTCTCCTCCTTTACTCCTTTACCATCCCTTTCTGCTTTCTCCCTTTCTCCCCTTTACCATCCCTTTCTGCTTTCTCCTCCTTTACCATCCCTTCTCTCCTTTCCCTTTACCATCCCTTTCTGCTTTCTCCTTTACCATCCCTTTCTCCTTTCTCCCATTTTACCATCCCTTTCTGCTTTCCTCCTTTACCATCCCTTTCTGCTTTCTCCTTTACCATCCCTTTCTCCTTTCTCCTTTTACCATCCCTTTCTCCTTTCTCCCATTCTCCTTTACCATCCCTTTCTCCTCCTTTACCATCCCACCATCCCTTTCTCCTCCTTTACCATCCCTTTCTCCTTTTTCTCCTCCTTTACCATCCCTTTCTCCTCCTTTACTCCCTCCTTCTCCTTTACTCCCTTTCTCCTTTACCATCCCTTTCTCCTCCCCTTTTTACCATCCCTTTCTCTTTTTACCATCCCTTTCCATCCCTTTACCATCCCTTTCTCCTCCTTTACCATCCCTTTCTGCTTTTACCATCCCTTTTTACCATCCCTTTCTTTTACTCCCTTTTCCTCCTTTACCATCCCTTTCTCCTCCTTTACCATCCCTTTCTCTCCTTTCTCCCTTTCTCCTCCTTTACCATCCCTTTCTGCTCTCCCTTTTTACCATCCCTTTCTCCTTTCCTCCTTTACCATCCCTTTCTGCCTCCTTTTACCATCCCTTTCTCCTTTACTCCTCCTTTTACCATCCCTTTCTCCTCCTTTACCATCCCTTTCTCTTTCTCTTTACCATCCCTTTCTCCTCCTTTACCATCCCTTTCTTCTCCTTTACTCCTTTTTACCATCCCTTTCTCCATCCCTCCTTTACCATCCCTTTCTCCTCCTTTACCATTTTCTCCTCCTTTACCATCCCTTTCTGCTTTCCATCCTTTTACCATCCCTTTCTCCTCTCCTTTTACCATCCCTTTCTCCTCCTTTACCATCCCTTTCTCCTCCTTTACCATCCCTTTCTTCCCATCCTTTACCATCCCTTTCTCCTCCTTTCCCATTCTCCTCCTTTACCATCCCTTTCTCCTCCTTTACCATCCCTTTCTTTCTCCTTTACCATCCCTTTCTCCTCCTTTACCATCCCTTTCTCCTCCTTTACCATCCCTTTACCATCCCTTTCTCCTCCTTTACCATCCCTTTCTCTTTACCATCCCTTTCTCTTTTACCATCCCTTTCTCCTTTACCATCCCTTTCTCTCCTTTACTCCTTTACCATCCCTTTCTCCTCCTTTACCATCCCTTTCTCCTCCTTTACCATCCCTTTCTCCCTTCCATCCCTTTACCATCCCTTTCTCCTCCTTTACCATCCCTTTCTCCTCCTTTACCATCCCTTTCTCCTCCTTTACCATCCCTTTCTCCTTTACCATCCCTTTCTCCTTTTACCATCCCTTTCTCCTCCTTTACCATCCCTTTCTCCTTTACTCTTCTTTACCATCCCTTTCTCTTTACCATCCCTTTCTTCTCCTTTACCATCCCTTTCTTTCTCCTTTCCCTTTCTGCTTTCTCCTCCTTTACCATCCCTTTCTCCTCCTCCTTTACCATCCCTTTTTTACCATCCCTTTCTCCTCCTTTACCATCCCTTTCTCCTCCTTTACCATCCCTTTCTGCTTTCTCCTCCTTTACCATCCCTTTCTCTTTCTCCTTTACCATCCCTTTCTTCTCCTTTACCATCCCTTTCTGCTTTCTCCTTTACCATCCCTTTCTGCCTCCTTTTACCATCCCTTTCTCCTGCTTTTCTCCTCCTTTACCATCCCTTTCTCCTCCTTTACCATCCCTTTCTCCTCCTTTACCTTTTTCTTTTCTCCTTTACCATCCCTTTCTCCTCCTTTACCATCCCTTTCTGCTTTCTCCCATTCTCCTTTTACCATCCCTTTCTCCCTTTCTCCTCCTTTACCATCCCTTTCTGCTTTCCTTTACCTCCTTTACCATCCCTTTCTCCTCCTTTACCATCCCTTTCTGCTTTCTCCCTTTCTCCTTTTTACCATCCCTTTCTGCTTTCTCCTTTACCATCCCTACCATCCCTTCTCCTCCTTTACCATCCCTTTCTGCTTTCTCCTTTACCATCCCTTTCTCCTCCTTTACCATCCCTTTCTGCTTTCTCCTCCTTTACCATCCCTTCTCTCCTTTACCATCCCTTTCTCCTCCTTTACCATCCCTTTCTGCTTTCTCCCTTTACCATCCCTTTCTGCTTTTTACCATCCCTTTCTCCTCCTTTACCATCTTTCTCCTCCTTTACCCATCCCTTTCTGCTTTCTCCTCCTTTACCATCCCTTTCTGCTTTACCATCCCTTTTTTCTCCTCCTTTACCATCCCTTTCTTCCTTTACCATCTTCCTCCTTTACCATCCCTTTCTCCTTTACCATCCCATTCTCCTCCTTTACCATCCCTCCTCCTTTACCATCCCTTCTCTGCTTTCTCCATCCCTTTCTGCTTTCCCTTTCTCCTCCTTTACCATCCCTTCTTCTCCTTTACTTTTCTCCTCCTTTACCATCCCTTTCTGCTTTCTCCTCCTTTACCATCCCTTCTCTCCTTTACCATCCCTTTCTCCTCCTTTACCATCCCTTTCTCCTCCTTTACCTCCTTACCATCCCTTTCTGCTTTCTCTCCTTTACCATCCCTTTCTCCTCCTTTACCATCCCTTTCTGCTTTCCATCCCTTTTTACCATCCCTTTCTGCTTTCTCCCTCCTTTTACCATCCCTTTCTGCTTTCCTTTTACCATCCCTTTCTGCTTTCTCTTCTCCTTTACCATCCCTTTCTGCTTTCTCCTCCTTTACCATCCCTTTCTGCTTTCTCCTCCTTTACCATCCCTTTCTGCTTTCTCCCCCCATTTACCATCCCTTTCTGCTTTCTCCTCCTTTACCATCCCTTTCTGCTTTCTCCTCCTTTACCATCTCCTCCTTCCATGCCTTTCTCCTCCTTTACCATCCCTTTCTCCTCCTTTACCATCCCTTTCTGCTTTCTCCTCCTTTACCATCCCTTTCTGCTTTCTCCTCCTTTACCATCCCTTTCTGCTTTCTCCTTTTACCATCCCTTTCTGCTTTCTCCTCCTTTACCATCCCTTTCTTCCTTTACCATCCCTTTCTGCTTTCTCCTCCTTTACCATCCCTTTCTGCTTTCTCCCTCCTTTACCATCCCTTTCTGCTTTCTCCTCCTTTACCATCCCTTTCTGCTTTCTCCTTTTTCTCCCTTTCTCCTTTACCATCCCTTTCTGCTTTCTCCTCCTTTACCATCCCTTTCTGCTTTCTCCTCCTCCTTTACCCTTTACCATCCCCTTTCTGCTTTCTCCCCTTTACCATCCCTTTCTGCTTTCTCCTCCTTTACCATCCCTTTCTGCTTTCTCCTCCTTTACCATCCCTTTCTGCTTTCTCCTTTTACCATCCCTTTCTGCTTTCTCCTCCTTTACCATCCCTTTCTGCTTTCTCCTCCTTTACCATCCCTTTCTGCTTTCTCCTCCATCCCTTTCCATCCTCTTTTACCATCCTTTCTCCTTTTACCATCCCCTTTACCATCCCTCTGCTTTCTCCTCCTTTACCATCCCTTTCTGCTTTCTCCTCCTTTACCATCCCTTTCTGCTTTCTCCTTTACCATCCCTTTCTGCTTTCTCCTCCTTTACCATCCCTTTCTGCTTTCTCCTCCTTCTCCTCCTTTACCATCCCTTTCTGCTTTCTCCTCCCTTTACCATCCCTTTCTGCTTTCCATCCCTCCTTTCTTTACCATCCCTTTCTGCTTTCTCCTCCCTTTACCATCCCTTTCTGCTTTCTCCCCCTTTACCATCCCTTTCTGCTTTCCCCCCCTTTCTGATCCCCCCCCTCTCTCTCTCTCTCTCTCTCTCTCTCTCTCTCTCTCTCTCTCTCTCTCTCCTCCTCTCTCTCTCTCTCCTCTCCTCTCCCTCTCTAAACAGCGAGTCAAGAGAGGAGTGTCTCTCCTCTCTCTCTCCCTCTCCCTGTAACAGAAATAAACAGCGAGTCAGAGAGTGTAACAGGCAGACAGACAGACGGATGTATTCATACACAGAAACAGAGAGAGAGAGAGAGAGAGAGAGAGAGAGAGAGAGAGAGAGAGAGAGAGAGAGAGAGAGAGAGAGAGAGAGAGGGGGGGGGCAGACTGACAGACAGAGCAGATGCAAACTAGGTTAACAAAATAATGCCGTAGCAGACTGAACCAACTGCATGACCAAATAGATTCGCCTCACAAACAGATACACCCGTCATGAATTCGAAATAAAATGCAAGGCCCAAGTTTGTCCTCATTTGGAGACATGATGGAAGGAGCAGTATTTTAGTAATTTCTAGTCACAGATTTGGGAAACCTAGAGCTATCAATTTGGTTCATACCAGGCAGCGGGATTTATCCCTGCTCACAAGTCAGACTTGCTTTAAGTTCCAATCCAACAGATGGTACAGTGGAACCTCCCTTATAAGACCCTCACTTATAAGACTCCCTCCCACTTAAGACCTACTTCTTTGAGACATTACCCTTCTTTGTAAGTATTAGAATTACCTCCCTATCACAACTCCCTCCCACTTAAGTCCTTACTTTGGATGATTTTTCAAGGTCTTATAAGGGAGGTTCCACTGTAGTACTATCAAGTTCACACAAAAATAAAACATATACATTTTAAAATCTACCTGTTAATCAACAAACAACAGATTCAGTATTACAGAGGGAAGAAGGAGAGGAGAGGACAGAAGACAGGGAGGTGGGAAAGAGAGGGAAGACAGAAGGAGGGGGAGTCAGAGAGAAAAAGAAAGAGAGAGAGAGAGGAGAGACAGAGAGAGAGAGGGGGGGAGACAGAGAGAGGGGGAAGGGAGGGAGAGAGGGGGGGAGGGACAGAGAGGGGGGAGGAAGGGAGAGAGAGGGAGAGAGAGAGGGGGGGAGGGAGAGAGATAGGGGGGAGGAGAGAGAGAGAGAGGGGGAGGGAGGGAGAGAGAGAGAGAGAGAGAGGGGGGAGGGAGAGACAAATTAAATTAAATTAAATGAAAATATTTATTCCATAAGGCCAAAGACCCCTTTGGAAGGGGGTGTTGGGGTAAAACATCAATAGAACATAGTGCCATTCATAAACATTTGTTTTTAGCAAAATAATTCTTTGCTAAGGAGTTGGAGACAGAGGCAGAGACAGAAAAATTGTATTCCTTAGGGCAAAAAAGCAACAAAAACAAACAACAACAAAAACCAACAGAATCACAATCTTACTTTTTAATAATCATTTATAATTTTCTAGTGAAACAATGATTATTTTGCATGCATGAAAGAAACCATACAAACGTGTGTGTCTGTGTGTGGGGTGTGTGTGTGTGTGTGTGTTATGTGTGTGTGTATGCAAGTGTGTGTGTGTGCATGTGGGTGAGTGTGTGTGTGTGTGATTGGGTGAGTGTGTGTGCACACACACATGTAAGTATGTGTATGTGCCATGCAGTTATTTGTATATACATGCATGTGCGCGTTAACTTGTTTTCATGCTTAAGCACCACCGATACCATGCAAGCATGTGTATGCGTGTGCGTGCAGCGTGACTAACCGTGGTACTTTGGTTGTTCTGAGCGCAGCGTGTTCTTGCCATCCCTATTGTAGAATCCCTCCAGAATGACGGAGATGGCAGAGGAATACTGCACACAGCCTGAGAACACCTCCTTCAGGAAAGTGTGGTCTACATCTGCCTGTAATACACACACTTCAATGGTTAAACATGGGAGAAAAGTTGTTTAACAGCATTATTCAAAACTGAAGCGGCTTTCCTTACACATTAGCATATATATGTGCGCACGCGCGCACACACACACACACACGCGCACACACACGCACAATCACACACACCAGGGCTCCCAGGGACCCCCATTTATGGGTCTATAAAGCACACACACGCACACACACACACAAACACACACACACACACACACACCAGGGCTCCCAGGGACCCCCATTTATGGGTCTATAAAGCACACACACACACGCGCACACACACACACAAACACACACACACACACCAGGGCTCCCAGGGACCCCCATTTATGGGTCTATGAAGTACTAAAATTCTAAACGACTCTGTAAAAGAATGTGCAGGGGGTCCCAGGGATGCACTATAAAAATTCTTGTTAGCATTCACAATGACACTGGGACCCTCTATACTGTAAGTGAAGGAGTCCCTGGGACCCCTTGTTTTGCGGGACGATTTGGAGCCCTACACACACACACACACACACACACACACACACACACACACACACACACACACACACACACACACACACACACACACTACTGTGCGTAACTGCTGTAAGCATCTTTTATCATATTGTTATCATCTGGTTCCAAATGTTACACAATAAACTAGAAAGGGGGTAATGGATTAAAAATAGAAGGGGAAGAGTATGCAACACTATACAAAAAGGTCCTACCTCTATCCCCTACTGCTACATTTCAAGCCTTTCTTAAATATATCAGCAACTCATTGATAGGGTAGTAGAAAAGAAGAATATGAGAATATTTGTTAGCATGTTTCCATAACCCCCATGTAAACTCTTTCCAACTTTATCCGTTATCTTCCAGAGAATTTTTTTTCACACAAAATGCTGTCTTTCATATTCACTAATTCAGTAACAAACCCTGTGCTGGTACCAGTCTTTTTCATACAAATAGTTCCCCCACCTTCTGGAAGTTCTGTGCTTGTAGCTTTCTCTAATCTATCACTCTCTAACTCTCTTTTAACGGCATTAGATTTGATTATGTTACTGTTGTGTTACTATGTGGTTGTATTTTGCATGCTTTATAACCATGTGTTTTCCTGTGCTGCATCACATATTCTTTGTGTGTGTGCCGCGCGCACGCGCGCATGCGTGTGTGCGTGTGTGTAAGAATGTAAAGGATAGTGGGGAGGTATGTAAGCGGTTGTTTTTAATATGAATAATTTTAGTGCAATTGTAAAGCGCTTAGAGCTTAAAGGTGAAGCGCTATATAAATTTTCGGTAAAGGTCAAGATGTGCCACCCCCCCTACCTATCTCGGTGAATTCTATTTTTCCGTTATTGCCTTTCTTACCATACATAAAGCTGTATTTTAGGAACATTTTTAGCTAATAACCTTTTTCGAATACTAACCCTAACCCTAACCCTAGCCCTAACCCTAACCCTACCCCCCCACCCTATAAGACGGGAAAACGCAACGAACCACAACTGTGACAAATCGCGGTGTACTGCAGTACATAGTGGGGGGTAGGGTTAGGGTTAGGTTTAGGGTTAGGGTTAGGGTTAGGGTTAGGGTTAGTATTCGAAAAAGGTTATTAGCTCAATATGTTCCTAAAATACAGCTTTATGTATGGTAAGAAAGGCAAAAACGGAAAAATAGAATTAACCGAGAAATGCAGGGGGGGTGGCACATCTTTACCTTTGCCAAATTTTCTTAAATAATAATAATAATAATGCTTTGTCTGCGCTATTTTTCCTTTTTCCTTTTATATATGCTTTTTGTTCAGAGGGCTGGATGTAACAAAACATGTCATTGCTTATTCTATTACCCTCTATAAATAAAAATTGTTTGTTCGTTCTTTGACTGCTTTTTCTTTTCTTACTCTCATCTACTATTTTGCTGACTAACTGGCCCATTCTCCTGCCTTTAAAAAAAAAAATCTTCCAGTTTCAAATAATTTTCTCCTTTGAGCTCCTTCGAAATCGGAATGTGTTGGCTGAATGCAGCCGGGAGACCAGTAAAAACTGAACTCATACGTACCTTACCCATTATGGCCAAATGACCTGGGAACACAGAAGAAGAAGAAGTAGCAAACACAAAAACAACTGAAAACAAGGCTAAGCCCGCCAGCTGCAAAGTTCCCTCGCAGGTCAAGAGTGCGCATGGATGCCGGACGGACACACAGATGGACCAAACGAAAATGATAGACCCCCACTTCGCTCGGAAACTAACTAAAACCTGGAAGTCTCAACTGAAATGAAAGTACCACGCAACAACAATACAAAGTGAATGGAACAGGCATGGTAGTGGGGGCAAAGTGGTTTTCAAGGAAAATGGCCGGGGATCCAGGGGGCCGAAGAAAATTCAATAAAATTCAATAAATGAGAGTGAAATTTTCACTTTTTCATGCCATTTCAATGCATTTTTTAATAATTTTGTTTCAAACTGTTTCGCAGATTTTCCGCGATTCGCGGAGGTCTACCATGCCTGATGGAATCAAGAAGCTTGAACAAAAGAGAAAAAAAAAGACCTGTATTCCATCATGCAGTTTCTTTTCTGGCAGCTGTGCTTGGATGAAGTTGGTGACATGCTCTTCCACGGACTGTGTGCTGGCATCATACGTGGCCAGCAGGTGGCTGCACTGCCACAGCATGCGCTCGTGCCACTCGCTCATCGCTCACTTTCTTCGCTCCGCTTTGTGCTCAGGGGGTGGGGAAGGTGTGACTAGAAAGGAGGTGAGTTTCAACAGCGGTGACAGACATGCAGGGTGAACCACAAGGGAAGCATAATTTTGATACATGCACAGCAACATTCATGCCATGCAGATACAGTGGAACCTCCCTTATAAGACCTCTCATTATAAGACTCTTTCCCACATAAGACCTACTTCTCTGAGACATTGCCCTTCTTTGCAAGTATTAGAATTACCTCCCTTATAAGACCCCTCCCTTATATGACCTCATTTTTGATGATTTCTGAAGGTCTTATAAGGGAGGTTCCACTGCATTGACTTATAAAGTGAACTATGCTGGTGACAATATCTTCAAGCTCATTTTTTTAAATCTACCACACATCTTTTAATAAAAGCAAAAGAAAAGAGGAGGAAATTAAAACGGAAAAATAAATCTAAGAGAGTTTCTTATGGTGAGTGGATGTAATCATATTTTCAAGTAAAGTAACAATACGGTGTATATAGACGATTACTCTGATTGCAAGTGTGATTTATGGAAACAAATGAGAACTTGTGAATTCAAAATGTTAAAATATTCAACACTTTATCAGTTTATGCAAAACACTACATGTTTATGTACACAAACATGCAATGGTAGTAAATACTACATGTACTCTGGGAGTGGGAATATGTACATGTATGCATGTGCTTATACAGTCAAATAACATGCTTGCTATATACTTAAGTTATAATAATATTACTTACACCAAATTATTT
>CM065683.1:42630205-42642705 GCA_017654935.2 Phymorhynchus buccinoides | reverse complement strand
CTTTTTTTTTATATTTGTAAATACATTGCAACGTTTTACTGTTAATAATTAAGTACTGTGTGTTGGATGAATGTAAAATATTTGATTTATTAAACAAAAAAATGATTTTGCGTGTGTTTCAGCATCGAGAAATATCGGCACCGCGAGTGGGCAGGTTCAACGTGTTCATTCAGGTACGTGACTTTGCCCTCAAATCAATATTTTTCGCGTGCCCGTCCAATGCTTCAGTGCTGGTCGGCATCCATTCCAGCAAATGTAGACGTGCGGCCGCTGTAAAGCCCAATAGTAATACAGCGGACTGTTCCTTCATAATGAAGTTCATTGCGAATTTTGCCAATGATTACGGCCCTATATACGACAGGAAAAATAATCAATAAGCCAACATAGAAAATGTTGATGGATTGTTTTGGCCTTTTGGCTCCAAAACAGCCGGGATTTAACAAGAGGGTGAAAAGGAAGCAATAGACTACATGAAGTCATACTGTAATTTAAAGTCGATTTATAGTTTATCTTATTTTTTAGCCGCGATCTCTCTCTCTCTCTCTCTCTCTCTCTCTCTCTCTCTCTCTCTCTCTCTCTCTCTCTCTCTCTCTCTCTCTCTCTCTCTCTCTCTCTCTCTCTCTCTCTCTCTCTCTCTCTCTCTCAGAGGGCTGGATGTAAAAAAAAGCATGTTATTGCTTATTCTATTACCCTCTATAAATAAAATTCATTCAATTCAATTCAATTCAATTCTCTCTCGCTCGCTCTCTCTCTCTCTCTCTCTCTCTCTCTCTCTCTCTCTCTCTCTCTCTCTCTCTCTCTCTCTCTCTCTCTCTCTCTCTCGCTCTCTCTCTCGCTCGCTCGCTCTCTCGCTCTCTCTCTCTCTCTCTCTCTCTCTCTCTCTCTCTCTCTCTCTCTCTCTCTCTCTCTCTCTCTCTCTCTCTCTCTCTCTCTCTCTCTCAGACATTCACTCAATCTTCCAAATCTATCTTTTCTATCAGAATAGGGGGGGGGGGGGGGGGGGGGGGGGGGGGGGGGGGGGGTGAGGGGGGGGGGGGGGGGGGGTTGTCACGTGCGCGTGGTAATTGTTTTTCTGCCGTTTTAAAAAAAAGTAAAAGATTACGAAATCGATTTAGTTGTGATCCCCACTTGTACGCGGTTGATGATGCGTGACTATGTAGGCTTACGTAGCAGTCTGCAACGTGGGAGACTGCTCTGGCATGGCATGGGAAATGAACCCGATGGTCACTGGAGAGGGCGGGTGATGAGGGAACAGAACTACAGGCTGTAAGTGGTGGAGTTGGTGGGCTATAAATCAATAGCAAAGTTGCAGTTTAGCCTACCCCCTCTTGTTTATACATATCTCGATTTTAAATTCCGGTTCTTTCAGTTTCGTGCCAACAAGCCTAGGCTGATCCTAATCCTACCCCTTTCCCGAGAATGGCAGAATGTTGCTTCTCAGTGAACATTTTGTATGCGAAAATTTGTTATGAGGTATTTAATGTTCTTAAACATCCCCACAGTTGTTTAAGAACACCCTGCAGACTACAATCAAGGAGGCATACAAAGAGTTGAAGCAAATATTGTGACTGAACTTTTAGGGGAAATAATGTGTAAACCAACATCAGTAAAGCTTTTAATGCAACACGAAACTGGCAAACAAACATTGGGGTTTCCGGTATCAGATTTGATCTGTGGAAGCGGATGCTGCCCAGATGATCGGCTCAAGAGGGATGGAAGTTGGGGGGTGGGGTGGAGGGTCTAGGAAGGCCAGGGGCAGGGACCAGTGGTATGGGGAGTTAGAAACGGAGAAGAAGGGTCGGGGGGGGGGGGGGGGGGGGGGGGGGACGCAAATTATATTTTGACTATGAAGTTCTCTAATGAGGCTGATGAAGTTGCCTCAGGTATAAAGCTGTTCAACTCACGCGCAACCATTGATCGTCCATAAGGGTCTCTGACCGACTGGACGTTAATTTCACCACCAGAGAGAGAGAGAGAGAGAGAGCGAGAGAGAGAGAGAGCGCAGCCATGGGGAGCCGGCGGAAAGTAAACTTCCTGAAATTGGGTTTCGTTGCCGGAAGATGTGCTGCTGTGTGTGACAATCTTGTCTGGCGTGATGGTGGATGGGGGACAGGCCTGTCAGTGCTTGGTGTTGGTGGCCACCTCAGTCTCCACGATGGTTGTTGAAGAATGTGGATCCAGTCTTGCCGATCGTCGCCTGTCTGTGAGAGGGGCCCAGTGCAGCTCTGTCATCGTTTTGTCCACGCTCGGAGTTTGGCGGTGGCCGCGGTTCGTGACCCAGCGATTTGCACGACGTTGAACCTTCTCTGTGTCGCCGATGTTATGGACAGTGTGAGAATCCCAGACGGGTGCGGCGTACGCTGCTCTAAAGTGGATGAATGAGTGAGTGAAAATAGGGTTTTACGCCCTCTTCTGCCTTTCGGCCATGTGGGGCATTTGTAAATACAAAGATGGTGGGAACAATACTGGAGGCAATGCCCTAAACCAGTATAAAGTCCCGATTTTTTAATAATACAGATATGTGTAGCAGTAACCACGCCTCGGTTAAACCTCAATTTATGCTCTAACGTGGGTCGTACCAAAGGCCTTGTATGCCGTTTCCTTCACGGCGATGGAGCCCACTTTCAAATTCCGTCGAAGGAAGCCTAAGGTCTTATTGGCTTTGTTGGCAATGCTGTTAATGTGGGTGCCCCAAGATAAATCGTGAGAGAGAGTGACACCAAGGTACTTAGCCTCTTGCGCTGTTTGTAGGGTCTGGCCATGAACTTGGTAGGAGCCAGTTTGGATAATTTTCTTCCTGGACACATGTAGAGTCTGGCATTTGGGGTGGGGTGGGGGGCTGCATTTTCCAAGTTGTCTCCCACTCTGCCATGTAGTCTAGGTCTTTCTGGAGCGCCTCTTGATCTTTTTGTGACTCAATATGTGACAGAGGATATCGACCGCGAACAACAGATGATAGTTTTTCAGGTAGGTCATTAATGTAGAGAACAAACAGGGCAGGGCCCATGACTGATCCCTATAGAGGACTCCTGACTCCAGAGATATGGCCTCTGGCCTGAAGTCGAGTCATTCACAACAGCTGCTTGTTTCCTGTCCTTTAGTTTAGTAAGTTCTGGATCCAGGTGTTGATGTGTCAGGTGATCTCATAATGTCGGAGCTTGTGGATTAGCACTAATACTTATAGCAGGGAGTGACAGACACTGTCGCGGCTTTAGGCGATCTTCTGATTCCGATATACTGATCATGAATGTGGAGAAAAAGAAAAAGAAAAGAGAGGGAGAGAGAGAGAGAGAGAGGAGAGAGAGAGAGAGAGAGAGAGAGAGAGAGAGAGAGAGAGAGAGAGAGAGAGAGAGAGAGAGAGAGATATTGAAAGAGAGAGAGGGAGATGAATAGACTAACAGAGAGAGAGAAGGAGGAGAGAGGGGGAGAGGGATAGAGACAGAGAGAGAGAGGGAAAGAGGGAGAGGGACAGACTCAGAGAGAGAGAGAGAGAGAGAGAGAGAGAGAGAGAGAGAGAGAGAGAGAGAGATGAGAGGAGAGAGAGATAGAGAGAGAGAGAGAAAGGGGAAGAGAGAGAGAGAGAGGGAGGGATAGACTCACAGAGAGAAGGGAGAGAGAGAGAGACAGAGAGAGAGAGAGAGAGGAGAGAGAGAGAGAGAGAGAGAGAGAGAGAGAGAGAGAGAGATGGAGGGAGGGAGGGAGGGAGAGAGAGAGAGAGAGAGAGAGAGAGAGAGAGAGAGAGAGAGAGAGAGAGAGAGAGAGAGAGAGAGAGAGAGAGAGAGAGAGAGAGAGAGAGAGAGAGAGAGAGAGAGAGAGAGAGAGAGAGAGAGAGAGAGAGAGAGTGGAAAAAAACATCAGTCCTAATTATATCCATCTGTGCTTTGGTCTGAAGAGGCCTGATGGAATATAGGCGTTGATTTAGCCGAATTCCTCGAGAGTTCTTTATAGACACCGACCGACAGCCATTTCAAGAGCAGTTCCTCTTGTTCTTTTCCTGGCGATTCCATTAAAACAGCGGCATAAAATCCTTCTTCCATCCTCCACATACCAGGTTAATCCACGAGCAACATCAAAATTGTACTTGCATTCGCCACCGTATTATTAAAGTGAAACTAGACTATATAGTCTGTGTTAAAACCGATAATTAACGATCGACATGACTCCTCCACCTCCGACCACCACCATAGCATCAAACCTCAAAATTAATTAAAGAAACGGTATAGGCCTACAGTTTCAGTTTCATTTACCGCAGTAGGCCTACCAGAACCCAGACCCTTTTCTTGTATTCATTTTAGCGATCAATCAAGGGAGGTGTGCGCGCGCGCGCGTGTGTGTGTGTGTGTGTGGGGGGGTGGGGGTGGGGGGTGTGCGCGCGTGCGTGCGTGAAGCCAAGATGACCTCTGGATGACGTCTGTATACAGTTCGTGTATTTGTGGACATACGTTTTTTGTTCGTTTATTTGTTTTTACTTTCGTCTACTATTCGTTTGTTTGTTCTCTAAGCAAATCTGTGTCTGTATGTCTGCGTGTTGTTGTGTCTTCCACCCCCCACCCCCCACCCCTTCCCTTCCGCACACTCTGTAAGCTTACCTTGTTAGCTCGTTCTGGGAGCCCGGGAGCAGTCCCACAGGCGTCTAATTATATCTGCTCCAGCGGCCAGAAGACTGATTTTCCTCCCTTCTCAGCTCACACTATCATGCTATTTCTGCTGTGTTTGTCCTTCCATTTGTCTCCGTCCCTGTCATGTCCCTTCGTTTCTTCTTCTTCTTCTTCTTCTTCTTAAGGTCATGTTTTAAAGTAAGAAAGACCTTATCTTCTTCTTCTTTAGTCTATCTTGATCTTGGCAACATATAACTTCTTCTTCTTCTTCTTCTTCTTCTTCTTCTTCTTTTTCTTTTTCTTCTTAATTAATCATTAATCTTTAAAGTAAGAAAGACCCAGACCTGGTGGGGGGTGGGGTGGGGGCTTGATAACCCCTTTAGCGACCTAGAGAGAGTTGGGGAGTAGGATCCGGATGGCCAAAATAACGTATTGCGAAATACTGTCAATCGTGTAGGTATTTTTAACAGACTATCCTATCATGCTAAACCACAGACGTGTTTGTCTTGTGTGAAGATGAACGATCTTTTTCTTTACACAGTGGCTACGGGTAACGACGTTGTTGATTCACTTAGACCATGTTCAGGGATAGTAACTCTTCCTAGTCGAACTTTTTGTCAACAAATGCATTTTTCTTATTTCGTATAATTATATAGCAAATCTGGGTAAGGAATAGGGTTAGGAACATGTCAGAGTTAATGTTAGTAGTTTTTGAAGACATTTGCGCACAATTTATGCGTCCCGTGATTGAGCGCCGTATCCGTAGCCTGGAGAATATGATATACGGGCCCGTAACCCAAGCCTCTGTCTTTTCTTTATTGTTTTCTTTCGTTGAACTGTGTTTGTGTGTGTGTGTGTGTGTGTGTTTTGTGTTTTGTTGTGGTCCCTCTTCAACCCACCCTCCCTCCCTTTTCTCTCTTCGTCATCATCGTTGTCATCGTCATCTCAACTCAACTATCACCAACCACCACTAGCGTTGTTGTCTTCGTCGTCATCATCATCATTTCCTTTATTAAGCCTGCTCTTTCTTCTTCTCTCCGTCTATTTATATGGTTAAGTGAGCGAGGGTGGGGAGGATTGTCAAATTGTAATGTTTCAACACATCTGTGACCCATCACCACAAAAGGGACATTAAGTCGCTGAGCTAGTTTCTCACAACAGGCTTGAAAAGTCAACAATCTCTTTTTATTTTTTAATCAATTTTCAGTCATGGGTATTTTCGTGTTCTCTGATATCTTTCATGTTTATAAAGGATAATATACATTATGGTCTCTAAATACTCTTATAAGTGCTTTAAAACGATTAGGTCAATGCATTTTCTATAGCTAGGCTAGACTTTAAACTGTGTTTCTCAAAATGGCCGACACTCACCCTACCAAGTTTAAATGCTCATAACTCTGAAACGAAAAAGGATACAAGAATGTTTGTTATATCATTAGAACGAGAATTGTCTGAACTTTTCAATTGTACTATTTTCTCAGAATGAAAAATCCTGAAACAGACTGCAACGTCTCTGGAACATACAACAAGCAAGCAAGCACACGAGTGTGAAGTGACGTTATCTTATTCACAAGACACAACAAATCAACTGGATATTTCGGCGAATGCGCCTTTATCAACATAGACACACACAAAAACAGCAAACAGCAAAGATAGCGAAAGGAGTAAAAACAACAACAACCCACCAATACTCCCCCTCTATAATTCAATCTGTGAATGATATAGTTAACTTAAAACTAAAAAAAGCAAGGCATGTATTTGTGAATACGAATCAAGAGGGGGGAAAATGAGAGAGGGAGAGAGAGGTGTGAGAAGATGGAGGTTGCAGACAGTGATTATACAATCATCAAGGGCAAAAGTTGTTTGGAAACAAAAGGAATTGGTTGGGTGTGGAGTGGGGGATGGGGAAAGGAGAAGGGGGGGGGGGCTTACAAAATTAGATTGTTGGGTAAAGAGAACGAATGAAGGGTACTGTCTCACGCAAAAGTGGACAACATGTAGCAGAAGCTGACATTACATCACAATTGAAAAAACGAGAAGAAGGATAAAAACTAGATAGATCTGTTACACCAGAAGTAGGTTTGTAGATTTCTAGGGAATACAGAGGTCCTCACCCGGGGAGGGGGGACAGGGAGGAGATCCTTCTTCGCTTAGCTGTCTCTTATTGACAACCCTCTCTCCCCCCCCACTCACTGCTCTCCTTTCTACAGGGGTCTCTTCTCTCACTGTCTCTCTCTCTCTCTCTCTCTCTCTCTCTGTCTCTCTCTCTCTCTCTCTCTCTCTCTCTCTCTCTCTCTCTCTCTCTCTCTCTCTCTCTCTCCTCTCTCCTCTCTCTCTCTCTATCTGTCTCTCTTTCTGTGGTGGGTCTCAATCTTCTTCTCTGTCTCTAGCGGCAACGCTCTAAAGTACCTCTCTCTCTCTCGCTCTCACCTCAATAGTCTCTCCCTCGCCTCTCGTCTACGGTCTCGCTCAAGTACTGGTCTCGCTCTCTCATCTCAGCAAATCTCTGAAGCGGATCTCGGATTCTCTCTCTCGGCTCTCAGTCTACTCTCTCGTCGTTTCTGTTATCTCCTCTCGCTTCTCGGTTTGGATCCACGGATCTCTCTCCCTCTCCGGTCATCTTCTCTGCCTCTCTCTCTCTTCTCTCTCTCTCCTCTCTCTCTCTCTCTCTCTCTCTCTCTACTCTCTCTCTTTCTCTCTTCTCGGAGATACGGGACTCTCGAGAGGCTCTCTTCTTCTCTCTCTCTCTCTCTAGGCTAGGATCTCGCTCTCTCTCTCTCTCGCTCTCCTCTCTTCGCTCTCTCTCTCTCGCGCTCTCTCTCTCTCTCTCTCTCTCTCTCTCTCTCTCTCTGCTGTGAGAAAGTCGGTTCTGCCGTTGCCATCAAACAACGTTAGGGCTCACAGCAAATTGTTAAGAACTATGCGAAAACGGTCGAAAAACGGCGGAGTTATAAGGCAAGCCAAATTGTTTCGTGTTTCAGACAGACATTGCACGTGCACACACTTGCACACGGAAACTGCAAAAAGGACCTTGTTTTGGACGCTGCATGAACACACGCACACGCAAGCACTACTGTTTATGTGTGAGATGCTGTCACCTGGCATAAGACACACACTACACACACACAACATTGAGCGACACTGTTGCATGGTTCCACTTGGCTTCTTTCCATCTATATGACTTATTCAGTGGATGGTCTGCTTGACCACATATCTCATTCTCTCCGCACCCGTCAGACATAACAGCCTCTTCCAGCATCATTCTAGTCTGGCACCTAACATCAACCTCAGCCAGCTCCGCTTCATCGGTCTACCCTCTCGTCGTTCTCTCTCCTGTCACGCCTTTAAAATGACCACGCATTCAAACACCGAGATTAAATAGATTTTTAAAGTTAAGTTTTCTGGATTAAAAAACAACAAAAAGGTACTATATTAAAAGAAAAAAACCAAGTGTATCGTCGAGCGGCACATAAGTTCCCGAGCGGCTGAACTTCGGCACAAACAGCAGCATGACGCATCTGCGCTCCAATTGACAAGAAACTGAGCAATTGGCAAAAAACTTAATAAATAATAAATGTCTAAAAAATGTGTGGTTGTAAATGACCGGGTACAGGTGGTCCTATCGGCAGACTATAGCCGTTGTGACCTTGACCTTGACCTTTCTTGTACTAAATATTCGGAATTACCATACGCCAAATCATCTGCACACCAAATTTGAACATTGTAAGTCCAACGATGTGAAAGATATTTACAAGAAGAAATTTATGTTTTCAAGATCACACTTCAAGTTCAAGGTCAGCATGGTTATTATTTTTCTATGGGACCTTTTGTGTACCGTGATGCACCACCGCAGTAAATTTGAAGCGATTCCATGCAACAGTTCTTGAGATACAGCCTTGGGGTTCGAACCCCGTGATTCGCACGCTTGCGCGGACAGACAATTTCATGATTATAATGTCATAGCCCTTTCATCAGAAAAATTAATGTGGAATAAACTGCACTGGAATACGTGCAAAACATCGCGAGATATTAGCGATTTAGTGTTTTAGGGTTTGAACTCTTTAATCAGCATGACCTTGACCTTGAAGTAAGACTAAAGCAATCAGTCGATAGCTGATATCCTGTAATACTTGTACACTAAAAGTGATTGAAATACACTGAACGGTTTTCTGGAAAGCGCGGCCGGCCGGACGCACGGACGAGACAAAAACAATACTTCCCGAAGCTAACAACAACTAAACAACAGACAATATAGTGCGGCAAGGGGGCAGGGGGAGAGGTAAGAATAAGAACCATGGAGATAGTTGGAGATGTTACCAGAAAGAGAACAAAACAACAACTAAGCAACAGACAATACCGTGTGGCAAGGGGGCAGGGGGAGAGGTAAGAATAAGAACCATGGAGATAGTTGGAGATGTTACCAGAAAGAGAACAAAACAACAACTAAGCAACAGACAATACCGTGTGGCAAGGGGGCAGGGGAAGAGTGTAAGAATAAGAACCATGGAGATAGTTGGAGATGTTACCAAGGAAAGGCAAGGCAAGTATGGCATTCCAAACGTCAAACAATTATTTACACGATTTTTAGTGGTAAAATGAGGCACTTTCCTCATTCTGTGCACACAATTCATTCTGTGGTGCACAAAATTCATTCTGTGGCAACACAATTCATTCTGTAGGACAGAATTCATTCTGTAGGACACAATTCATTCTGTGGCACACACAATTCATTCTGTAGGACAGAATTCATTCTGTGGCACATTCAAGGACAGAATTCATTCTGTAGAACAGAATTCATTCTGTGGCACACAGAATTCATTCTGTAGGACAGAATTCATTCTGTGCAGATACACATTTCATTTTGTGCGCAGAATGAATTCTGTGTCCCACAGAATAGATTTTGTGCACAGAATGAATTCTGTTATCCCACAGAATGAATTCTGTCACAGAATAAATTCTGTCAAGAATAAATTCATAGAATGAATTCTGTGGGAAACACAATTCATTCTATGGAGAATGAGGCTCATTTGCATATGACGTCACTATGTGTGTGTGTGTGTGTGTGTGTGTGGAGGAGGGGGGGGGGGCAAACTGCCTACCTTCTTCTTGTAGGCGATTGTAGATTGTTTGACAACTCACTCCAAAAAGCTTCGCTACTCTTGACAACGGCAGTCGAATCTCAAAAATGTGTTCCTTGATATGATCAACGTCTAGATCAATTTTTGGTCTTCCTGCCATCGATCGTACACCAAGAAATGTCGGCGTTGCTTTGGTAGGCCAAAATAAGAGGAGCTATACTATTGTTAGCAGGTTTCGTATAATATAATTATTTTCTTTTATTTGAAAAGAAAAGAGGGGGGGGGGGGGTCTTAATTACAAAATCATACACACCGTCACTGTTTTTACAATATAGTAAAGTTTTGAGTTTCTTTTAAGTTTTAAGACAGTTGCATACATTTCCAACAACACATTTCTAAACTAATGAACACTACCTAGGTACCTACAATCACCATCATATGCAAATGAGCCTCATTCTCCATAGAATGAATTGTGTTTCCCACAGAACTCATTCTATAGGACAGAATTCATTCTATAGGACAGAATTTATTCTGTCTGACAGAATTTATTCTGTCGGACAGAATTCATTCTGTCGGACAGAATTCATTCTGTGGGAAACAGAATTCATTCTGTGCACAAAATTTATTCTGTAGGACACAGAATTCATTCTGCACACAAAATGAAATTCATTCTGTGCACAGAATGAATTCTTCAAAAAGTGCAATTCTGTGGGAAACACAATTCATTCTATTGAGAATGAGGCTCATTCTGCGCACAAAATGAAATGTGTATCCCACAGAATAAATTTTGTGCACAGAATGAATTCTGTCCTACAGAATGAATTCTGTCCTACAGAATGAATTGTGTGTGCCACAGAATGAATTCTGTCCTACAGAATGAATTCTGTCCTACAGAATGAATTGTGTGTGCCACAGAATGAATTGTGTGCACAGAATGAGGAAAGTGCCTCATTTTACCACTAAAAATCGAGCAAATAATTGTTTGACGTTTGGAATGCCATAGGCAAGGCAAAGAAAGAGAACAAAAACAACGTTTATTTCCAGCTGGAAGAGGAAACGTTTGCGGGAAAGTCGATGGACTCCTCTCCCCTCCGATTGCACCCTTCAGTCCACCCCCACCCCCCTCATCGGCGATTCCCCACCTGAGTCCAGACATTCCTTTCCATTCTCTCCCCTCCCTCCCGATTGGATTTCCTAATCAATAGGGCTGCAGAAAAAGGTCACAGCTGAACCAACCACTGCCCCCTCCCCCTTTTTCTCCCACATCTTTATAAATAAGTAATGTCCCATATGGTCTTTTAAAGATCGGGAGGACGTACAGCTTTAATTTTCCAACCACTGGCTGCGGACTGGGGCGGCAATAATTATATGGAGGGTCTAGCACGTTTGGTCACATCTCGTTACTTACCCTGGCTGCTGAACTGGTGGGCTGGCACCGCTGGTTGACGTCATTGCCCAACCGCCGCACTTACAGGCGTTCTGGCTCTAAAACTCGGAGCGGCTATATCGATCACCCTCCAGCTTGCCGAGCGCCCGGTGATAAAAGCACTGTGAATACCCTTGTCTATCTTGGGAAAGACCCGTGGCCTCGTCTGTTGCTGCTGGGCTTTCTTGCTTTCTTGCGTCACACTCTGGTTTTCGATCGCGGTGCCCAGCCGCAGGTTTACAACGTGGACGAACGCTTGTGCCCGGTGTGGCTTTCTCAAAATGGATTTGTTCTCAACATGTCTGCGCATGTGCGAAATCGATCATGACGTACCATCCAGTTTTATCTTTGTGTATTCCACACTAAATTGACCCTAAACCTACCCCTAACCCTATTCCTAACCCTAACCCTAAACCTACCTCTAACAAGTCGATAGACCTTACTGCCAAATAGACAAATGTATCTGCCACAGTTAGCCTCTGATCGTTGACGTAGATGTGTAGGGGGTCGCGGGAGCTTGTTGATGCATGACCTCAGTCTTGGTGCTGATTGTAAAGCCGAAGTCGTCACAGGCTTTGGAGAATAGGTCCATGCTTTCCTGCATGTCAGACTGTTACTAGCTTTCAATGCACAGTCATCCACAAGTAGGAGGTCACGGGATATTTCTTCCTGGAACTTTGTTCTAGCCTGCAATCTCATCAAGTTGAAGAGCTTCCAATCAGTCCAATATCTGAAACCGACTCCAATGTCCCTATCTCGAAAGGCCTCAGTCAACATGGCCGAGAACATCATGCTGAAGAGGGTGGGTGCCAGCACGCTGTTTGGTACAGGGGACTGAGAGTACTCCCCATCATCCTGCACTCTCGCATGCATGCCGTTGTGGAACTGCCAGACCATTGAGATGAATGTTGGCGGGCATCCGAACTTGGCCATGATTTTCCACATACATTCACGGCAGACAGTAGTGTCAATTGGTCAGATCCACGAACGTGGTATGGACACTGGTGATTTGCATCTTCAGCTCGCAAGTGCATATGTTATTTGAATAAATACTTGGCACATATGCAGATCCTCACCCCCTCCTCCATTTCTCGGTTATTTCTGTTTTTTCAGTCTTGCCTTTCTTGGTGCAGATTCAACACTTCACCCTCTATTGGTTTGTTTTATATTTTACGTTAATTTTGATCAATTTACACAAATAGAAATAGGCATTCAATAATAGTAGAAGATAGAGACAAGACGGAAAGGACGCAGTGAACCAAGACTGTATCAGGGGGTGTTGAACTGCATCTTTGCCAACTCATTATTAAAATCATTCATTTCAAGTCTCATCTTGCAAATTCATATTTCGGACTGTCTATCTTGTAAGTAGGAACAAGTGGGAACAATGGTATCTGT
>CM065683.1:42610205-42617705 GCA_017654935.2 Phymorhynchus buccinoides | reverse complement strand
CGTGAATAGCCTTACACCGTGGGACTTCACAACTAAGTGCTTGGGGTTAGTATGCGCTGAAATTTGCATTTTGTTTGGTAATGGATATAACAATACCACCAATAATAATGGATATAGCAATACCACCAATAATAATGGATGATAGCAATACCATAGCAATACCACCAATAATAATGGATATAACAATACCACCAATAATAATGGATATAGCAATACCACCAATAATAATGGATATAACAATACCACCAATAATAATGGATATAACAATACCACCAATAATAATGGATATAGCAATACCACCAATAATAATGGATATAACAATACCACCAATAATAATGGATATAACAATACCACCAATAATAATGGATATAACAATACCACCAATAATAATGGATATAACAATACCACCAATAATAATGGATATAACAATACCACCAATAATAATGGATATAACAATACCACCAATAATAATGGATATAACAATACCACCAATAATAATGGATATAACAATACCACCAATAATAATGGATATAACAATACCACCAATAATAATGGATATAACAATACCACCAATAATAATGGATATAACAATAATAATGGATATAACCACCAATAATAATGGATATAACAATACCACCAATAATAATGGATATAACAATACCACCAATAATAATGGATATAACAATACCACCAATAATAATGGATATAACAATACCACCAATAATAATGGATATAACAATACCACCAATAATAATGGATATAACAATAACCAATAATAATGGATATAACAATACCACCAATAATAATGGATATAACAATACCACCAATAATAATGGATATAACAATACCACCAATAATAATGGATATAACAATACCACCAATAATAATGGATATAACAATACCACCAATAATAATGGATATAACAATACCACCAATAATAATGGATATAACAATACCACCAATAATAATGGATATAACAATACCACCAATAATAATGGATATAACAATACCACCAATAATAATGGATATAACAATACCACCAATAATAATGGATATATACCACCAATAATAATGGATATAACAATACACCAATAATAATGGATATAACAATACCACCAATAATAATGGATATAACAATAGCACCAATAATAATGGATATAACAATACCACCAATAATAATGGATATAACAATACCACCAATAATAATGGATATAACAATACCACCAATAATAATGGATATAACAATACCACCAATAATAATGGATATAGCAATACCACCAATAATAATGGATATAACAATACCACCAATAATAATGGATATAACAATACCACCAATAATAATGGATATAACAATACCACCAATAATAATGGATATAACAATACCACCAATAATAATGGATATAGCAATACCACCAATAATAATGGATATAACAATACCACCAATAATAATGGATATAACAATACCACCAATAATAATGGATATAACAATACCACCAATAATAATGGATATAACAATACCACCAATAATAATGGATATAATAATGGAATAGCACCACCAATAATAATGGATATAACAATACCACCAATAATAATGGATATAGCAATACCACCAATAATAATGGATATAACAATACCACCAATAATAATGGATATAATAATGGATATAACAATACCACCAATAATAATGGATATAACAATACCACCAATAATAATGGATATAACAATACCACCAATAATAATGGATATAACAATACCACCAATAATAATGGATATAACAATACCACCAATAATAATGGATATAAATACAATAATAATGGATATAACCACCAATAATAATGGATATAACAATACCACCAATAATAATGGATATAGCAATACCACCAATAATAATGGATATAACAATACCACCAATAATAATGGATATAACAATACCACCAATAATAATGGATATAGCAATACCACCAATAATAATGGATATAACAATACCACCAATAATAATGGATATAACAATACCACCACCAATAATAATGGATATAACAATACCACCAATAATAATGGATATAGCAATACCACCAATAATAATGGATATAACAATACCACCAATAATAATGGATATAACAATACCACCAATAATAATGGATATAACAATACCAATAATAATGGAATAATGGATATAGCAATACCACCAATAATAATGGATATAACAATACCACCAATAATAATGGATATAACAATACCACCAATAATAATGGATATAACAATACCACCAATAATAATGGATATAACAATACCACCAATAATAATGGATATAACAATACCACCAATAATAATGGATATAACAATACCACCAATAATAATGGATATAACAATACCACCAATAATAATGGATATAACAATACCACCAATAATAATGGATATAACAATACCACCAATAATAATGGATATAACAATACCACCAATAATAATGGATATAACAATACCACCAATAATAATGGATATAACAATACCACCAATAATAATGGATATAACAATACCACCAATAATAATGGATATAACAATACCACCAATAATAATGGATATAACAATACCACCAATAATAATGGATATAACAATACCACCAATAATAATGGATATAACCACCAATACAATACCACCAATAATAATGGATATAACAATAGGATATAACAATACCAATAATAATGGATATAGCAATACCACCAATAATAATGGATATAACAATACCACCAATAATAATGGATATAACAATACCACCAATAATAATGGATATAGCAATACCACCAATAATAATGGATATAACAATACCACCAATAATAATGATAATAATGGATATAACAATACCACCAATAATAATGGATATAGCAATACCACCAATAATAATGGATATAACAATACCACCAATAATAATGGATATAACAATACCACCAATAATAATGGATATAACAATACCACCAATAATAATGGATATAACAATACCACCAATAATAATGGATATAGCAATACCACCAATAATAATGGATATAGCAATACCACCAATAATAATGGATATAACAATACCACCAATAATAATGGATATAGGATATAACAATACCACCAATAATAATGGATATAACAATACCACCAATAATAATGGATATAACAATACCACCAATAATAATGGATATAGCAATACCACCAATAATAATGGATATAACAATACCACCAATAATAATGGATATAACAATACAATACCACCAATAATAATGGATATAACAATACCACCAATAATAATGGATATAACAATACCACCAATAATAATGGATATAACAATACCACCAATAATAATGGATATAACAATACCACCAATAATAATGGATATAACAATACCACCAATAATAATGGATATAACAATACCACCAATAATAATGGATATAACAATACCACCAATAATAATGGATATAACAATACCACCAATAATAATGGATATAACAATACCACCAATAATAATGGATATAACAATACCACCAATAATAATGGATATAACAATACCACCAATAATAATGGATATAACAATACCACCAATAATAATGGATATAACAATACCACCAATAATAATGGATATAACAATACCACCAATAATAATGGATATAACAATACCACCAATAATAATGGATATAACAATACCACCAATAATAATGGATATAACAATACCACCAATAATAATGGATATAACAATACCACCAATAATAATGGATATAACAATACCACCAATAATAATGGATATAACAATACCACCAATAATAATGGATATAACAATACCACCAATAATAATGGATATAACAATACCACCAATAATAATGGATATAACAATACCACCAATAATAATGGATATAACAATACCACCAATAATAATGGATATAACAATACCACCAATAATAATGGATATAACAATACCACCAATAATAATGGATATAACAATACCACCAATAATAATGGATATAGCAATACCACCAATAATAATGGATATAGGATATAGCAATACCACCAATAATAATGGATATAACAATACCACCAATAATAATGGATATAACAATACCACCAATAATAATGGATATAGCAATACCACCAATAATAATGGATATAACAATACCACCAATAATAATGGATATAGGAATACAATACCACCAATAATAATGGATATAACAATACCACCAATAATAATGGATATAACAATACCACCAATAATAATGGATATAACAATACCACCAATAATAATGGATATAACAATACCACCAATAATAATGGATATAACAATACCACCAATAATAATGGATATAGCAATACCACCAATAATAATGGATATAACAATACCACCAATAATAATGGATATAGCAATACCACCAATAATAATGGATATAACAATACCACCAATAATAATGGATATAACAATACCACCAATAATAATGGATATAGCAATACCACCAATAATAATGGATATAACAATACCACCAATAATAATGGATATAGCAATACCACCAATAATAATGGATATAACAATAATACCACCAATAATAATGGATATAACAATACCACCAATAATAATGGATATAAATACCACCAATAATAATGGATAACAATACCACCAATAATAATGGATATAACAATACCACCAATAATAATGGATATAACAATACCACCAATAATAATGGATATAACAATACCACCAATAATAATGGATATAACAATACCACCAATAATAATGGATATAACAATACCACCAATAATAATGGATATAACAATACCACCAATAATAATGGATATAACAATACCACCAATAATAATGGATATAACAATACCACCAATAATAATGGATATAACAATACCACCAATAATAATGGATATAACAATACCACCAATAATAATGGATATAGCAATACCACCAATAATAATGGATATAACAATACCACCAATAATAATGGATATAACAATACCACCAATAATAATGGATATAACAATACCACCAATAATAATGGATATAACAATACCACCAATAATAATGGATATAACAATACCACCAATAATAATGGATATAACAATACACCAATAATAATGGATATAACAATACCACCAATAATAATGGATATAACAATACCACCAATAATAATGGATATAACAATAGCACCAATAATAATGGATATAACAATACCACCAATAATAATGGATATAACAATAGCACCAATAATAATGGATATAACAATACCACCAATAATAATGGATATAACAATACCACCAATAATAATGGATATAACAATACCACCAATAATAATGGATATAACAATACCACCAATAATAATGGATATAACAATACCACCAATAATAATGGATATAACAATACCACCAATAATAATGGATATAACAATACCACCAATAATAATGGATATAACAATACCACCAATAATAATGGATATAACAATACCACCAATAATAATGGATATAACAATACCACCAATAATAATGGATATAACAATACCACCAATAATAATGGATATAACAATACCACCAATAATAATGGATATAACAATACCACCAATAATAATGGATATAACAATACCACCAATAATAATGGATATAACAATACCAATAATAATGGATATAACCAAATAATAATGGATATAACAATACCACCAATAATAATGGATATAACAATACCACCAATAATAATGGATATAACAATACCACCAATAATAATGGATATAACAATACCACCAATAATAATGGATATAACAATACCACCAATAATAATGGATATAACAATACCACCAATAATAATGGATATAACAATACCACCAATAATAATGGATATAACAATACCACCAATAATAATGGATATAACAATACCACCAATAATAATGGATATAACAATACCACCAATAATAATGGATATAACAATACCACCAATAATAATGGATATAACAATACCACCAATAATAATGGATATAACAATACCACCAATAATAATGGATATAACAATACCACCAATAATAATGGATATAACAATACCACCAATAATAATGGATATAACAATACCACCAATAATAATGGATATAACAATACCACCAATAATAATGGATATAACAATACCACCAATAATAATGGATATAACAATACCACCAATAATAATGGATATAACAATACCACCAATAATAATGGATATAACAATACCACCAATAATAATGGATATAGCAATACCACCAATAATAATGGATATAGCAATACCACCAATAATAATGGATATAACAATACCACCAATAATAATGGATATAACAATACCACCAATAATAATGGATATAACAATACCACCAATAATAATGGATATAACAATACCACCAATAATAATGGATATAACAATACCACCAATAATAATGGATATAACAATACCACCAATAATAATGGATATAACAATACCACCAATAATAATGGATATAGCAATAATAATGGATATAACAATACACCAATAATAATGGATATAACAATACCACCAATAATAATGGATATAGCAATACAATACCACCAATAATAATGGATATAGCAATACCACCAATAATAATGGATATACAATACCACCAATAATAATGGATATAACAATACCACCAATAATAATGGATATAACAATACCACCAATAATAATGGATATAGCAATACCACAATAATAATGGATATAGCAATACCACCAATAATAATGGATATAACAATACCACCAATAATAATGGATATAGCAATACCACCAATAATAATGGATATAACAATACCACCAATAATAATGGATATAACAATACCACCAATAATAATGGATATAACAATACCACCAATAATAATGGATATAACAATACCACCAATAATAATGGATATAACAATACCACCAATAATAATGGATATAACAATACCACCAATAATAATGGATATAGCAATACCACCAATAATAATGGATATAACAATACCACCAATAATAATGGATATAACAATACCACCAATAATAATGGATATAACAATACCACCAATAATAATGGATATAACAATACCACCAATAATAATGGATATAACAATACCACCAATAATAATGGATATAGCAATACCACCAATAATAATGGATATAACAATACCACCAATAATAATGGATATAACAATACCACCAATAATAATGGATATAACAATACCACCAATAATAATGGATATAACAATACCACCAATAATAATGGATATAACAATACCACCAATAATAATGGATATAACAATACCACCAATAATAATGGATATAACAATACCACCAATAATAATGGATATAACAATACCACCAATAATAATGGATATAGCAATACCACCAATAATAATGGATATAACAATACCACCAATAATAATGGATATAACAATACCACCAATAATAATGGATATAACAATACCACCAATAATAATGGATATAAATACAAATAATAATGGATATAACCA
>CM065683.1:42595205-42605205 GCA_017654935.2 Phymorhynchus buccinoides | reverse complement strand
ACAAAACAGACCCCACTGAAAACATTACCAGGTTTGCTTTGCGTCTGGTAATAATATATCTGATGATTTAGTCAATTATTCAATTCAATAGTTATCGAACTTTTGCATGAACGAAAATAGTCACGAGGTTGTAACTGTAAGGCTGACTTACTGTGGGTTTTTAAAAAAAAGCTACATTTGTAATGATAGCCTAGCAGACTGTCCTTTTTCTGAACTGTTCCTATAAGCTCCAGACCGTCCAGAAGCCTTCTACTTGTTAGAAATTCAGAACTAAGACACTTATCCCCACCTTCCCCTCCCTACCCCGCCCCCAGTCTTCAATCAATTCACCAACGTCTCTGGCACTGGTGCCTATTGCCTACAGCCACCAGAGTGCCAGTGTGCTGTCAATAGACGATTTTCGGGGGGGGCAAATAGGGGAGAGCACTTTCGTGAAAATTAGAGTTGTTTACCTCCATTACTCAACTCGGTCAAATACCACAGTAACAATGCAACAATGGCGTCGAAACTTGAAACCGCAGGATGCGAGTCAGCGACTTGCAAACATTTTTTATAGAAAAATTAGGGGTGGCCAGTGGCCACAAACTGATAAAACTTGCAAAATGTGACGTAAAAATATAAATGACATAATTTTGTAGAATGACGCACGGTGTTCTAAGTGCCGTATGTCTGCTCAAACACACGAGTCGATAGGCTACGAGAGTTGATAGTAGATTGACCCTTCCCCTGTTTTACCGATTGAATTAGGCAAGATCACTCCCACACACCATGAAAGTACTCCCCTTAATAGTTTCCGAACAATTCCTATTGCTCAATATGTTGGGATGTAAGTGTCCACTTTTAGGTGAGGCAGACGGCGTGATTATGCATACTAACAGAGAGGGACCCAGGGGTAAGGCTTGGCAGAGGGCCTGCTGGGGGAACCTGTCTGAAAATAAAGACAACTTAATTTGTCCCTGGAAACCCAGACGTTGACTGTCTGGACATCTGGAGCATTGCTTGACTCGGAGTCACTTGCAGAAAAACCAGCACACATGCTCATATTCCAGAACATACTTGGAATTGTAGCGAGAGGAAATTTCAAAATACTGACATATGCCTATTTATTTTTTTATACGCATAGACACACATGAGGATTAAACACATAAGCATACGTGTATAACACACGTTGAGGGACAATCAAGGCCAGGAAAGACACACACATATGCATACAAATGAGTACACGCCACGCATTTTGTACCACCCCTCTTCCACTTTTCCTTACAATTTCCGTTATCACGGATTGACAAAATAAGTGAAGAAGATTATTTCCTACTTTGAGCAATCCCATCATCATCATCATCTTTGCGTTTGACATCGTCTTCTGCCGCATTGATTCGTAAAGCCTATGCTCAAGAGGCACTGAATATCGGATTGTCTAACTTATCATCCCCCCCCCCCCCCCCCATCCCCCCCCCATGCCCTAAAGAGATTGATCCTTTCTAGTACAGTACAGTAGAACATGCCCAGGTTCTGAAAGAGATTGATCCTTTTAAGGTAGTACAGTACAGTAGAACATCCCTTCAGGTTCTGAGAGAGAGAGAGAAAGAAAAATAGAGATTTAAGGTCCAGAAGGCGTTAAATCTCTCTCTCTCTCTCTCTCTCTCTCTCTCTCTCTCTCTCTCTCTCTCTCTCTCTCTCTCTCTCTCTCTCTCTCTCTCTCTCTCTCTCTCTCTCTCTCTCTCTCTCTCTCTCAGAACCTCCCTTATAAGACCTCCCATTATAAGACTCCCTCCCGCATAAGACCTACTTCTCTGAGACATTGCCCTTCTTTGTAAGTATTAAAATTACCTCCCTTATAAGACCTCATTTTGGATTATTTTTTAAGGTCTTATAAGGGAGGTTCCACTGTACAAATCATTACAGTGGTCGTCTTCTCTGTGGTGTTTGGTACACCCCCTCATACTCTTCTTTCGGGAGAGTATGTTTTCTTAGGATCGTGCACTTGGGAGATAACAAAGAGGATTAGCACACTTAGGGCGGATCGTCTGGAGTGTATGCATATGGGGAGAGGGGAGGAGGTGGAACGGAGGAAGAGGTTCAAGTGGCATGTGTGGAGGTTGTGGGCTTTGAGACGATGGATTAGTGAGGATGGTGTGTCAAATATGTGCGTGCGTGCATGCATGCATCACTCTCGTTCGGGTTCGTATGTCTGTGTGAGTATGAGCCCGCACGAGCTTGCTATTAGGTGCCTTTTTCTTCAGATTCTCCCGATCCTCTCACTGATTGTACCCTCGAACAGTGGACTCACTGAAATCCATGTGCTCCTTAGATAATTGATAGACATCAGCCGGTAAGGAGATCAATAGCTAGCCTACCGATCAACGCTATAGCTGCCATGCAGATCACTGCTTAATGCATAGATCGATAGCTGGAGCTCAGATCAATAACAGATACAGACGTAAAAAGAGTTCAGATGGCAGCAAGAGCAGAATTGAACAGCATGAAACTCCACTGCCTGATAACCCCGGGGGGGGAAATCCATACCACAGGTGATTAAAAGAAGCAGATTTACTTCCCAGGCAGTATCATTCTATGCTCAGAGAATTTCATGCGTTCTTCCCATTTGCAGTGCCCTTACTGGAGTAGATCCATATGCTTGCCATTTAGGTTTTCTGGCTACTCCTACCACAGAAGACCAATCAATAGCGGGTTTACCGATCAGCAGCTGATACATACAAATCAATCACCTATGTAGTGGGCAGACTTGGTGTTCACAACAACACAAGATTTGACAAGTCTAAGGGTTCAGCCCTGAAAGTCTGCAACAATGGAAGGAAGAACAAAACAACAACATAATGCACTTAAACAACAGGTCTCCTTTGTCATCTTTGAATGAAATATTAAAAGAGAGAAACAAATACTTCCAAAATCTAGGAATTTTCTCAATTTTGTTTGAAATATGTTGGTTAAATAGAAATGGGAGAGTATTTTTGTTTTGTATTCAGCAAATTAAGAAATAGACATGTTATTAGAATGTTTTATTTTTAGGTCTATGCATCGACATCGACATCTGGATCTGTCTACACTCTTACACATGTAAATAGCAGAGTAGATTGAACGTGACGGAAACCCACTTGTGTCATTCACTATCAGTGCTTTTAAAAAAATATACTTTCATCACACATCTAATATAATTGTATATACTATGTGTTTTACAACATTATGTACAGTATATCCTTTGTTTTCTATTGTGTTGCAGTTATAATTTCCCCAACATGCAGAGCATGGGAGAGGATCTGGTTTGCATTCTGGATCAACTGGAGTGAGTGTCATTGATTTTATTGATTATACTGATTCTATTGATTATATTGATTGTGTTGACTACTTTGATCTCTCTCTCTCTCTCTCTCTCTCTCTCTCTCTCTCTCTCTCTCTCTCTCTCTCTCTCTCTCTCTCTCTCTCTCTCTCTCTCTCTCTCTCTCTCTCTCTCTCTCTCTCTCTCTCTCTCTCTCTCTCTCTCTCTCTCTCTCTCTCTCTCTACCAGATCACGATCTCTACCGTGACATATATGTTGTATTATTTTGTTCTATCAAAGTTTTTATTTTCAACCATTGTTTATTGTTTTGTTTTTATATATATCTATCCTTGATTGTCACGTCTTTTAAAAGATAAGGACTTGTTGATTGATAAATAGGCAATATAAAAAATCGTCTCTGCAAGGGAGATAATAAATGAATGATAGACATTAATAACTGGAGTTGTTGTTTTGGTAGTCATTTGATTATCGTCTTGTATATATCTTATATAAGCCAAGATGTGGATTTTGTTGATTACATCTTGATGTATTGCATGGTATTGTATTAGCTATAATTATGGTCACCAGGGCTCCCAATCAAGGGGTCCCAGGGACTCTTTCACTTACAGTATCTATAGAGGGTCCTAGAGGCGGTTAATCATATTGTTCATCTGTAGTGTTAGAAATTCGGGACTTTCCTGGTGTTGCACTGCCTCCGGGCATTGCCTCCAGGATCGTGCCCACTATCTTTATTTATATCTACTAATGTCCCGTATGTGTCTGTGTGAGACCAGAGGACGTTAAGCAGAATGTCATCGGAACAGAGGGTCCCAGTGGCATTGCGAATGCTACAAAGAATTTTTCTAGTGCATCCCTGGGACCCCTGCACATTCTTTTAGAGAGTCCTTTAGTACTTCATAGACCCCTAAATGGGCGTCCTTGGGAGCCCTGGTTCACAGCGACTCATCTGTGTGAAATATCCCTTCCACTTTACAAATATCGCTGTTCTGTTTGTTTGTTCGTTTTCTGGAAACAAAAGTGGACTTTTGTCTTCTCCTTGTGGGCAGTGTGCGGCAAGCGATTTGCCTGGGAGAGGGGGCGGGTGCCAACGTGGTGGCACGTTTTGCTGTGAGTATTCTGCTTCTTTATACTAAGACAAGCTGATTCGGTGGTTTGAGCAACATTTATTAACCAAAGATTTTGCAAGATACACATTTTGATAACGTACAACATGCCGTGGAGCTTACGGAGCATTCTCCTGGTTATATTCAATTGTTTCAACACATTATCTTCCTTCACAGCATTATGACAATGCTGACAATGTTTCAAGCAAATTAATATTTTATCCGACTGTTAAGGGATAACAGTACGATACGATTCAATCACGTGGTCTTCAAGAACAAATGTGATTCGCGCTTCGAGACCACGTGATGGAATCGTATCATACAGTCGTGCGATTTTAGCTGACGTGTAGCTGGCCCTTTGGTTGTATCTGTACTTGGTTTCAGCTTTTGTTAGCTAGAAATGGACTTTTTGAAAGTGTTTTTTTTATTTGCAAAGGGTTTCACATTTGCTCAAGTTGTTATTTATATTTCTTTTACCTTTAGTTGGACGTTGGTTCGTCTGTTTGTGTATCTGCTTGTTATTTAGTAGTTTTATTCAAAACATATGACTATCCTTTTGAAGGAGGGTTAGGGTGTGACCCTGGGAGCATTTTTTTAAAATTTAGTAGTTAATTTGGATTGTCATTCACGTGTATGAGACTGTTACTTCTTATATGCGTATTTATATTTACTTTTAAATGTTAAGATTGGAATTATTTTTTAATTTTGTGGACAGCAAGGATAATGAAAAAACAACAGTTTATTCAAATTTTGAGTTAATCATCATAATAATATGCTTATAGGAATGTCTATGATGTTCTCTTCCTCCACCCCCTCTTTCTGCTTTTCTCTGTTTTGTTTATCATTTTGAAATTTAGCCAGAGGGCTGGATGTAAAACAAAAAACGTGTGCCACATTCTACAGACTTTTGGACGCATCATATTATGAGCCTCATCCCTCAAATTTTACACATAATTTTCATTTTGTTACAGATAGTTTCTTACAATACTATTAGTCCTATTATGATGCACAGGGGATTCAGTCTGGAAATTAAATATCTCCTTATAGTACGTAACATATGGTAGGCCTATTTGCTTATGCCATTCTTATCATGGTGGCCGTAAAAGGGAATGTGAATGTCGACCACTCAATATTTGCTTTCAGATGGCTCAGCCAGTCCGAGTGATGGGCATCTGTCTGATCCACTGTGTGGGCACCACTGCTGGCTTCATGGAATCCATGAAAGACAAGGTCAGAGAGAGAGAGAGAGAGAGAGAGAGAGAGAGAGAGAGAGAGAGAGAGAGAGAGAGAGAGAGAGAGAGAGACAGAGACAGAGAGACAGACAGAGAGAGAGGTTCGGCTTCAAGTTTCAGATTTCAGGTGGTTTGATTACGTACTTTGGCCATCTGTCTATCTGCAACTATAATCTTTAATCATCGGTGTGCACTGTACCACTCCTGGCTCATTTTAAGTAAAGTGTCCCCCGAGGAAGATGCAATTAAACATCGAAATATTGGGGAAATCTGTTGTGTTTGTTTTTCATTTTTCAATCTCCATTTGTGCAACTATACATACATTTTAAAAAAAGGAAACACACACATGCACGCATGTACATACACACACACACACACACACACACACACACACACACACACACACACACACACACACACACACACACACACACACACACACACACACACACACACTCTCTCTCTCTCTCACACACACGTATGCACGCACACACGCACACATTCAGGCGCGCGCACATACGAACGTATGCACACACACACACGCACGCACGCACGCACGCATCACGCACGCACACACGCACGCACGCACGCACGCACGCACGCACACGCACACACACACACACACACACACACACGCGCGCGCGCGCATGCACGCACGCATACAGAGATAAATAAAAGAATGTTCTACAAGCATGATGGAACTATAAAAGGTCACAGAATTTAAAAGAGAGAGAGTGAGAGAGAGTGAGAGAGAGAGAGAGAGAGAGATTGTGTGTCAAGTAAATGTGTGTGTGTGTGTGCGTGTGTGTGTGTGTGTGTGTGTGTGTGTGTGTGTGTGTGTGTGTGTGTGTGTGTGTGTGTGTGTGTGTGTATGTCTGTGTCTGTGTCTGTATAGCATCCTTAGTTTTGAAGAGTTGTCAAATATTCACTTATATTTGCCCCAAGTTGCCGCCCAACCTGTGTGCATTCATGCCTATTCAGTCAATGTACGCACTTTTGACTCATTTCGAGTCACGTTATGCGCTTTTAGTAAATTTATGCTCTCTGATGCGGTTTATATTGTTGTTGTTTTGGGGTTTTTTAAAGTTTAGTACATTTATATACTTTTTAGTCATTTCGTATCATCACTTGATACTCTTTGAATACATTTATCTATACTATTTTGTATTTGTTTGTTGAAGTCCATTCATTTAATGTTGAGCCATGTTGAGTCTGTTTACACTCTGAATAAATGCATGCTCTCTGTTTCAATGTAATCGATGGCTATTGCCTCACTTTATGCTCTCTCCTCCCCTCCAGCTGATTGAATGGAAACTGGATCAGATTGGTATGAACCCCTCAGCTGAAACATACCTGTGCCTGCACCGATTTGGCTCTGTGAGTAACCGTTCCAACAAATACATAACAATACTTAGTGTGAACTAATGTTGTCGTGTGCGTGATGTGAACGGTATAAGGCTGAGAAATGTGTAAGGTTATGTGTCCCCTGTATTGTATATGTTGTGTCTAAAATGTGGTGTTTGTTGTTCATTTTAGTTTATTGTTGTTTTTGAGTTGTGTGGATATTATATTGCTGCTTGAAGTTCATTTTGGTTGGTTTGTGTTGAGTTTGATGGATAATTTATTATGATTCTAAAATGCTTGGCATTGGTCTCAGAACCAGGTTCGAGTTCCGTACGCTTTTAAGTGTGGTGCCCTCTTTTTGTGTGCCTGAATTGAAGTTCCTTGTGCGCAATGGCTACTGCTTTATGTGTTGATGCATAGTGTATGTAAAGATGTTATGTCCTCTGTGTGTGTGTGCGTGTGCGTGTGCGTGTGCGCGAGTGTGTGCGCACGCGCACGCGTGTGCCTGCAAAGAAAATGAGTGCAAGTGTGCATGTGTGGGGGTGGTTACCGTTAGATAACGCTGTAATCAACTTGACTGATTTTATTTGGGTGTGAGCTGACCCTTTAATGCTGAGTTACGAGAATTAGAATATCCTGTACTTTGTTTCGGTTCTTACTGCCCGAACCACTGGCCAACGCAGTAAAACATGTCTCAGCAGAAGTAAGCTTTGTGTTTTGATATGACATGTGTGTTAGTTTGCATTGCCACCATTGTTTCCATTGTGGTTTGCTTATTGTTTCCCAATTGACTTTAGCTTATTTCCAGACCTTTTTAAATCATATGTTAATATAGTTATTGTTGTGCTGCCATACCTTGAAACGTTGATCAGATTTTGCCTTCTACAAAGTCTAATAATGTAATTTCAATTTTTGGAAAGAAATAATAGGATGTGCTGGACAGCAGACGGTTTTCAGTAAGGAAGACCTCGTCTTGTAAGTGTGATGTCCCTGTAATACTAATCTTAAAAGAACTGGCTTCATCTACATTAGGACTCTTGCATGCTTTATTAGATTTGTTTACGCGCGCACGTGTGTGTGTGTGTGTGTGTGTGTGTGTGTGTGTGTGTGTGTGTGTGTGTGTGTGTGTGTGTGTGTGTGTGTGTGTGTGCGCGCGCGTGCGTGCGCGCGCGCGCGCGCGTGTGTGTGTGTGTGTGTGTCTGTGTGTCTGTGTCTCTGTGTGTGTCTCTGTGTGTCTTTTGGGCATAAGTACATGTTTGTGTGTTTGTGTATGCTGCAAACATTATAATAATACATGTAATACATAGTATTCACATTGCGCCTTTCTCTAAGTATATCAGACTCAAGGCGCTTGCATTCCTAGGCATATATTTGATATGAATCCTTCACATCAAACCTTGCATGTCATTGTATTGTACCAGTACCCTTTTCTGCTGAGCATGCTAAAGGAAAAGATGCGCCTGTATGTGTGTGACTGTACTTGAGCCAAGCTGTTTGATTTCAGTTGCAAATTGTTTGTAGGTCTGCTGAGTGCCAGGGGCAGACAATCCTTCTCACCCACAGTTGTAAGAGACCAGGATCGTGTGCAGGGCTGTCTTCGTGTTGGAGGTGGTGTGAACTGTGTGCGACTGTTTCTTTTTCTAAATCTGTGTTATATCACAGTTGCATTTTTCTCTCTCGTGTACATTGTGCCTTTTACTCACCAAAAAATGGTGGTCGGTCATATAGGGGAAGACGGGGTAAAAAGCGCATGGGCGGGTAAGAAGCCCACCCCAATTATCTCATGAAATGAAGCAAATCTCAGTCTCATTTTGCCCATGAGACGAGCGTTAATGTCTAGCATTCGTCTCATGGGCAAATTTGACTGAAATGTCTTTATTTCATGAGATAATTGGGGTGGGCTTCTTACCCGCCGATGCGCTTTTTACCCCGTCTTCCCCTACGATCTACTGACGGAAAAGACTATCAGTATGCATTATGATTACTTTATGCCTTTCATATTGTGTCGAAATTCGATGATTATTTGAGCAGAACAAAGGAAACAAACGCTAACAATGACAACGAATAACCCCAAAGAACGAGAAAACAAACACTAGCAGTAAAACGTGTGGAGTGAAAATGGTCTCTAGTCCCCCTATTGCCACTGCAAAGAACACCTTTTGCAAGAGTGAATGCCCTTGGTGGGTGGGGGAAGATGGTTGAATACGGAGCAAACAAGGGCATAACTCTCGCCAATAACCCTATTTGAGGCCACTTAATGGCTGTCTTTTGGATACTGATCAACAAGGGCTTATCTCTTGCCGTCAAGGGCGTTAATAACCCTGCTTGCACTGGCCAATATGCAGCATAGCCATTTAAAGACTAGGGGAAGACGGGGTAAAAAGCGCATGGGCGGGTTTGGATACCCACCCCAATTATCTCATGAAATGAAGCTAATTTCAGTCTCTTTTTGCCCATGAGACGGCGTTAATGTCTAACCATTCGTACTTGGCAAAGGACTGAAATTTTCTTTATTTCAGTATTGGGGTGGGCTTCTTACCCGCCCATGCGCTTTTTACCCCGTCTTCTACTATGCGGGTCATAGACATATAATCCCCTGCAAATAATGGAATGGTCTTTCACACTATGGAAGCTTAGCTGAATCAATCACAATATTTTTACTTTGTAAAGGCACTGTTACACTTGACGTATTATTCACATTCTTATAAAAAAAATGAAAGCTGTTTCATAACTATTTTTTAAATGCTGAACTAGCAGAGCTACACGTGAACATATTTGACTTTTGTTTTTGTAAAAGGCACAATTACGCATGATTTTACATTTGATACATGTTCACAAAAACTTGTGATTTTTTGGTTTGGTTTTTGTGAAAGGCACAACTGCACCTACACCGTTCACTGGGTTGTTTTCTTGTTATATATTGCCATTGGTTTTCTAACCATGCCTGTGGTTTTCTCTCTGATATGTCATGGGCGATACAGGTATCTTATGAGGTAAAGTACCTGTGCTCACTAATCAAGAAA
>CM065683.1:42575205-42587705 GCA_017654935.2 Phymorhynchus buccinoides | reverse complement strand
CCTTTATGGCCACCCGTGTATTAACAACCTCTATCATGTTTGCTTCCTTTTAGAATACCAGTGATGCTCCTTTATGGACACCCGTGTATTAACAACCTCTATCATGTTTGCTTCCTTTTAGAATACCAGTGATGCTCCTTTATGGACACCCGTGTATTAACAACCTCTATCATGTTTGCTTCCTTTTAGAATACCAGTGATGCTCCTTTATGGACACCCGTGTATTAACAACCTCTATCATGTTTGCTTCCTTTTAGAATACCAGTGATGCTCCTTTATGGACACCCGTGTATTAACAACCTCTATCATGTTTGCTTCCTTTTAGAATACCAGTGATGCTCCTTTATGGACACCCGTGTATTAACAACCTCTATCATGTTTGCTTCCTTTTAGAATACCAGTGATACTCCTTTGTGGACACCCGTGTATTAACAACCTCTATCATGTTTGCTTCCTTTTAGAATACCAGTGATGCTCCTTTATGGCCACCCGTGTATTAACAACCTCTATCATGTCTGCTTCCTTTTAGAATACCAGTGATGCTCCTTTATGGACACCCGTGTATTAACAACCTCTATCATGTTTGCTTCCTTTTAGAATACCAGTGATGCTCCTTTATGGACACCCGTGTATTAACAACCTCTATCATGTTTGCTTCCTTTTAGAATACCAGTGATGCTCCTTTGTGGACACCCGTGTATTAACAACCTCTATCATGTTTGCAGGCGTACGAACATTGCTGACACCATCGGCAAAATTAGGTGAGAACTTTCATGTTTTATTCACTCAAGGTAAAACAGTAATAATGAAATGGTGTAAATATACACCATGACTTGGTTCTGAGATTTTTAACACAAAATTAAATTACCTTTTTGATTTCCTGTGAATTTGTGAGAAATTCTTATTATTGGCAATGCTGTAAGTTGTCAAAAATATACTGTCTGTGCCAGTATTTTGATAAAGAAAGAATCTATAATAAGTGAAATGAATAGATTTGTTTCATCTTCTAGCATTCTTCTTAGCATCTTTTAGCATTGTTTTTTTTTAATTGTATGGCATATTCTTCTACTTAGCATCTTTTAGCATTGTTTTTTTTATTGTATGGCATATTCTTCTACTTAGCATCTTTTAGCATTGTTTTTTTTTAATTGTATGGCATATTATTATTCTTAGCATCTTTTAGCATTGTTGTTTTATTGTATAGTATTATTATGGTATATTATTTGATTTCTGTGTCACAACAGGGCCTGAAGAAAAGTGTGTAAGACGCTTGAAAATTGGCTGCAATCTAGAATATGGGCGTTTGTGTTCTTTATTTTCTGGTATATTATTAAAGTTTAAAATAATTTACAGTGTTAACAAATTAATGGACAGAGCATAAGAACGTCATGAAGTTCGTACTAGATGTCAAATCACCGAGATTAAGGGACAGAGCATAAGAACGTCATGAAGTTCGTACTAGATGTCAAATCACCGAGATTAAGGGACAGAGCATAAGAACGTCATGAAGTTCGCACTAGATGTCAAATCACCGAGATTAAGGGACAGAGCATAAGAACGTCATGAAGTTCGCACTAGATGTCAAATCACCGAGATTAGGGGACAGAGCATAAGAACGTCATGAAGTTCGTACTAGATGTCAAATCACCGAGATTAAGGGACAGAGCATAAGAACGTCATGAAGTTCGTACTAGATGTCAAATCACCGAGATTAAGGGACAGAGCATAAGAACGTCATGAAGTTCGCACTAGATGTCAAATCACCGAGATTAAGGGACAGAGCATAAGAACGTCATGAAGTTCGCACTAGATGTCAAATCACCGAGATTAGGGGACAGAGCATAAGAACGTCATGAAGTTCGTACTAGATGTCAAATCACCGAGATTAAGGGACAGAGCATAAGAACGTCATGAAGTTCGCACTAGATGTCAAATCACCGAGATTAGGGGACAGAGCATAAGAACGTCATGAAGTTCGCACTAGATGTCAAATCACCGAGATTAAGGGACAGAGCATAAGAACGTCATGAAGTTCGCACTAGATGTCAAATCACCGAGATTAAGGGACAGAGCATAAGAACGTCATGAAGTTCGCACTAGATGTCAAATCACCGAGATTAAGGGACAGAGCATAAGAACGTCATGAAGTTCGCACTAGATGTCAAATCACCGAGATTAGGGGACAGAGCATAAGAACGTCATGAAGTTCGTACTAGATGTCAAATCACCGAGATTAAGGGACAGAGCATAAGAACGTCATGAAGTTCGCACTAGATGTCAAATCACCGAGATTAGGGGACAGAGCATAAGAACGTCATGAAGTTCGCACTAGATGTCAAATCACCGAGATTAAGGGACAGAGCATAAGAACGTCATGAAGTTCGCACTAGATGTCAAATCACCGAGATTAAGGGACAGAGCATAAGAACGTCATGAAGTTCGCACTAGATGTCAAATCACCGAGATTAAGGGACAGAGCATAAGAACGTCATGAAGTTCGCACTAGATGTCAAATCACCGAGATTAAGGGACAGAGCATAAGAACGTCATGAAGTTCGTACTAGATGTCAAATCACCGAGATTAAGGGACAGAGCATAGGAACGTCATGAAGTTCGCACTAGATGTCAAATCACCGAGATTAAGGGACAGAGCATAAGAACGTCATGAAGTTCGCACTAGATGTCAAATCACCGAGATTAAGGGACAGAGCATAAGAACGTCATGAAGTTCGCACTAGATGTCAAATCACCGAGATTAAGGGACAGAGCATAGGAACGTCATGAAGTTCGCACTAGATGTCAAATCACCGAGATTAAGGGACAGAGCATAAGAACGTCATGAAGTTCGCACTAGATGTCAAATCACCGAGATTAAGGGACAGAGCATAAGAACGTCATGAAGTTCGCACTAGATGTCAAATCACCGAGATTAAGGGACAGAGCATAAGAACGTCATGAAGTTCGCACTAGATGTCAAATCACCGAGATTAAGGGACAGAGCATAGGAACGTCATGAAGTTCGCACTAGATGTCAAATCACCGAGATTAAGGGACAGAGCATAAGAACGTCATGAAGTTCGCACTAGATGTCAAATCACCGAGATTAAGGGACAGAGCATAAGAACGTCATGAAGTTCGCACTAGATGTCAAATCACCGAGATTAAGGGACAGAGCATAAGAACGTCATGAAGTTCGTACTAGATGTCAAATCACCGAGATTAAGGGACAGAGCATAAGAACGTCATGAAGTTCGTACTAGATGTCAAATCACCGAGATTGGGTTGTTTTCTTTTTCTTTTCTTTTGTCCACTTTCTGCATACAAAAGAAAAATGTCCGATGCTCGAATTTTTGTTTGTGGCTCAAGCCACAAACCTATAACTCACTTTGTCGGTCGGTCGGTCGGTCGGTCTGTCTGTCTGTCGGTCCAAAATTGTCGCACATTTTGACAAAATTGTCGCTCTTCAAATCGAGGCTTCACTTCAAATTGAGGCCGCTCTTTAAAATGATGTATTTTAAAAGCGTACAAAATAGTAAACATACGTAATACAGACACTACAACAGACACGAGTATGCGGTGCTTCTTTTGATGAGTATAAGTAGGATACATTGTTTTAAATGTTTTCCAAAAGATATAAAAAGTTACGAAATGGTGCAGAGATAACATTCTGGTTTACAGATTAAAATTATTGAAAAGCCAGGGGAGGTGACTCATGATTGGAGTGGTAAAAATAGACCGCGTGCCACAAACTATTGCGATTTCGCGCTTGTTTTTATATAATGCTTGTGACTGTTACATGGTTAAGTGATAGACAGACAGAAAGAGACAAGCTGGTGTCAGTGGTTGTTTTCACGGTGGTGGGTTGCAGGTGCCCCATTCTGATGGTGACGGGCAGCAAGTCTTCCTTCATCGACTCGGTGCACACGCTGCACAGCCGCATGAGTGCCCAGGTGGCCGACAAGACCAAGGTGGAGCTGCTGGAGGTGGATGGGGTGGCCAACGTGCTGGAGGAGAGGGTGAGTGAGCAAGGTCTTCACGTTTACAGCAGATGTGCCATCTCCTCTTGTCTTTGTCTTTGGCCTGGGCTTCATAATTACAATGAATCCGCCCTCTCCTCTGTCCTTTGTCTTTGTCACACAAAGATCGCATGCAAAAAAAAACCCAGTTTGGTGGCGCGCCTCTGGCTGCGACGCGCTCTCCTGGTGGGAGCAACCCGAATTTCACAGAGTCGCCTCTGTGACTATAAAGTACCTAAAAATACCTTTAAAAAAGTATACCGGTAGTTGTGGTAGGGGAAGACGGGGTAAAAAGCGCATGGGCGGGTAAGAAGCCCACCCCAATTATCTCATGAAATGAAGCAAATTTCAGTCTCATTTTGCCCATGAGACGAGCGTTAATGTCTAGCATTCGTCTCATGGGCAAATTTGACTGAAATTTTCTTTATTTCATGAGATAATTGGGGTGGGCTTCTTACCCGCCCATGCGCTTTTTACCCCGTCTTCCCCTACATGGAGGGAGAAGGACAGGCAGAGAGAAAGCGATTAGTGGACACATCCTATTGTAAGTAAACAATGTGTTATGCTTTGCTGTTTAGTGTGGACACTTGTGGCAATTATTATGATTGTTCTTCAAATATGACTGCACAGTAAATTAATCAATGTTAATATATCTTTTTGCCAGTACTAACACATTTCAATGTAACATTCTTGTGGTTATGATTTTGTTTGTTCGATGCTTTGCTATCAATAGCAGTCTTGTGAAATGACGAAACGATCATGAATTAATTTGTGTTGCAGCCTGAGAGATTCACAGAGAGCTTCCTGTATTTCCTGCAAGGTCTTGGATTGGGTAAGTTGTGAAATCAATTTCATTGACATACTTAGCATTGACATACTTGGTGTGCATGCGTGTGTGCGTGCGTGCGCATGTTTGTGTGTGTGTGTGTGTGTGTGTGTGTGTGTGTGTGTGTGTGTGTGTGTGTGTGTGTGTGTGTGTGTGTGTGTGTATGTGCGTGTGTGCGTGAGAGAGCGAGCTAGCTTGAAAATGAGAGTTTTAGCACATGTTCATACATTTCTTGTGTGTGTGCAATCATATGAAAACATGGATGTCAAACAATAAGCTTAAGCTAAACGATGACAAGACTGAAGCACTTAGAGTGCTTCCCCCATCTGTTGACTCTAGCTCTCTGCCCTCCACCATTGCCCTTGGAGATTCCAACATCCATTTTTCTGAACATGTTCGCAACCTTGGCGTTTTCTTGGATGATGACCTTTCCATGCAACAGCATATCACTAAGATCTGCCTGGCTGCATACATCGAACTCAGGCGAATCAGCTCTATACGCCCCTTTCTCACGACCGAGGCAACCAAAACGCTTGTCAGCTCATACATTTTGTCTAGATTAGATTACTGCAACTCCCTTCTACTTGGTTGCCCACAGGCGCTTCTCAAACCCTTACAACAACTTCAAAACTCTGCTGCTAGAATGGTCTTCAAAGCCAAACGTCTTCAACACACATCGCCTCTACTTAAAGAGTTACATTGGCTACCCGTTCAACAAAGAATAAATTACAAAGCTGCCTGTCTCTGCTATCAGATCATATCGGGAACAGCACCGCAATACCTCTCTGAGCTTCTTGAAATTTACGTTCCATCTCGATCCCTCCGCTCAGCAAATGACAATAGGATCTTTCGAATACAAAAATGTAAACGTGATAGGCACGGTGGTAGAGCTTTTACATCATCAGCAGTCAAACTCTGGAATTCATTGCCTTCTGCTGTCAGACATAGTCAATCATTAGCATCGTTCAAAACAAAGCTGAAAACCCATCTGTTCCGGCAGTCTTTTCAATAACACCCCCATCTCCATGTGCACGTGTGCGTATGTGTGTGTGTGTGTGTGTGTGTGTGTGTGTGTGTGTGTGTGTGTGTGTGTGTGTGTGTGTGTGTGTGTGTGTGTGTGTGTGTGCACATACGTGCGTGTGTGTCTGTCGCGCGTGTGTGTGCGTGTGTGAGTGTTTCAATACTGACTGTAAAGCGCTTTGTGCTCAATAAAAAGCGCAATGTAAGTATCCGTTTATTATTATTATTATTATATGCATGGTTCTATGCAAGCACATTCACACTGTTTGTTAAATATATGATCGTTGATGTACACACATGATAATCCAAATCAGTTATCAGTACTCCCACAACTTTAGGATCTTGTTTAATGGAGGTTTGCTGCCAAATTATTATTATTTTTAACCCATTCACAAAACTGACGCACTGCTTTGAACTGACAACCTGCCACAGTAAGATGCAGCATTAAAATGATACTCACCAAATCAATGCATGGCAGTGTATGTTGTCTCATCATTGCAGGAGGCGGCGTGCCCATGCCTCGGGTGCAGCGGTCGGCGTCCATCGAAGGGGGACAGGGCACCCCGCCGGGCCGCACCCGCAGCATGTCTATGGAGGAGGCGGACCTCCCGCGGGGCATCTACTCCATGTCTCCTCCCAGGTTCGGGGGCTCCAAGCTCTCCTCCAGTCCCAGCCCCCCCTCGGACCTCAACCCCTCCCCCACCAAGAGTTAAACTGACTGCTGCCTCTCTCCAATGCTGTTTTCTACATTCAGGCAACCATGTACACCATGTTGGAGGGACTCGCTTCTGGTCTGTTTGTTTGTTTGTTTGTTTGCTTATATTAGAGGGCATGTAAAAAGGGAAATGTTCTCCACTCCAATCTATGCTTGTTCGAACTGAAGTGATTCACACAATTAATGTTGAAGTTGGAAGCTGTTTCCTTAATATCCATACATCTGGCTTTCTTTGTGAAATGAAATGAAAAGATAGGCTCTTTGGTCAAACAAAATATCTTTTTTTGTGGGACAGAAGCAATTGAAATAATTATTTTTGAGATTGAACAAGCTATCTTCTTGTCTAATCCACTATCTTTTTTTTAGAATGAAATGACTGAAAATGATTGCCTTTTAAGGTTTAAGGCTCATCGTTTATCGAGGGCTGATCCCAGTTTGAACTGAGTGAAGTGGAATGAAAGCTTTTCAGCTTTAGTGTTCTATCTGTGCTCCATTTCTAGGTTCTAGCATAGGTGCAAATTTCATCAATGTTGCTGAAGTTGATGCTGATTTTCATATTGAGTAAGCAAAAATAAATCAAGCAAATAAAATTATGGATCGACATCTTTTCTTTGCAATTGTAGCAGTTCCAATGGCGGATACCTTGCTGCTTCTGAACGTTTGCTGTTACATGTTGTTCTGGGGAGTGTTCAACATTGATTATTTCATGGTGTCAGATAGACAGCTTCAATCTAGGATTTGTTTGATTGAATCTGTGTTAATTAAATCATGTAGTGTTCCAGCTGTACCGCTGATAGACATGACTGTAGGCTATGAGTACTATAATGTACAGCTCACACCATGTAGCCATTTGTTTTGCAGGTAAAAACAAATGTGCATTCGGACAGGTGATCACATAATATAGCAACCTACGATTTTTCATGTATGCAGGAATTGTAATCTTTGTGTGTATCTTTTGACATTGCATTCGATATATGTCCATTGCACTTTGTGTCATTGGCATCAAATCATAGAATGCATTCGATATATGTCCATTGCACTTAGTGTCATTGGCATCAAATCATAGAATGCATTGGTTATATGTCCATTGCACTTTGTGTCATTGGCATCAAATCATAGAATGCATTGGTTATTATCAGCTATTAATATATTTTGGGGATTGATGGACAGCGCAGAGTCTTCAGAGAAGAAGTGCCCCTCGATCAAATGTTCCAGCCCTGAACTCCTTACACTCTTAGTGGGTTGGGCTGTAGGGTCTACCCACGTCATGACCCACGGGTTGACGTCAGTTTCAGACTTTGAGTTGCTTTGAACAATATTCTTTCATGATTACAACATATCTGGTTTAAAGAAAGAGCAAGGAGAAGGAATGGTTAAAAGATGCATGTTGCTTGTGGCTGCAGAAATGTTTGTGTGGAAGATCAAAAGCAAAACTGACATAAGATGATTGGTAGAATTTAAAAACAAAATGAGTCTAGCTCGATAATAAAGGTGGGTATTTTAAGCTGATGTTGCTAACATTCCAAAACACACAACGGATCGACATCCAGCAAGACGGTGTTGAAAGAGAGCGTAATTCTTGCAAACACTGCAAGGAGCCAAAGTTGATCAATCGGCCGTATTTCCCCCTTTGTGTCTGGCTGATAGCATGACATACATCATTAAAGAAAGAAGAGGGAAAAGGGAAATAACACATTTTTGTAGAATCTCTGGCAATAGTCCATTCTTTTTGCATGAACATAATGTTCTTTTGTTTTTTTCTGTTTCAAGCATTTGTAAAATGTGACATAATTTGCCCATTGTTTTAAAACTAACTGATTTAAGACAAAGAATAAAATAGTGAGAGCAAGAGAGGATTTAAGACAGCTGAACATTCATATCTCTGTCTTAATTCAGATCTGTTAATCCTAACAGTAATGTACGTTTTTTGTCATTTTGATATGATATGTATTTGTCCATGCCTGTGTCTTGTACAAAGTTTCGTGATTGCTGAAGACTGCTAGTTTGATGTTTAATTTAATCTTAAGCCATTGGTGAAATTGTAATACATCACCCAAATCTGAAAACTTTGAAGGAAACATCTTCTGTTCCACAATGGATAAAACGTTAAAGATGCTTCATTAATGACATTGGCAGATGTATTGTACATGTAGCATATATTCTCTTTTTACCCTTCAGTTCACACCAAGGCCAGGAACATAACCTAATCAGCTAATGATACTGGAACGAGCAGTTGGTACAAACAACTTTTGAATGGAGACCTTGATATTCTATTGAATGGCACATCAAATCAAATCAATCAAATCAAAACATCTTTATTATCTCTAAAAAGAGAAATTGGGTCCAGGTGCCACGATTATAACATAAGCATTGACATTAAACATACCATAAAATACATTGAACGGTTATAATATTGCAAAGAAGATTAAAGGTATAGAACACACATACATTAACATATTTACAAGGTTAATAAAAACGCAAAGAAATAAAAAAAAGTTTTACCCAAACAAGTACAATTTAACATGCAACAAAATGTATGATATCTAATTGAACAAAGACCAAAATCACAGTCAGAAAAGTATTGCACACATTCAGGGTACACACTCTATGTCATGCTTGTGCACTCTTTAGGCACCTCTGTGTTGGTTTATTTTGACTGATATATAATCATATAATAAAAACAATTGATGGTTCTCGTGAACACAGAACTTGCCTCCAACTGAAAAGGTCTCCAAAATATCCTCTTTGTAATTAGTCCGATAACAAGGCTGGATGTCTATGAGTCTTTGCGTACTCATATAAAGCACACTTGCTGGGGGTTTTATCAAATGGATTTCAGGGCAACAACGCTACATTTATCACACTCATTAATGAATAAGTGGGTACTTCATGATCTGTTCAAATGTTGATTTAAAACCAAAATAAAGTGTCTTCATCATTTCTATCCAATTGATTTTTTTCCTGTCTTGCTGTATGGTTAAGACTCTGAGAGCAATATATGGGACTTTTGTGATCTGAAATTATTTGTTATGCTCTGGTGATGGCATACAGGAAAGATCAAGCAACACTGGTCAAATTGTGGTCCATTGCTGTGCTAATTGTCATTGTGTGTAGATCAGAAATATCACGTTACTCATACTAAGGCATCGATGTTGTTCTACTATGCAGATTTTGTCACCTTCTGTTATTAGACATTTTGTTTTTGACTTTCAGTCATTTTGATAGGCTCAAGAAATAGTAGTTGGAATTGTCAGTCTCTTATGCTGCAGTCAGCAGCTGTCAGGTCTGTGTGATGATGATAAAGGTGTTGTTGATTATCATTGTTCATGTGATGAAGACATTTTGTGTAATGTGATACCCCCACTGTTCTTGCTAAGTACCCCGCAAAGCTCTCCATGTGTTTGCTGACTTGCCATCTACACCATTGTTCTTCTGTTCAGAGCTGATATAATTTCATAGGTTTAATGTTTGTTTTTCTGTTGGTGATTGTCTCACGTCACATACATTTTGACATTCCTAATTGGTTGGGGTTTTTAAAAAAAATAATAACGTGAGTCACTTTTTAATGTTTCTTGTACAAATAAGGATGTTGCAACGCTGTTATAAGATTTCTTGTTTTATGTTGTTATTTTCTGTAAATTCGCCCATAAAGTTAGCTGCAGAACTTTTCTATAATATTGGTTCATGCAATTATCAAGTAAGAAAGCAAACAATCCCAGATATATTTTATTTTTATTCTAAAAGTGTGTCAAGCAAATTAGATACAACCATAATTATGAATATTTCTGTTCCTTTGTATATTTTATCAGGTTATAAGTTTGGAAGATCATGAAAATTTGATTAATCAACAACCAACATATCAGATAATAGTATAACAACATATTTTAAAAAAACATCACTATGAGTATATGTATCAGTATATGTAGATCAAATAGAAAATATTCCAGCACACAAAGTCGTGTATATTTTGACGAAAACTTTAGTTTGTGATATGATTCCCGTGACTCTCCTTGCATATATTTTGTTAATTTGTAGTGTCATCATGCACAGTGTGATTTTACTGTCCAAGGGATTCTGATTGTACTTTGGCCATTTCTTTTTATAGCATTGAGTATTAGCCTAGAGTATAGAAGGCTCAGGGGTGATATGATTGAAGTTTATAAAATACGTCACCATTTATACGATTATTCCACTACTAACAGCCTACTAACTCTTTGTGAGGGTGATAGAACCCGTGGCCATAACTTTAAGCTGTACAAAAAAGATACTAACACCAGACTAGCACAAAACCTTTTTTTACTAACAGAGTAATAAATGCATGGAATAACCTTCCCGATGAAGCAGTTAATGCAAAGTCATTAAATTCATTCAAAAATATCATAGACAAGTTTTTCCAAAACAAAATGTATTCAGTTAATATACAGATTGAAAGGAATAAAACACAGATGCCTTAGTAGTCATCAGTGAATGAAGCCAAACCAAATAAAAATCAAAAACATATTTAGAGGGCAAAAGGCTAAACAAAATAGCCTATAGTGCCATTTATGCTATGCTTATGCTATGCTATGCCTATCGTGGTTTTAAAAATAAAATGTAATTTTTCCACATTTTGTCAGTGTGGGTGGGTGAGGAGCTTCCTTTTGTTAAAATAAATTTTTGTGCAAATTCTGCTATTATCACAAAGGTGGTATTGAATTTAAGTGACTGTAGATCTTCACTTTATATTTTTCTGCTTGGTTGGGTGTTTTTCATGTCCCATCAAACAGTCAGCATTGATCAGAATACTACATTGTATGCCAAAGAGAAGAGGGATGATGTTAAGCGCATCTGAAAACATGTTAGGCTTAACTAAGTTACAACGCTTAGTACATAACAAGACCAGTTGAACCATTTTGGGAGCTAAGTTAGTTTACATTCCACATTTGAATGCATTCATTTTGACTTTTTTAAAAATTATATACATTTTTGTAGTGATATTTTGTCTGCAATTTTTAAGTATGATTGAAGTGACTAATGTTATAATTCGTTGCACTCATTTATTTGACTGTAATGTAATTGTTAAGATCAGAATGCATATGTTCAATTGGGGTATTGATAGATTTTAAGATTCTACAACCATGAACACAATTAAGAAGGAAAATAATAAAGCAATAAAGCTCTTCGATGCATTCAATGCTATTTTTCAGCCAGTTTTCCCTTTTAAAAGACAACAACATTTTTCAATAAGAACATGAATTTTATATACTAAATATCTAAATTTACTAAGGCTCTGAAAAACGTTTATATTGCTCTTTGTTGTTAAATGCACCAAATCAAAATGCCTTTCACAGCAGTGACATTTTTAATTAGAAACAAGTCTATGCCATCTTCTGAAGTTGAAAGTAGCAAGAATAATATACAATTAGTTACATTTTTTCAAACCATTCTGTGCATTGGAAATTGGCAATCGACAACTGAGTAAGCCCATGCATCCATGCCCTGCTGTGTTTCAGCCTTCTACAGGGTGGGTAGGATAGTGTTATCAGCAAACGGAAGGTTACGAGTAAGGAAATTAGTCATCTGTTAAACCCGTAACCGGAGTATAAAAGGCGGGTTGCGCCTCGCGCGCTCACCACTTTATTCAAAGAAACTTTTCATTTCTTGCCCCTTCTCCCTCTTCTCCCCCTTTTCCCCCATCTAGATGTAAAGTAATGTCTCATATGACTTCGGTCGAGAAGACGTAAAACAAAATAATTCGCGCGCTCAGCATTTGAACCGCTGCGGGTTTCCCCCCATTGTGCGAGGGAGAAGGCTTCGCTCGCCGAGTCAGATGTGTCGGAGTATGGTTACCCGATCCTATGGATCGGTTGATAGGCCTTTAAGGGTGTGGGTGTGAAGAAAAGCAGGGGCTTGAGTTGCTTCCCTTTATATGGACCACAGCTAA
>CM065683.1:42570205-42572705 GCA_017654935.2 Phymorhynchus buccinoides | reverse complement strand
TTTAATAAATCTGGTCGACCAATGGCTTGCTAACATTAATAATGACGAATACACAACAGCACTTTTCGTAGATTTTGCAAAGGCTTTCGACACCATTGACCACTCTCTACTCCTTCGTAAATTATCAATTTATAATTTTTCAGCTGACACTGTTACACTTATATCTTCGTTTCTAAGTTCCCGTCAACAATGCGTTTGTGTAGAAAATAAATTTTCAAAGTTCAGTGGTATAACAAGTGGTGTGCCACAAGGTTCAGTTCTTGGTCCTATTCTTTTTTCTTTATATGTCAATGATTTACCCCTCTCTGTTTCGTCCCCATGTGATCTCTTTGCTGATGATACCACGCTTCACTCGTCACATCAAAATATAAACACTGTATATGTAAACTTGCAGGAAAGCGTAAATAAACTCGTTAAGTGGACTGACTGTAACCATATGTCACTGAACGCAGAAAAAACTAAACACATCTTAATAACTACGAGACAGAAACGTCAAAACATCCAAGATACCACACTAAATATTTGTGTAAATAATAACAAAATAGAACAAGTAAAGTCTCACAAAGTTTTAGGTATAACTATTGATAATAACCTATCTGGAATGACCACATCTCTCAATTAAGCAGAAATACATCAAAGAAAGTCTTTCAGCTATCAAAAATAAAACATTTTATCACTTACGAAGCTAAGAAACAGTTCTTTAGTGCTCACATCCAATCATTAATAGACTATGCCTCAACACTTTGGGATTGTGCCAGTGACAAGACATTGAAACCACTTGTCCGCGTTTATAATCGTGCCTTAAAACTGGTTCTTTTAAAATCAAGTTCTTTAACTTTGGAAGATTTTAAGGTCCTGAATATTCTACCACTCAAAAACAGACTAAAATTTAACAAAGGAAGGCTTATGCACAAAATAATGATTGGAATGGCGCCTTCCAGAATAACAAATAAATTTCAGTTGAATAATAAGAGACACATACACAAAATTGTTCTTCATAGACCAAGATTAGATTTATATAAATCCAGTCTGCACTATTCCGGAGGTTCGCTATGGAATGCATTACCCGTGTATTTAAAACAAATATCAAGTCATCCATCGTTCATGAAACAATTCAAGGATTATATTATTACAAATGATTTTTAAATAATTTATCATTACACCTGACACATGCCTGTATATTCGTCTGTTCATCTCGTCTGTTTACCTATTGTCTGCCAAGCTATCTGTCCGTCGCCCCCCCCCCCCATCTCCCCCCCCTCTCTCTCTCTCTCTCTCTCTCTCTCTCTCTCTCTCTCTCTCTCTCTCTCTCTCTCTCTCTCTCTCTCTCACACACACACACACATGCTTTTCAATTTCCTTATATTGTCTGTCTGTTGTCCTTAACTCGTCTCCCTCTTACATTGCTATTTTGTATATATTGCTATTCTTGATGATGGTTTGAAGGATTGCTTTGATGCTTATATGTTACTTTATAATGTTTTTGCATTATTTATTTGTTGGTCTGTTAGTTTCTTGTTTGCCCACAGGGCTGAGTGTAAAAAAGCAATGCTTATCTCATTACCCTGTATAAATAAAAATTCGTTTCGTTTCGTTTCTCTCTCTCTCTCTCTCTCTCTCTCTCTCTCTCTCTCTCTCTCTCTCTCTCTCTCTCTCTCTCTCTCTCTCTCTCTCTCTCTCTCTCTCTCTCTCTCTCTCTCTCTCTCTCTCTCTCTCTCTCTCTCTCTCTCTCTCTCTCTCTCTCTCTCTCTCTCTCTCTCTCTCTCTCTCTCTCTCTCTCTCTCTCTCTCTCTCTCTCTCTCTCTCTCTCTCTCTCTCTCTCTCTCTCTCTCTCTCTCTCTCTCTCTCTCTCTCTCTCTCTCTCTCTCTCTCCTTGTAAACCGAAGTTGTCAGAGTGGTCCATAGAAAGAAGTTCTAAGGCATCCTGTCACAGACTATTTATATAGTACATTAAAATCCGTTTAACGTACTCCGACCTCGAAGAGGTACTTATGGGATATTTTTACATATAGACAGATAGTGGGACGATCCTGGAGTACTGCTATACCAGGGCAGTCGCGATTAGATGACTTTTATTATTTTTTTTAAAGAATCCCACCTTTTGACATCGACTTCATTGTTCAATGGAAAATAGCTTTCTCTCCAAGACTTTATGCTTTTTGTGCTACACCCTGGGACATTAATTTGTGGTTGATGCATCTTCATACACGAAAAACAGTTGTTTTCTTTCAATAATTAAAATTTTGGAAAATAGGTTAAGCATTCACAATTCCTTTTCGCGTCACACCAATGCAACTGTTGCTCAGTGAGTGGGATATTTTTAGCAACAGCAATAATAATGGTCACAACTGGCTACGCATCAAAAACATGAGACCTAGTGCTGACTCAAAACTGGTCTCGTGTTGTCCCCTAGAGTTTGTTCTGAGGTCCGTCCCTCCAGCCCAGGTCTGTTGCCGCTTTTCCTCATACAGGGGGCAGTCCTGAAGGATGTGGGGGCTGG
>CM065683.1:42552705-42555205 GCA_017654935.2 Phymorhynchus buccinoides | reverse complement strand
CTTAGAGACCCACTGACCCACCACGATTAAGTCCCTTGGTGTTTTTTTCTGGGTAACTGTGACCCACATACACATTCCCCCAACTTCAAATTGAGGCTGCTCTTTAAAATGATGTTTCGTTTTGAATTTGGGGGCATTTGTATGGGAGTCAAACCTGGTCAAAACAAGATTTCTTACCAGCTATAAGAGGGAAAACACGTGAAACCAGTGATTTTGACACGTGATCTGGTGGGTCTTTAACAGCAAAGCTTCCCACCCAGGAAGCTGGCATCACCAATGAGACCCGCATTGAATGCACTTCGTTCTGCTGCTATAAATAAGACATCATAAATTCTTGAGAGAGAAATGGACACTAAAATGTTCTTGAAGAAGGCATGATCTTTAATAATACAAGTGTTTATGTGTGAGCATCAAGTTACACTGTACAGCTGTTATAATGTCTAGGCCTTTTTATGTATAGTCTCTAGGCCTACATGGAAATGATGATGAAACACAAATAGAGAACGTATTTTAAACAAACTGCACATCATCTGCACATTTATAGCAGGGTTCCTGATTTCTTCCTCTCTTGAGGGGTACTCTCACCTCGTGTTTACAGTAAGGGGTATTTTCCCCTTTTTTCAAATGTTAAAGGGTCAAGACAAAAACACGGGGTAAACTATATCTCACTTCACACGCGCCCGCACACACACATGCACACACACAGACATGGGCACGCACACAGAATCTTAGTTCTTGGCTATATACTAGCGACTGCAGTCTGTGGCACTAGCCTAGAAGATGGATCCTGCAAACGATTGAAATACAAGCAACAGCGTTTGTTTGCTCAAATGTAGCGACAGCGTTAACGCACAAACCATTTAACCCCTTGACTGCCAGAGAAAATTAAAGAAAAAATCATTGGGCAAATCATGCCATGAAAAAGACAACTGATAGAGCCAATCTGGCAAAATGGTCTGGGGATATTACTCCCTTGACTGTGTTAGAGGAAAAGCCAGCATACCAGGGTTATTCCTCTTCATCTGATGGCGTCAATCAGTGATGTCATCACCTCAGTACGTAATACGTTGGTGGCAGTCAAGGGGTTAAATGTGTCATCTCACCCTCTACTTGAGATTCTAAGGGGCGATTTGAGAGTTCTAAGTGCGTAAATACGCCAACTATCTATGTTTTCAGGAACCCAGTATAGTCACATTCTGTTGACCACTAATAAAAGAGTACTTTATAAGGCTACTTTATATTTTCCAAATTAATATTCTTTAATCATTTTGTCCAACCATTCTAGGGGCAGTGGGTGGATGCCTCGTGCCTCCATATGGGGAGCTGGACGCCCCCGCCCCCTCCACGAGTCTCTCCCCGTGGGGATACCGGGGGGTCTTTCGTAAAAATAGTTTCCCCACCTTCTGGTAGTTCTGTGCTTGTAACTTCCTCTAATCTGCCACTCTCTTTGACTCTGCCTTTTCCCTTTGCTTTCTATCATCTTCTATCTTTCTGACTTGTTGGCCCATTCTCATGCCTTTTTCGAAAAATATCTTCCAAATAATTGTTCTCCTTTGAGCTCCTCCGAAATCGGAATGCATCGGCTGTACGCAGCGGGGAGACCAGTGAAAACTGAAAACCGGACACATACGTACCTTACCCATTAAGGCCATATGGTCTGGGAACGCAGAAGAAGAAGAAGAAGTCCAACCATTCTCAACTACTATTCACATAAACAAAAACTAACAACAAGCCATCTTAAGTTTATTTTTTATAAGTATGCTTAAAAACTACTCCTTAATGCCCGTGCCTATCGGCATGCACGCAATCGCGTGAGTGGGCCGTTGGCCTATATCGAGCACAAATAATTGCCTCCATTTATTTTACCATGCTCCAGCCAAGTATTCAAATGTAGACCTTAAAAAATGGCTGAATGGCCATCGAGTAGAATTTGTCTTGGTCTTCCCCCTCTATTCATTTCCCTGATTTGGAGCTAGAGAATTGGGTATTTTAAAAAAGAGATTCAACATTAAATGTAGACGACCTTTAAGGAAAAACGATATTCCTTCGACTTTCAGCATGAAGGTTTCTTATCTCTATTAGCACTATCACTCCCTGCCCACCTCTAGTCTCTCTCTCTCTCTCTCTCTAGTCTCTCTCTCTCTCTCTCTCTCTCTCTCTCTCTCTCTCTCTCTACTCTCTTGTCCACCAGTTATGTTAATGAGTTTTACTGCAATTATCAACTTATGCCAAGATCTCTCTGTTCCAATCTCTCTCATGTGCTCTCTTGTTTTTATGTCAATTTTTCATTGCCTGATGCATGGTGTGAGTGTGTGAGTGAGAGGGCTGTAAAGAAGCTATTGTAGCTTATCCTTTTTACCCTCAATAAAACATTCGTATTCGTATTCGTATTCGTATTCTCTCTCTCTCTCTCTCTCTCTCTCTCTCTCTCTCTCTCTCTCTCTCTCTCTCTCTCTCTCTCTCTCTCTCTCTCTTTCTCACTCTCTCTCTCTCTCTCTCT
>CM065683.1:42535205-42545205 GCA_017654935.2 Phymorhynchus buccinoides | reverse complement strand
CTCTCTCTGTCCCCTCTCTCTGTAGGCCCACGAAGTTTGCTCTCACTTACCTCCTCTCTCTCTCTCTCTCTCTCTCTCGCTCTCTCTCTCTCTCTCTGTCTCTCTCTCTCTCTCTCTCTCTCTCTCTCTCTCTCTCTCTCTCTCTCTCTCTCTCTCTCTCTCTCTGCCCCCTTTCTGTATTCCTTGGAAATGTAGGCCAACGAAGTTTGCTGCTTCACTTACTTCATGTGTAGCCTGTCTCTCTCTCTCTCTCTCTCTCCCTCTCTCTCTCTCTCTCTCTCTCTCTCTCTCTCTCTCTCTCTCTCTCTCCCTGTCTCTCTCTCTCTCTCTCTGTATTCTCTCTGGAAATGTAGGCCAACGAAGTTTGCTGCTTCACTTACTTCATGTGTAGCCTGTCTCTCCTCGCATTTATCCTCTCCTACTCTCCCTCGTGGAGCCTTCTAGTTCTATATTATGACGAGTAATGTGCATGCGTCTCTCAATGTATGTCATCTTTCTATGGGGTTATTTATATCAAAATGAACTCGTGTCTGCGCGCGCGCTCCATGTGTCTCTAACTTCAATCGCGCTTTCTCTGTCTCTCCCTCTCTCCCTCTCCTGTCTGTCTGTCTCTCTCTCTTCTCTCTGTATACCCCTCTTTCTGTAAGGAAAGTGTAGGGCCAACGAAGTTTGCATGATTCACTTACGTAATGGTAGCCTGTCGTCTCTCTCCTTCTCTCTCCCTCTCTCTATACGAGTAAGAGCTCTCGTCTCTCTCTGTGTGCGAGTCTTTCTCTGGAGTAAGAGAGAGTGGGTCTGCGCGAAGAGAAGAGCTGTGATATCCGTAAGAGAGCGAGACCAATGGTGAGAGAGAGAGAGAGAGAGGAGAAGAGAGAGAGAGAGAGAGAGAGAGAGGACTCTCCTGTGAGAGAGAGAGAGAGAGAGACAGAGAGAGATACGAGGAGAGAGAGAGGCCGCTGGGGGGGCGCAGAAGAGAGACAGTCTCCTTCTCTACAGAGAAAAGAGGAAATAGAGAGGTGGTGAGAAATAGAGAGATGGTGAGAGAAGAGAGAGATGGTGAGAAAGAGAGAGATGGTGAGAAATAGAGAGATGTCTGAGAAAATAGAGAGATGGTGAGAAATAGAGAGATAGTGAGAAATAGAGAGATGGTGAGAAACAGAGAGATGGTGAGAAATAGAGAGATAGTGAGAAATAGAGAGATGGTGAGAAATAGAGAGATGGTGAGAAATAGAGAGATGGTGAGAAATAGAGAGATGGTGAGAAATAGAGAGATGGTGAGAAATAGAGAGATGGTGAGAAATAGAGAGATGTGTGAGAAATAGAGAGATGGTGAGAAATAGAGAGATGGTGAGAAACAGAGAGATGGTGAGAAATAGAGAGATGGTGAGAAATAGAGAGATGGTGAGAAACAGAGAGATGGTGAGAAATAGAGAGATGGTGAGAAACAGAGAGATGGTGAGAAATAGAGAGATAGTGAGAAATAGAGAGATGGTGAGAAATAGAGAGATGGTGAGAAATAGAGAGATGGTGAGAAATAGAGAGATGGTGAGAAACAGAGAGATGGTGAGAAATAGAGAGATGGTGAGAAATAGAGAGATGGTGAGAAATAGAGAGATCGTGAGAAATAGAGAGATAGTGCGAAATAGAGATATAGTAACAAAGAGGGAGACATAGATAAAGACAGAGTTAGACAAAGAAACAGAGAGAGAGAGAGCGTGAGAGCGAGAGAGAAGAGAGGGAGCGCGAGAGAGAATTCGGAGAGAGAGAGCGAGAGACTGAGAGACGACGAGAGAGAGAGAGAGAGAGTCCCCGACAGACAGACAGACAGACAGACGCCACACACACGCACGCACTGCCGCACGCACCGGACATACACGCGCGCGCGCGCAATGCACCCACGCGTGCGCGCATACGCGACACGCACGTAATGAACGCGCACGACCACACACACACATACCACACATACATAAGGCAGACAGACAGACAAACAGACAGAGAATCTTAATTTCCTCAACTTATTCCCTGCAGCTGTGTGAACCCAAAATGGATTTAAAAGATGGCACACCTCTCCTTTATATTCTTTTCCTTTCTTCCACTGTCTGTAGACCCCACCACCACCACCACCACCACCACCATTCTATAATCCCAACCCCCCCCTTCTCTCTCTCTCATTCTCCTCGTCAATCTCTCTCTCGTCTCTCTCTCTCTCTCTTCTACTCTCCTCTCTCTCGTCCATCTCTCTCTCTCTCTCTTCTTCTCTCCTCTCTCTCCTCTCTGAGAACCCCGTGTTAATGACATTAAAAAGGTCCAGTGTCCAGTCTCTCTCTCTGTCTCTCTGTCTCTCTCTCTCTCCTCTTCTCTCTCTCTCTCTGTATGTGTATATATATTATATGTGTGCTGTATGTGTGCGTGTGTGTGTGTGTTGTGTGTGTGTGTGTGTGTGTGGATGTGCGTGCGTGCGGTGTGTGCGTGCGTGCGTGCGTGCGTTGGTGTGGTGAGCATCAAATCGATAAAAGGAGACAGCATTTATTTATGTTCGTTCTTTATGACGGATGTTACGTGCGTTGTTGTTTTTACTGCAAGATGTGGAGTGACCCCATTGTTGCTCATTCTGTCAGATATGTTGAATAAATCTCTCTGTCTCTCCCCTTAGGGCGTTGATGATGATGATGATGATGATGATGATGATGATGACGATGATGATGATGATGATAATGATGATTGATGATGATGATGATGATGACGATGACGACGATGATGATGATGATGATAATGATGATGATGATGATGACGACGACGACGACGACGATGATGATGATGATGTTGATGAAGATGATGATGATGATGATGATTATGATTATGATGACGATGATGATGACTATTATGATGATGATGATGATGATGATGATGGTGATGATGATGATGATGACGACGATGATGATGATGATACTGATGATGATGTTGATGAAGATGATGATGATGATGATGATTATGACGATGACGATGATGCTGACTATTATGACGATGATGATGATGATGATGATGATGATGATGATGATGATATGATGATGATCATGATGATGATGATGACCATGATGATGATGATAAAAGCGAACATTATGGCGACGGATGTGATAACAACAATGACGTCGATGACAACGACATCGACTACGACGATGGTGATGATGATGATGATGATGACGACGACGACGATTGTGTCAGCGGAGACACACGAACTAATTTTCAGACATTGACATATGACCCATATTTTCAATCATAAATGAGATCGGTCAAACTAATATCAGTGAAATAGAATACAGTATGTAACATTCAGAAAGAAAATTCTCACAATTTCCCGTCTTAAAACAAAAAATAACCCACGGAAATGTCTTTCTGTCCTTTTTGTTTGTGGCTCAAGCCACAAACCTATAACTCACTTTGTCGGTCTGTCTGGTCGGTCCAAAATTGTCGCACATTTTGACAAAAATTGTCGCACTTCAAATCGAGACAAGCTTCACACTTTCTGGCCGCTCTTTTTAAAATGATGTATTTTAAAAGCGTACAAAATAATAAACATACGTAATACAGACACTACAACAGACACGACGAGTATGCGGTGCTTCTTTTGATGAGCATAAGTAGGATACATAGTTTTAATGTTTTCCAAAAGATATAAAAAGTTACGAAATGGTGCAGAGATAACATTCTGGTTTACAGATTAAAATTATTGAAAAGCCAGGGGAGGTAACTCATGATTGGAGTGGTAAAAATAGACCGCGTGCCACAAACTATTGCGATTTCGCGCTTGTTTATTTAGTGGTTTCGAAAAAGCAAGAAAATAGTGGCATTCGTGTAGTAGGTGCCCTATCAAATTCTACAAGATTAGGCTGTTTGTAGACATAACAACATTGCAAGATGCTGAATTGTACCGCATCGCTCGCTTTAGTACTACTACTACTACTACTACTACTACTACTACTACTACTACTAATATAATAATAATAATAATAATAATAATAATAATAATAAATGAAGAAGAAGAAGAAGAAGAAGACGAAGAAGAAGAAGATTGATAATAATAATAATAATAATAATATATAATAATAATAATAATAATAATAATAATAATAATAATAGAGGACTTATGCTTGCCTTTGCAGGATTCTCCCATCAAACAGCCGTTTGCAAGTTATTCAATATTAAACTTTTCGTCCCCTCTTCCAGTTGGTACTTCCGGTTTGGTTTATGCCGGAAGTGTTGCAAAGACGCTCTTTAATAAATACTGAAAATATGAATCCATTCGGTCCAGCCGTTTGTGAGATATAGAAAAACGCATAATCAGCAAATGTGAACGACATTTAGATTATTCACTCCTCTATATCCAGAGGGGACGGAGGGGGAAGTTGTCAATGTAAGGAATAACTGCTGTGCGTGATGTGAAACGAAAACGGAGGACATGTCTGTCGCTTGGCGACGCCTCCCTAGTTACTGTCCTTTGGCCATTGTCTACATTTGGCTGCATTGTCTGTCTCACAGTAGCTTTTCTCAGCTCCTTTCAGTTCATGCCTTTTGTTAACACTCGTCACCAGCACAAACCAATGTAACGTGTTTCATCCATTAGGCTTACATTGTTGCATGGTGGCATACCACTTGTAAGGCCTTTTCCTATCCCTAACCCAAATCAATGATAAGAATATTTGCCTCTGTTAAAAGAAATAACTTGAAACAAATAGCTCTCTGTGGAAAACTGAAAGGAGCCAGAATGATGGCAATTAGTGTATTGTGGTCTGCAATGAGGGTTCATTGCAGACAGACAATGCAGCAGAGTGGACTGACAGGGGCGAGGTAGAATGGTAGTAGGCTCAAGAGAGGAGACAGACAGACAGACAGACAAACAGACAGAAATTGAGACAGACAGACAAACAGACAGAAATGCAGACAGACAGACAAACAGACAGAAATGCAGACAGACAGACAATTATACAGAAATGCAGACAGACAGACAGACAGACAGACAGACTGACAGACAGAGAGGCAACCAGGCGCAGATAGACGTAAACAAGAGTAGAGTTGGGTACACAGGTTCAAACAGACAGGAATGCAGACAGACAGCAAGAGAGGTTTGCTATCCTGTTGGAGATGGTCCTGCCAACCCATACCGGTGCAGCCTTCACCAACGGGAAATGTCCACCGCCTGAGGTCAACCACACCATGCAAAGTGACCCTACCCTCCCATCCATAACTGTCCTCCTCTTCACTTAGTATAGTGGCTCTGCCTTCGCCGTCCTATTCATTTGACCTTGCCTGCATCCTTTCCACTTGATCTCCGCTAAGAGGGTTTTCTTTTTTTGTATGGGAGCAAACCCTAATATTGAACAACCTGATTTTTTGCTAAATCACTATACCATGTAGAGTGGCACAGTGGTAGCACGTTCGACTCGTGTCAAGTAAACCCGAGTTCGAACCTGGATACAGGGGATTTTTCCTCTCACTTTGCACTAGACCTTGCGGTCTGAACGTGGAGTCTTTCGGATGAGACGATAAACCGAGGCCCCGTGTGCCCATGCACTTAGCACACGTTAAGCCCAGTGGCAACGAAAAAGTTGTCATTAATTTTGGTCAAAATGTACCCCCCACCCCCCTCTCTTCCTTCTTCGTCAGTCACACAAAGATTGCATGCAAAAAACAAAAACAAATTGGGTGGCGCGCCTCTGGCTGCGACACGCGCTCCAGGTGGGAGCAACCCGAATTTCACAGAGACGCCTCTGTGACTATAAAGTACCTAATACCTAATACTTAAACTAGTAGTAGGTTAATTACGCATTTACGCATTGGACTGTAGAGGGGAAGTATTGTTTTTTTTATTTTGATCTTGTTGGTTTGTTGCTGCTTTTGCTGCCTGCTTTTTGCTCCTTTTGCTATAAAAGTATTTGCTGTTTTCTTGTTTGTCTATGTTGATAAAGGCGCATTCGCCGAAATATCCAGTAGTTTTGTTTTGTTTCTTGTGAATAAAATAACGTCACTTTACACTTGTCGTGTAGTTGTTTGTTTGTTGTATGTTCCAGTGACGTTGCAGTCTGTTTCATTTAAAAGAAATGGTTTTTTTAAGCTAGTAGGGTTAACATTCGGCTTTTATTCGCCACTGGGTTTTTTGTTTGTTTGGTTGGTTGTTTGTTATGTTTCTCCTATAAAACCGCGTAGGGGAAGACGGGGTAAATGCGCATGGGAGGGTAAGAAGCCACCCCAAATTATCTCATGACTTTATGAAGAGTCTCATTATTGATGAGATGAGCGTAGCATTCGTCTCATGGGCAAAATATATGACTGAAATTTTCTTTATTTCATGAGATAATTGGAGTGGGCACATTTCTTACACGCCTGCATCGCTTCCCCATACCCCGTCTTTCCACCCCTACAATGTTCTATTATTACTAGAGTCTTATTGATAAAATCCTTGCCGTTTCATGTTCACTTTTAACAAATCGACGAATTTTTACATCGCCGAACACCTCCATTAAAACACACACACAAAACCCCCCAAAACCGTCTTCTTATACTCGAGGAAGATCCGGAAGTCATTAGAGACAATTCTTTAAGGGTTGACAAGGGTCAAGCAATAAGGTGAGTGTGAAAACCCACAGAAAGAAGCACGTGCAAGCATGCAACATCGTTGAAGTGTGTTGACCTTACAGTTTTAGAACTCACACGATACGCAATACGATAGGGCTGAAAGAAATGGCAAATACTGGCTTATGAACAATAGAACCATAAAAGAGAGAGGAGAGAAAATCAAAGTAAACTGGGGGAAAAAATGATGACAGTGCCACAAATAGAAGTCTTCAAAATATGAAATATTAAAAACAATTTTACCAAAAAACAGCAATGGTTGTTGAGGCTAATCGGCATAGAAATGATAATTGTTCCAGAGAAGAAAAAGAACAATGACCTCATAAGTTTCAAGTTCAAGTTTGGCTTATTCCAAAAATAACCCCCTGGGGGCACATGGAAATAAATATAAGTAACAAAAATGCTATAAACAACATATTTAATTAAGAAAAGGAAACAAAAATGCACATAAAGCAGCTAAACACGGTACATAGAGCGACAAAAATCACGTCAAAATCGATCAACCATTAGGTACCAAAAGAATTAACAATGATACAGACTTGATTGTATTGCTCCTAAATTTATATTCAATCTCATTAACAACAGCCCTATTCATACATATCATAATCTTCAAGAACGACGTTCTCACAAAAAGTACCTGTGCTATAAGAAAAAACAAAATAAAATAATCATACTGCAAAAAATGCCTTCAGCCAGTTTTAGCACAAGCGCACACGCACGCACACACACTTGCACACGCACACCTACGCCACACGCTACACGCAACGCACAACACACACGCACACACACACACACACACACACACACACACACACACACACACACACACGACACACACACACACACACACACACACACACACACACACACACACACACACACACACACACACACACACACACACACACACACACACACACACACACACATACACACACACACACACACACACACACACAGGTGCACACACACACGTACACACGTAAGAGTGAGGTGAATGCTGCAGTGAACTTTACATCAAAAGCGAATCAAGGGGATATAAAACCCAATGTGCTAACTCTTCAAGATTCTTGAAGAATAATGACAGTATTAAACAGTATTTCATGATGGCCTTGTGTCCCGCCTGCGCAGTCCATATAATGTGGAAAGGATACAGGCTAACAACGACCATTAATAAAATAAAATAAAGATAAATTTTTTTTATCTTTGCTGAAGTATGTGCAGGAAACCATAGATGACATATTTTTTTTAATGTAAATTGTCATCTGCTGCAGGATTGGCTAGGCAGGCACTTGGATCATGGGATTTGCTCCACAAGGGCTAACGTTACGTTGCGCTCGCTCAAATCGGCAAAAACGGTCTAAGAAACACCCTTCGTTTGCCGATAGTTCGCGTGACGTTTTGTTCTTGCCAAACACCGAGCAAGCGGCGAACTATCCGGAACTAGTAGGGGGTGAATACATTTCTTGTTGTTGATTGGTCCATTAAAGTTTGGTTACAATAATACTCTTTTTTTTACCAATCAGACAAGAGCTTGTAATATTCTTCCGCAAACGTTTTCTAAAGTGTTTCGTATAGGCCCCTTTTGCGTAACAGTTATGCGCGCGGCGACCGTCGTCTAGAGAAACTGAACCCAGGTCTCTGCTATCCGTCACACAAGAAAGGGAACGTCACACATGCCATTCTATTATTGAGAGAGGGAGTAAGAGAGAGAGAGTAGAGAGAGAGAGAGAGAGCCGTAGAGAAGAGAGAGAGAGAGAGAGAGAGAGAGTAGAGGAAATGAGAGAGAGAGAGTAGACTAGAGAGAGAGATGGGAGAGAGAGAGAGAGATAACGAGTGAGTTAGTAGAGCTCACCGTGTTCCAACTTGGAGAGAGAGTAGAGCCGAAGATAGAGAGCAGGAGAGAGAGAGAGGGATTGAGAGAGAGAGCACTCAGAGAGAGAGAGAGGATTCAGAGATTACATATTTTTTTGATTTCGAGTCTCGGGAGATGAGTGAGAGCAGCATGGTAGATAGAGTCCATCCTGTCTCTACCTGTCCATCTGATTGTGTGTCTGTCTCTCTGTCTGTCTGTCTTTCTTACACACACGCGCGCGCACGTAGAATACCTGCACGTGAGTGCGCGATCTTTGAAGCGGCAGCACAGTTGCAGCAGCAATCATTTCCACACTAAAGAAGTGAGCAAGTAGGCCACAACAACAACAACAACAACAACAACAACAACAACAACAACAACAACAACAACGACAACAACAACAAAAAGAACCATGAGAAAATGGGTGCAAAAGCTAAAGCACTTGCTTCGCCCCACACCATTTTTTTTTCATAGGAGAAGATAAACTGTTAATCAAATTAACCACCATGATCATTGTCGTCGAAGTCGTCGTCATCGCTATTGTTGTGGTCATCATTGTCGTTGTTGTTGTGGTCATCATTGTCGTTATTGTTGTGGTCATCATTGTCGTTATTGTTGTGGTCATCATTGTCGTTATTGTTGTGGTCATCATTGTCGTTATAGTTGTGGTCATCATTGTCGTTATTGTTGTGGTCATCATTGTTTATAGTTGTGGTCATCATTGTCGTTATGTTGTTGTGGTCATCATTGTCGTTATAGTTGTGGTCATCATTGTCGTTATAGTTGTGGTCATCATTGTCGTTATAGTTGTGGTCATCATTGTCGTTATTGTTGTGGTCATCATTGTCGTTATAGTTGTGGTCATCATTGTCGTTATAGTTGTGGTCATCATTGTCGTTATAGTTGTGGTCATCATTGTCGTTATTGTTGTGGTCATCATTGTCGTTATTGTTGTGGTCATCATTGTCGTTATTGTTGTGGTCATCATTGTCGTTATTGTTGTGGTCATCATTGTCGTTATTGTTGTGGTCATCATTGTCGTTATTGTTGTGGTCATCATTGTCGTTATTGTTGTGGTCATCATTGTCGTTATTGTTGTGGTCATCATTGTCGTTGTTGTTGTGGTCATCATTGTCGTTATTGTTGTGGTCATCATTGTTATAGTTGTGGTCATCATTGTTATTGTTGTGGTCATCATTGTCGTTATTGTTGTGTCATCATTGTCGTTATTTAGTGGTCATCATTGTCGTTATTGTTGTGGTCATCATTGTCGTTATTGTTGTGGTCATCATTGTCGTTATAGTTGTGGTCATCAATTGTCGTTATAGTTGTGGTCATCATTGTCGTTATAGTTGTGGTCATCATTGTCGTTATTGTTGTGGTCATCATTGTCGTTATAGTTGTGGTCATCATTGTCGTTATAGTTGTGGTCATCATTGTTATAGTTGTGGTCATCATTGTCGTTATTGTGGTCATCATTGCCGTTGTTGTGGTCATCATTGTCGTTATTGTGGTCAT
>CM065683.1:42507705-42522705 GCA_017654935.2 Phymorhynchus buccinoides | reverse complement strand
GTTTGCATTGTCACAATGCGTTGCTGCCGCTCGGCGATGCCCTTGTTTACCTTTGCATAGAGAGCGACCGTGAGAGAGAGAGGGAGAAGTAGACACGGGCAAGGGTACATGTTTCATCATCGACACGGTTGTTAAGGTGTGCCCCCCCCCCCCCCCCCCCCCCCCACCTATTAAGGGTGTACATCCTGGTTAAGGGTGTGCTACCCCACTGATTAAGGGTGCGCACCCCACCGATTAAGGGTGTGCATCCCAGTAAAGGATGTGCATTCCAGTCCAGGGTATATAGCTATATCACCCAACGGATGTTTGCCGCTCGGCGATCGACTCACTCGTAAATGTTTCTCTTTTTCAAGGAATGCAGCCTTGTCTTTTGCCCTTTGTTTGTACGCATACTGTGAGCCAACACTCGCCTAGTTGTGCATACAAAGACCCACCTGTCAAATACCTGTCAAAATCACGGGTTTCACGTGCTTTCCCTCTTATAGCTGGTAAGAAATCTTGTTTTTGACCAGGTTTGACTCCCATACAAATGCCCCCACATTCAAAACGAAACATAATTTTAAAGAGCAGCCTCAATTGGAAGTTGGGGGCATTTGTATGTGGGTCACAGCTACCCAGGAAAAAAACACAAGGGACTTAATCGTGGTGGGTCAGTGTGTCTTTAAGGTTGCGGTATGTGATGTCATACCATTAGTAACAAAGGACAAATTATTAAAGAAATGTGTATAGTATATTCTTCATACTTCAGAGTGCAACACAAAACATGTGGATCAATAACCATGCGAAGTTTTACTGTCAAGGAGCAATAAATTAAAAAGTGATACAGTTTTTAATTATCCCCCAAAACTTTAAAGACACACTGACCCACCACGATTAAGTCCCTTGGGGTTTTTTTCTGGGTAGCTGTGACCCACATACAAATGCCCCCAACTTCCAATTGAGGCTGTTCTTTAAAATGATGTTTCCTTTCCAATTTGGGGGCATTTGTATGGGAGTCAAGCCTGGTCAAAACAAGATTTCTTACCATCTATAAGATGGAAAACACGTGAAACACATGATTTTGACACGTGATCTCTGTTTTTTCTCGAAACTTAGCTCAGCAGGGATAAACAGTTCTTGCAGGCAGCACTCGATTTGTTATATGTAGACCTTGCAAGTGTTTTATAGAGTTGAGAACCGGTTCAAAAATCCTAACCGGTTTTAAACCGGTTTTCCTTATTCGAACCGGCTTTGTCGAACCGGTTTTTTTTAACCAATACTCGCATCACTAGTTTCACCTATGCAAACACATATTTATTTGTCAGAATATTCACACACACGCACGAACGCGCGCACGCACACACACACACACACACACACAATAAAGAAACTTATGACATACACACACTCAACTCAACACTCAGTCAAAGTCAAAGCCATACACCACCACAAACTAGAAACAGCTACTAGTGGTTTACAAACACCCAATCTGCGCTGAGAATCAGTGTTATTGTTCGAAAAGAATGCGTTATTCTAAGAAATACTTACTTTCAGTTTGCAGTTAAAAAACCGGTTCACATGAACTCGAACCGGTTTTTCGAACCGCGAAAGTTTAGCACCGGTTTTTCGGTTCAAACCGGTTTTTCCCCCCACCTCTAGTGTTTTATATTTTGTCGTGTATCGCATGTCACCAGCATCAAGCAAAGTTTCTATAAATAGATTACGTGCTCCCTCAATGTTGCTATCAACTCGATTAGCAGCTTCTTCTCAGGCCTGTCTACTTTGAGTGGTTTCCAATTTGTGCTAAAATAGATGTGCTTGTTACGCTCCCATCTAACGTTAGTTACGGGTGTATCATGCTTTCCTTCGCTGCTGGGAGAGACACAGAGACAGAGACAGAGAGAGAGAGAGAGAGAGAGAGAGAGAGAGAGAGAGAGAGAGAGAGAGAGAGAGAGAGAGAGAGAGAGAGAGAGAGAGAGAGAGAGAGAGAGAGAGAGAGAGAGAGAGAGAGAGAGAGAGAGAGAGAGAGAGAGAGAGAGAGAGAGAGAGTGAGAGAGAGAGAGAGAGAGAGAGAGAGAGAGAGAGAGAGTGAGAGAGAGAGAGAGAGAGAGGGGAGAGAGAGAGAGAGAGAGAGAGAGGGGGGGGGGGAGAGAGAGAGAGAGAGAGATAATTTAACAATTGACAATGGTTTAATTGTATATAGGCCTGAGAGAGAGAGAGAGAGAGAGAGAGAGAGAGAGAGAGAGAGAGAGAGAGAGAGAGAGAGAGAGAGAGAGAGAGAGAGAGGGGGGGGAGGGAGAGAGAGAGAGAGAGAGAGAGAGAGAGAGAGAGAGAGAGAGAGAGAGAGAGAGAGAGAGAGAGAGAGAGACTTCAGACTTCAGATGGTTTATTGCTTAGGTAATCTACCCATTGCAAGTGGGGGTATGTACATGAAACGCGGTCGAAAATCCGTCAAACACAATGCATGTTTTGTGACAAGGTTAGCCAAGTCACGCAATGTACAATGTCATGAATGTCCCGTGCAATAACACGGATAATGCTGGCAGTCCACAGCACACGACATACGGAGGGGGTGCAACTGAAAAGAACAGAATGGGTGATAGGGGGGGGGGGGGGGGGGGGGGGGAATGGGTCATGGGTCACAGTCAACCGAGAAAGAACCGAACTGCTTCTATAATCATGTGAAAGAGATCAAGTCCGGCCTCGATTCGATCTTTCATTTTCTTTCGATCGGCAGGTGTCCACGTCTTCATCTTGGTGTAGGTCGCTCGTTCTTCGTCAGTAGATTGCTTTCGTTTCGCGAACCAGAAGAAGCCTGATGGGATGTCTCCGTCATCAGTCCACGTCAGCTCGATGATGATGTCATCACTCTCGCACACCAGCACATCAGGATCGTCATCAGAGGAGAACACGCCAGAAAACTGTTCGTTTCTGGAATTGTCACGTAGGCTGCGTTGCATAGACCTATCGGAGAGAGAGAGAGAGAGAGAGAGAGAGAGAGAGAGAGAGAGAGAGAGAGAGAGAGAGAGAGAGAGAGAGACAGAGAGAGAGAGAGAGAGAGAGAGACAGAGAGAGACAGAGAAAGAGACAGAGACAGACAAAGGCATAGGCAAACAGACAACAGAGATTTACATAGAGAGACAGACAGAAAGGCAAAGAGAGACTGAAACACGGAAAGATACAGTGTGAGATAGAGAGATGAAGGGCGAGAAAGATAAAAGAGAGGATGGGAGAGAGAGAGACAGAGACAGAGAGAGACAGAGACAGAGAGAGAGAGGGAGAGACAGAGAGAGACAGAGAGAGACAGACAGATAGAGAGAGACTGAGACAGAGACACAAAGAGATATACTGGACAGACACAGAGAGATATACTGACAGACAGACAAGCAAAGAGACAGAAAAGTGTGTTGACAGAGACAGATACAGCGTACAAGTTGAAGAGAGAGACTGAAGGGGATGCAAAACAAGTGAATCACCGAGCGTCACATAAGTTCCCGAGCGGCTGAACCGAGCGGTAGACATGTCGTTTGCCCGTTGCGCCCCCTACCTCCCTCCCCTTCACATCTTAGCCCAGATCAAGGTCGCTACACGAATACTTTTCTTTTGGGACCATTGTGTAAGTAGTAAGGCACCATCTTCGCACTTTTCACCCTTCTATAAGGTACATCTTGGGGTACAGGAGGGTTTCCTCCCTTTATTATTTTTTGGGGGAGGGAGTTTCCGGAAACCCTGTAAAATTCCCAGATCCGCCCCAGTTCCCTGTGGGGATACCGGGGAGTGGGGGTGGGTGGGGGTCTTTCATAAAAAATAGTTCCCCCACCTTCTGGAAGTTCTGTACTTGTGACTTCCCCTAATCTGCCACTCTCTTTAACTCTTGCCTTTTCCATTCGCTTTCTATCATCTACTATCTTTCTGACTTAAGTCATTGGCCCATTCTCCTGCCATTAAGTTTTAAAAAATCGGTCTTTCAAATATTTTTTCCATTTGAGCTCCTCCGAAATTGGAATGTGTCGGCTCTTTGCAGCGGGGAGACCAGTGAAAACTGAAAACAGACACATGCATACCTTACCCATTGTAGCTATAGGGGAAGACGGGGTAAAAAGCGCATGGGCGGGTGTGACGTAAGTGTCCCGCGCGACCCGCTTTCTTTATTTCTTATCTACACCCCCCCCCCCCCTCTCTCCCTCCCCACCCCCCCCTTCTCTCTCCCCTCTCTCCTTTTCATTTCTCGACCAGCCGCAGCTTCAAACAGAAGCCGATTAAGGGAGTGGTCTCTTTGAAGCCGATCTACCCGCCCCTGTCAGCATGCAACCCCTACCGAGGTTATCTCCCTTCACCCCCCCCCCCCTCTTATCTACCCTCCTCACCATGAGAAAATGACAACCACGGTCAATTCCCTTTGAAGACGGTTTTGCCTTTCCTATCATGAGCAAGGTTAGGAATGTCCGGCATGTGATAATGCTGTAATCGGCGCGTGATTGTTCTGTACATTTTGAACATCATCTTGTGATGTGTCGACTGCTATAAACCAATGACAGGCTTTCATTGTTTGAAAGTGAAGGCTATAATTGGAGTGGTGAGAAAAAGTTTTCACACAAGACGCTGAAACGTAGCTAGAGCAACACTCACAACCAGTCATAATAAGCCCACTAGTAAGTATTATTGATGGCAGGTGATTGAGATCTGGTTTGTTTGACCCTAGTTTTGATCTAGATCCTATGTTCAATGATGAATAAGGAGTAGATAGATATGTTATAGAAAAGAAGTGGTAAACATTCTATTCTATTTATGTGCACTGATTATTTGTGTGTGTGTGTGTTTTTGACTTGAACACTTTTGGTACCAGAACCGGAGTTTATGCCTACTAACCCTTTTGTCTATTTTTAGTAGGAAACCTATGGGCCGCAATCTTGCACTTTATGATACCATTCCTTTCCAGGTGTTGGATGGAGAGTGATGTTGGATTGATCACCTTTTATGTTTTACTGATCTCAGTTTGTTAACTGAAATTCAGTTTATTTATTAACTAGTGCTATTGTACAAGGGAAGCCTTCTAGCCGGTTGGGATTCACTAATGCCCTGCCGACTGAAGCCCCTTGTCTCTAAGCCATAGAGATCTACATCCACCTTCTCCTGTGATTATCAGCAGGGCATCGTGGGCCGGAAGATTATCCCGGACTCCACCAAGCACCAAGACGGGACCGCCGCCAAGACGACCCGCACCCAGAATCCGCGAGGAGACCACGCCTGAACCGTGCCATCCCGCGAAGCCGTAACCGGAACGACTGGGAGCTACTCTCACCTGATGAGCAAGCCCAGCCAACCCAGCACTCGCCGATCACCACGGAGGAACCTGACAACAGCTAAGTCCCCCGGACTGCGCCAATCATTTGAACTTTCCTACGGACACTGAAGATAATTAGTAACCCTTCCGGCATGGGGCGAACCTTATAGAAAGACAAAAGTCTTGTGAATCCTTTCGGATTTCATTGTTTTTTTATCCATATTTTGTTTTGGCGCCCTTGAGCTGCTTTATTATTAGTGTTGCATAATCTTATGCAGATTTTGGGAGTAAATAAAATACAAGTGTCAAATAATCCTGAACCCTTTGGTCAGACTGATGAGAGTGGGAGTCTTGTAATTTCATGTAAAACCCTACTTCTCTCTGTCTGCCATTTAGAGCAATTCAACCACTTGTATTTCTTACAACCATACGAGCCAGAACCCGGGCACAAATATAAATTTATTAGATGAAAAGGGGCCGGGAAAGTTGCTCATCTCCCATACCCTAGAGAAGTGGGCTAAAGGCAAATTTTCTAAAGTCTTCCCTAGGGACTTAGCCTTTTAACCCATTACCTCGTCACAGCGGGTAAGAAGCCCACCCCAATTATCTCATGAAATGAAGCAAATTTCAGTCTCATTTTGCCCATGAGACGAGCGTTAATGTCTAGCATTCGTCTCATGGGCAAATTTGACTGAAATTTTCTTTAGTTCATGAGATAATTGGGGTGGGCTTCTTACCCGCCCATGCGCTTTTTACCCCGTCTTCCCCTATGGCCTGGGAACACAGAAGAAGAAGAAGAATCCTATGCTTTGTATGCACATACACAGACTATAGCTGTTGTGACCTTGACCTTGACCTTTCTTGTACTTAATATTTCGGAATAACCATAAGCGTGCATACCAACTTTGAACATTGCAAGTCCAACGATATGAAAGATATGGCCAAAAAAAGAAATTTACGTTTTTGGGTCAAACTTCAAGCTCAAGATCAGCATGGTTATTATTTTTGTATGGGACCTTTTGGGTACCGTGGTGCACCACCACAGTAAATTTAAAGTGATCCCATGCATCATTTCTTGAGATGAAGCCTTGGGGATCGAACCCTGTGATTTGCACGCACATGCGCACGCGCGCATGAATGCATTGACAAATACATGATTATAGCATCGCAGCCCTTTCATCGGAAAACGTGAAAAAACCGCATTGAAATGTGTGCAAAAGTTCGCGAGATATTAGCAATTAAGTGTTTTGAGGTTTGAGCTCCTTAATCAACATGACCTTGACCTTAAAATAAAACTAAAGCAATCAGTCGATAGGTAATATCCTCTAACACTTGTACACTAAAAGTGATTGAAATAGATTGAGTGGTTTTCAAGAAAGCACGGCCGGACGTAGGTACGCACGCACGGACGGACGGACCGACGCACGCACGCACGGACGGACGGATGAAGCAAAAAGAATACTTGACGAAGCTTTGCTCGGGAACTAACCACAAAGATACACAGAGGCAGACGCCAGACGGGGTAGGAGTCCCAGAGACAAAGACCTCGACAACCAGCCATGTTTTCCTGTCCACCGTTCAATCAGCTATGAAGCCGATCAGACAGAGGGCATGTCAGCCCATAATTCAATAACCTCGCTGGTCTGATTCACATCTCCATCTTCCATCCTCTCTACTTTCCTTGTGGTAGACAGACTCAGGGGCCTAACAAACAAAAGGTGGGGGTGGGGGTGTTGGTGGAGGGAGGGAGAATAATGGGCAAGGTTGTGCTTTAGACAGCTCCCTCATGCTTACGTCCCTCAATATCACCGTCTGTTTGTATTAGCGGACATGAACAAGGGCAGGATACTCCTCCACCAAAGTTGCTTATGACAACCCCGCCTAGCACTGCATGCTTAGGAGCCAAAGGGGAGGAAACCCAACATCCTCAAAACAGAATGAATGAAATTCTGATTAACGTCCTCCGGTCTGGAACAGACACATATGGGATGTAGATGTAATGATGGTGGGAATGATCCTGGAGGCAATGTCCGGAGACAGTGCAACGCCAGGAAAGTCCCGATTTTTTTACAATACAGATGTGTATGATCCTCAAAACAGAAGAAAAAAATCTGTTTAACGTCCTCCGGTCTGGAACAGATACATATGGGACATTAGTAGATATACAGATGGTGGGAACGATCCTGGAGGCATTGCCCGGAGGCAGCCCAACACCAGGAAAGTCCCGATTTTTTAGCAATACAGATGTGTAACCTAAACTCAAAACAGAGTGAGAAAGTTCGTTTAACGTCCTCCGGTTTGGAACAGGCACATATGGGACATTAATAACTATAAAGATAGTGGGACGATCCTGGAAGTACTGCAATGCCAGGGAAGTCCCGATGTTTTGGGTTTTTTTCAATAATCAAGATGTAAACTTAACCATAACTCAAAACAGAATGAATGAATGAAAAATTGTTTTACGTCCTCTCGGTCTGGAACAGACACACATGGGACATTTGTAGATACAAAGATGGTGGGAACAATACTGGAGGCAATGCCCGGAGGCAGTGCAACTCCAGTAAAGTCCCGATTTTTTTAACAATTCAGATAGGTGTAGCGGTAACCACGCCTCGGTTAAACCTCATCGGCTATGGTACCGCCACTGTATTAATCTGGAACGAAACTCAAAACAGAATGTGTCAGATTTGCTCATATGGGGCCCTCACCCACACAGTACACAGGAACATTGGTAGAGAGTACAAACAAATCAATATTTGTTCAAGAATGGCACAGCCTTGTAATCTTGAATGTGTTACACATAAACAACAAAGAACAAACTGGTGTGTCCCGAAAGAAGTTTTGGTTGATACAAAATTGAAAGTGAGGCCATATGAGAGGAAATAGTGGAAATGAACAAGGGTAGGAAACTCTCCGTCTATTAGCTCCCCTCCACCAAAGTTGCTTATGACAACCTCGCCTAGCACTGCATGTTTAAGAGCCATGAAGATTACGTTGGGTTTGCTCCCCTTTGGCTCTTAAACATGTAGTCCTAGGCGGGGCTGTGTCTGCAAAGATTGCAATACTTGTTGCGAGCTCGCTTATGGCTGTTAATAATAATATTTTTGTAATGAATGTGTGAATGTTTGTTTCCAGCGATGACTTCCAGATAGCAAAGGTGGCAGGTGCTATTCTAGGGGGCTGGGTTTATTATTTTCCAGGTGAAACTTTGCCCATGATACATCCTCACTCTCTCGGCTAAAAGAGCGTAGGACAGGTAGAGTTGAGGAAGGTCCTTTAAAGGGGCACCCTGACGAATGAGTTTTTTGCAAGAATCACGTCGAGATTAATTTCATAAACACTTTTAATGAGAACCAGAAATTCTGACAACGTACATTGACGTTACAATTTCACATATGATATTCCCCCCAAGGCAACGCAAGAGCATCACACAACTGTACCAAGGAAAAGCACAATAGAAGGCAAAAACATGCGACATCGAAGCAGGACAATGCATCAGCGAGTCAACGATGATAAACCGATACTTGATTTCAATGGAATAACATTAAAAAAAGAAATAGACGGCGGGTCATATAAACGTACTCCCAGAATCTAACTATTTACATTACCGTGGGGAAAAAACCTATTTACATTGTCGTCGATACACGGACACGTGACATCAGCACGTACTATTTAGCTGTACGTTACATGCGAGACAGCGGGGGTTCCTGCCCTAAAATAGTCCACCAACCATTGGGCATTGTCACGCGAAATTATGTCAATTGTCCTGTTTGAGACAGCGGAGACACCCGATGTTTGGTTTTGTTAATAAAAATGAATTTATAGAAATAGAAATAAATAATTACACTATTATTACAAGAATTTGCTATAATGTTGACACTAATATTGGATCTTTTAGGACGAACTAGCATAATGGGGAGCATCATTGGGACTTATGGGACAGCGTTGATAGTGGTTGGTTCAATAACCCATGCTCGGGGAATTGGAACAGTACATTTTTATTTACCCACACATGGGTTGAGAAACTCACAGACCCAAGTTCCAATTGTAAAAGACTTAAAATTTATCAACCAAAAAAAAGGAATGGTTCCAGCAAAAAAATAGTATAAGTGCATGGCTTTGTACATCGATTTCTCGGCAAATATGTAGATTTACACCCTCCTGCTCTATTTCGTGGTTCTTTCCGTGGTTAGGGACAGGGCTAGGGATATGGTTAGGGTTAGATGGTCTTTTCTTTTGCCACAAGCATCTGTTTTTTTGTCAAAATCATCTATTTGTTTTTAGCATTAAATCGCTGCCATTGTAAAATGCTCTTGTTCAAAAGGCACTAGGAGTTCAAGAAGTCTTGTCATCCACGTCCACTTTACTGTTAACTCTCCTCGTTAACAGTAATGAGAGGGAGTGATGTGTTGTGACTGGTGTCTACAATATCGTCATCATACACGTGACACAACAAAAACTACGTCTTCAAAATATCAAACTAATACAAACACCGTTTAGAAGGGATCCCGGATGTATATATGTATTATTCAATCTTCTTCTTCTTCTTCTTCTGCGTCCCTAGACCCTAAGGCCATGATGGGCAAAGTACGTATGTTAAGTCCTCTCGGGAACTTTTTGTCCTTATGTGCACATTAGTCTAAAATGACCCTGTTTCTGCGTTTTAAAAATGTATTGCAAGTATTTATTTCATTACTCGCCATGTTGCATTACCACACAACATTTGAAGCCATTCTACCTACTGATTCATGAGATACAGCTCGGACATGAAGGAAGGAATTTTCGGTTTTGTGAGTCTCCCTTAGTGGAGGTTTGCATTGGCGGCTCAAACTTCAAGATCTGAATAGGTTGTGACATGCTGATCAAAAATATATGTGGCTATGGGAGACCCTAGGCTTATTGTAGGTAGTGGTATCCACGAGAGGACAAATGTTCGCGAAAGGACTTAACATACATATGTGTCTGGTTTTCAGTTTTTACTGGTCTCCCTGCTGCATATAGCCAACACAGTTCAAAGGAGAAATTTATTTGGAATACGTTTTTTGAAAAACAGGCAGGAGAATGGGCCAATAAGTCAGAAAGGTAGTAGATGACAGCAAGCAAAGGGAAAAGGTAGAGTCAAAGAGAGTGACAGACAAGAGGAAGTTACAAGCACAGAACTTCCAGAAGGTGGGGAAACTATTTGTACGAAATACACACCCACACCCACATCCACGGTATCCCAACGGGGAGAGACTCGTGGAGGGGGCGGGGTCGTTTAGCTCCCCGTATGGAGGCACGAGGCATCTACCCACTGCCCCAATTATTCAATCATGTACATAACAGAAAACGTGTTAAAAAACATACAAATAGTACAAGCGATATCGCGATGTTTACAAGTAAAGCTTTTTTAAATCGTAATCATACGCACAACACTGCCACAAGCATGTCCACAAAATGTGAGGCAGTTGCACTGTCTGTGCACGTGAGATAAATAAGCCTATGCGTTTTAATCAAACGCATCGTTCATTCGAAGGGCTTGTGATTACGTCTAAAGAGATGAACAATACCACACGAAACGTGGCTACGTAGACAGTTCCTCCATAGTTCACGGTGTATGGCCTAGACATCAATATCAATACAACACATCAAGCATCAATACTGATTTCGTAAAACACTTTTTCTCAACATTACCTTTAGACTAATATCCTAGTTGAATTATATGTCACATGCCCCAAACTGTCGAGTTGTGGACTGCCATTTGGGATGTCCACCATCTTGGATTTAAAAAACCCACATCAATGTAGCATCCCATGTGGATATCTTATAAATATACTCAGTAGCGATTACATCACTTCTATTTGCTTCTCACTCATAAAGTTAATCAAATCACTTTTTTGGGATAGCTACAGGTTTAACCCTTTCACCGCCAAAGCCGCATTTTAGCACCACAGTGATTTAACACCTATGTCACTAAGAGGCATCAAATTGGGGTCTATTATCCAAAGACCCTATTGTTTTAGTTTGGGGAAGTAAGGGTAGACCTTATGTTATATATGTCACAGAAGAATCCCCAGCACTGCAAATGGATTTTGTTCTCTACCCAGGTAAATTTAATGGAAAGTTTTGGCTAAAATATGGCTGGCGGTGAAAGGGTTAATCTGCTTGACTACAAGCATTATAAAGAGCTACTGACAATCTCGTGATGTCATACTTCCGGTGATTGGCTGCTGGGCAGGAAGGAAGTGTGTATGGGCCTAATGGCGGTTGCGTTCCTCTGATTTTCTTAACATTGGCCAATTTATTGTTGTTGGAGATATGAGAGTCTCATACAGACATGTGTCCTAACATTAGAAAGCATGCTGATGATAATAATTATAATAATGAATTGACCTCTCTCTCTCTCTCTCTCTCTCTCTCTCTCTCTCTCTCTCTCTCTCTCTCTCTCTCTCTCTCTCTCTCTCTCTCTCTCTCTCTCTCTCTCTCTCTCTCTCTCTCTCTCTCTCTCTCTCTCTCAGTCTTGAGCATCTGTGTGTGCATTTGCATATGTGAGGGCATGTTCGAACATGCGCGAGTATATTTATGTCCGTGCGCTTAATATTTGCTTATGTGTGAGTTTGTACATGCTTGCAGATTGATCTTCTGTGTGCGTGCTTGTGCGTGGTCGAGCATGTGTAAGTGTGAGTTGCTGCACATCAATGATTATATTAACCCGAGGCTCGGGTTACGGGTCCGTAACCCGCATTCTCCAGGCTACGGTTACGGGTCTCAATCACGGGACGCAAAAATTGAGCGCAATTGTCTTGAAAAACTACTAACATTGACTCTAACATGTTCCTAACCCATCCCTAACCCTATTCCTTATTTTAGCGAAACCTTGATGCATTACATATACGAAATAGGCCTAAGAAATAAAGTGCATTTGTTGATGAAATATGTGACTATTGAGAGTTACTATCTCTGACCATGGTTGGAGTGTTGCAACAACCCCGTAGCCGTAGCCACTGTGATTACAATACAGTGGGCCTACATTCATTCTGTTCAACCCAGTAAGGGAAATAAGGACTCCACTCTATACTATGTCACTGTACTGTGCGGTCATCAGACCAGGAACAAGACGTCTGTGGTATGTGCATTTCGTGTGTGTGTGTGTGTGTGTGTGTGTGTGTGTGTGTTGAAGCCTGTGATATGAGTTGTGAGTTGTAACTTTCATAGTTGACATTTCGTATTGCTCGTGTGCTATCTCCTTTTCTCTTGGAAACCTTCGTTTCTCACTTGCCAAGTACAGGGTAACGATGTTTTGGACATATATAAAAACGTTATGTTTGTAACGGCTTAAACTGATTAACATTATAATAATGGTTATACTTTAGGTTAATGTAGGCTGTTGATGTTCGCAAAATCTGCACTGTTAACTCTGTAAAGATCTGCTACACTACATACGATTCGCTGTCAATGCGATGCGATTGTGACGATGCGAGTCATCATTGACGTGAAATACTTCCCTCTAAAAATAATTCTACTACTTTCGCTCTATATACTCAAGGAGACTATATATGAATTTCACGCGAATCATGACCCACATCGTCACAATCGCATCGCATTGACAGCGAATTGTATGTAGTGTAGCAGACCCTTAAGGGTTTGGGTCGTTGGGTCACTGACAATGTGAATGTTACAGTGTTTATGCGATATGCGCTTATTATTGGTGCAATTGTTTTAAGAAAGCAAATACTTTTCACTAGTGGCATTTGTTAATCCACACCCAACCCCGCACCCATTTGTTTTCGTAAAGACCCCGTGACGCGCCACGGTTACGTCCCTTGGTTTTTTTCTGGGTTGCTGTGACCCACATTCGAATTTCCCCATATTCAAATTGAGGCTGCTCTTTAAACTGATGTGTTGCTTTCAATTTGGGGTAATTTATATGGGACTTGGTCAAAACAAGATTTCTTCCCAGTTATAAGAGGGAAAACACGTGAATCCCGTGATTTTGACACGTGATCGGGTGGCTCTTTAAATCCCCGTGTCTTCAATCCCTCCTGTGTTAATAATTTGCTTGTCTTTTTCAACCTCTTACGCTAGGAGCCTAATCTGCTTGGCCATTGTCCCCATCCGCTTTGTGCTTGCTTGAGTACTCAGTTATTATGTGACATGTGTACTTACGACTATATGAGCGAATGATTAGGAAAGACACATACTAAATCCATATTCATATTGGTGTTATACTCCTGAGTGCGTCAACACATCCTTGTCACATAAACGGTCAGTTAGTCAAATACAAGCATTGTTGTTTATAGACATTTAATTGTGTGGGAGCGAGGGCATTTTTTCTGGTCCCTGATAATGTTTGTTTAGTTCTATGTTTCGTCGACATTAATTCTTTCTTTCCCCTGATTCGTTGGAAGTGGGACATTTTCAAGAACTCTTCGTTCAACGGTGTTGGTTGCGTCCTTGTGAATACCAGGAATTACAGGGATGGCAGTCACCATGAGACTGAAGGTGAACCGTGTTGTGTTGTGCAATGTTAGTTGTGTCATCCTAGACCTTCTGTTCCTAAATCCCTTCCAGTCTCTTCACACACCAGCACGGAATCTAGCTAGCACGCGAAAAACAACAGACACACACACACAGACACACAGACACACAGACACACACACACACACACACACACACACACACACACACACACACACACACACACACACACACACACACAGATGTACTCAGAGAGAGAGAGAGAGACAGAGAGAGAGAGAGAGAGAGAGAGAGAGAGAGAGAGAGAGAGAGAGAGAGAGAGAGAGAGAGAGAGAGAGAGAGAGAGAGAGAGAGAGAGAGAGAGAGAGAGAGAGATAGGGAGAGAGAGAGAGAGAGAGAGAGAGAGAGAGAGAGAGAGAGAGAGAGAGAGAGAGAGAGAGAAAGAGAGAGAGAGAGAGACCTGTCAAAGCAAACGTAGCCGGAATTATGGAAGATTAACATTTAGTAATTTATTTAATTTATCGCTAGCCCCTTGCCAAAACAATGATTATAGATTGCCTATTATCGTTATGCACAGACGAAGAAATAGCAGAGACCGTATATAAACATCGTCAAAGCCTGAAGCTGAAACTTAGTGCTGTAGTCTACAATAATTATACGATGCACGTGTCTAATAGTAGGCCTACTACTTCCCTGACCTTTAGGCTACTGCTGTGAGATGTGAGACATGGCTTACTATTCAGGAGGCTGTTGGTTTCAGGCCCAGCATATCATAATCCAGCCTGCTCTGGAGTAAGGGAAAGGAGGACAGCTGTCAGCAGACTAATTACATTTCGCCAGGGGCCTACTTCTGAGAGAGGCACCACTGTCATTTAATTGGTCTGGAGTTTAGCATGTTGCCGATAGTTACTCGATTAGATGCCTTGCAGTGCCACTGAGCCCCCGCGACTTTCTCCCAATATGATTCTTGTTTGTAAACCGATAAAGGACGAGTAGGCTACACACACACACACAGAGACACACACACACACACACAGAGACACACACACACACACACGCGCGCACACACACGCGCACGCGCACGCACACGCACACGCACACGCACACGCACACGCACACGCACACGCACGCGCGCACGCGCACACACACGCACACGCACACACACACACACACACACACACAACACATCGTGCTTTTCCCCACAACCACCAACAAAACAACAACAAAGCACCACTATCTGCAAACAACAACCAAGATACATGAACGCAAAAGGGTTAACT
>CM065683.1:42492705-42500205 GCA_017654935.2 Phymorhynchus buccinoides | reverse complement strand
ACGCAAACATAAACACACACATGCACACACACACACACACACACACACACACACACACACACACACACACACACACACACACACACACACACACACACACACACACACACACACACACACACACACACACACACACACACACACACACACACACACACACACACACACACATTATACAGTCTTCTTTCCCTTCCTATCTCCTCGCTTAAACCGAAAGTTCCCACTTTTTTCCTTAATAATGCAAAGTATTTTACATATTATTTATATAGCGCCTTTCTTTATAATTAAACTCAAGGCGCTCACATTCACTGATTCACACGCAATTGGGCTAAGATACACATTCATTCAATCATCATCTAATTAATGTAAAAAGTTAGAGAGAGAAAGCTCTTTCAAACAAGTGAGTTTTCATTTGGGTTTTGAAAGCGGGAAGTGCTGAATTGTGACGGAGGTGAACAGGCAAGGAGTTCCAGACAGTGGGGGCGCAAAAACTAAAACTGCGTTGTCCAAAAGACTTTAAATTCACTTTAGGAACTTTCAACAGTTTGGCATGGGAAGATCCGTCCCTTAATTAATATCGTTACAGTTTAACCAAACCTGGCATTCTTAGCATAGACTGCGTGATCTCTGTTGTTTTTCTAAATAATAAAAAGGAACTGCAATTCCGTGCTCCTCTGCTGAATTCTAAGCACCAGAAGGGGGTCTGTCTTAGAAAGAAACCTGTACAAATACCTGGATTTTCTGCAGGCTACAGGCATTGGCTAAAATGCATCTTTTGTAAAGCAAATGTGAGCAAAGAACTCTGAAAGGCTTGTAATTTGCAAGTGATTTATTCGATCTTTTTCCTCTTATTATGTTTTTGTATAAGTCTGTCTGTGTGTGTGTGTGTGTGTGTGTGTGTGTGTGTGTGTGTGTGTGTGTGTGTGTTGATAAGCATGTTTCTGTCTGTTTCAGCTTATTTCATTGTCCGGGTCAGTTTCTGTTGGTTTGTCTACTGTCTGTCTGTCTCCTCTGTGTTTCTCCTACTCTCTCTCTCTCTCTCTCTCTCTCTCTCTCTCTCTCTCTCTCTCTCTCTCTCTCTCTCTCTCTCTCTCTCTCTCTCCTTTTCACCAATTATCTCTATCACACACTGATACAGAAAATACAGTCTCCATGAACAACACATGTTTTAATAAATGTTACATTGCTTGCTATTATTGTTATTTCTCTGATTTTGTTATGTTGGGATTCCTATATTTGCATGGCAGTCTTTTCCTCAAACGGTCTTCATCGTGGTTTGATGTTGGCCTGAAGCCTGGGCCGACGGCAAACAAGACAATTGCATGGAAAATCAAGTGACTCGTTATGCATGCCATCCTGTCGTTTCACACTATGATTGCCAAATAGCAGAGAGGGCAGCTACTATTCTGTACGGTTGGGCTAGAATTTGTTTATAGCGTAGATGCCTTGCCCGTTGTACATCCCCAAATTTTTGGGGGCTAAAAGGATTTGAGGACAGCTGGTGTTTGGGAAAGTTTTCTAAAGGCCAACCAATCCCTTTCGCTACAGCACTAAGAGCCAGCGCAACCCCCCCTTAGTTTAAGAGTCATAGTCTCCCGCAAAAGATTTAGCTGCACCGTGAGTTTCCATATCTCTCAGTTTACTATTTGCCCCTACTACAGACGCTTGTACTAGCATGACACTTTGATCTGGCTTGAAGGGTTGCTGCCTTGAACATGGAAATTGTGTTTGGGGGACATTCCCTAACATCAACTGTTCACAAGTCCTCTAGGACTGTGAGAGTGGGGATATCCGTAAAGGGATATCTGTAAAGGAATGTTATAATCTTTTAGAAAAAGGCATCAACACTCGTGAGGGCTGTAATATAAATTCACATACCTCTTGCAACGTGTCGTCGTTAAGCCATTTTCCAAGATACATTTCTAGTTTATGTTTTAGACAAATATAATTCTTTAAAATGTAAGCATGTTAATACTGCAAGATGTATATGTGGGGAGAAACTTTTAACATTCCATATACTGTTTCATTGTCCCCTTATTGTACCTACCCAGTTTTCAATTACCTGATAATCCTTCACTCGATGATTTTAAAATCCTAATGTCCAATCACTTATTTTTGCCTAATGTATCAAAATATTTACTTCATAGTCCCATTGGTACGTTAGTATGACATTTTCATTTTTGTTTTAAACAGGGTTAGGTTTGGTTGTTCCTGTTAAGTAATTTAAGTTTCATGTTTTAATTCATAAAATAATATCAGTGTCATTTTATTATCAATCATTTACAATATCATAGTTGTCTAGAAACACTTTAAGTGAAAAGACGTTTAATGAAACAAAATAAAACAAAACAAAACAAACACACACACACACACACACACACACACACACACACACACACACACACACACACACACACACACACACACACACACACACACGCACGCACGCACACACACACACACACACGCACACGCGCGCGCGCGCACGCGCACACACAAACACACACACACACACACACACACACACACACACACACACACACACACACACACACACACACACACATCGGACAGTGATTCTAAAATCACTTTTAGTGGAAGGACGTTAGACTGAAGAACAACAACACACCAGACTGGCTTTTATTAGGCCTGTTGCTGTTGCGTCCTTTGCTGGAATATAAGGGATTGTTCAATCTCACTGGTGTTAATACTGCCTGGATGGAAATGATTAGGGATTGTTCTATCTCACTGGTGTTAATACTGCCTGGATGGAAATGATTTGGGATTGTTCTATCTCACTGGTGTTAATACTGCCTGGGTGGAAATGATTTGGGATTGTTCTATCTCACTGGTGTTAATACTGCCTGGGTGGAAATGATTAGGGATTGTTCAATCTCATTGTTGTTAATACTGCCTGGATGGAATATAAGGGATTGTTCAATCTCACTGTTGTTAATACTGCCTGGATGGAAATAATAAGGGATTTTTCAATCTCACTGTTGGTAATACTGCCTGGATGGAAATGATTAGGGATTGTTCAATCTCACTGTTGTTAATACTGCCTGGATGGAAATGATTAGGGATTGTTCTATCTCACTGGTGTTAATACTGCCTGGGTGGAAATGATTTGGGATTGTTCTATCTCACTGGTGTTAATACTGCCTGGGTGGAAATGATTAGGGATTGTTCAATCTCATTGTTGTTAATACTGCCTGGATGGAATATAAGGGATTGTTCAATCTCACTGTTGTTAATACTGCCTGGATGGAAATAATAAGGGATTTTTCAATCTCACTGTTGGTAATACTGCCTGGATGGAAATGATTAGGGATTGTTCAATCTCACTGTTGTTAATACTGCCTGGGTGGAAATGATTAGGGATTGTTCAATCTCATTGTTGTTAATACTGCCTGGGTGGAAATGATTAGGGATTGTTCAATCTCACTGTTGTTAATACTGCCTGGATGGAAATGATTAGGGTTTGCTCAATCTCACTGTTGTTAATACTGCCTGGGTGGAAATGATTAGGGAATGTTCAATCTCACTGTTGTTAATACTGCCTGGATGGAAATTATTAAGCAGCTACTGAGCGAAAGCTGCTAAATGTTTTCGCCGCTGTCTGTCTGTTTGTTCCTGACTCTGTGGCTGACTGACTATCTTTGTTACCACGGTAGCGTTTGAACGGAGGCACGTAGTAGGGTAGGTATGTGGATGGGTACTTACGGTATCTAGGCCAAGTTCGAATATGAAGGTCATTGGCCAAAAGGGCAAGGTCACTGGAGCCGAAAATGCTGTCACGCAGCTGCGTGATCTAGCGTTTTCACGCTATAGTTCTGAACCTGCTCATTTCTGTGGGAAGCAAATATCTCCAATATTGGTTTTTTTCGTATGCCCTTTTGTTGCACTCGTTTCTTCTTCAATGTTTCTTCTTTTGTTCTTGGTTCCATTCTCACTTTCATTTTCGGCGTGACTGGTTCAATCATGTTTTTTTCACGTCTTTTTGGAGTCGTTCACATTTTGTCTCTTGATGAAATTGTTAATTAGACTAGTTTTGTTGTTGACGATTTTGTTGTGAGTGTCTTTTTAAAAAAAAGTGATCTGCTTGTTAGCAGTGTTGGGTTATCGTTTGATCCATTTTTATTATTGTGTATAATCACGCGCTTGTAATCTTATTTGGGTTTTTTCTGGGATACATTCTTGTTAGAGAATTACAGCAAGGAGGACGAAACGTTGCTAGCAGCACATTTTCGGCTCTAGTGTGTTAATGAGTTTGTGCTACTGTCATTAAATGCCTGTCTGTGTTTGTGTTTTAAATGTTTGTCATAATGGGTTGTTGTTTTTTCTGGTGAGATGGTAATTTTGAAATCTCTCTCGCATTCCTTCTTCCTGCCTGCCTGCCTGTCTTGTATGTCTGTCTGTCAGATACACCCCTCTTTATTTGTTTGTTTGTTTGGGTGTGTGCGCGCATGTGTGTGTGTGTGTGCGTGGGCGCGTGCGTGCGTGCGTGTGTGTGTGTGTGTGTGTGTGTGTGTGTGTGTGTGTGTGTGTGTGTGTGTGTGTGTGTGTGTGTGATGGGGGAGAGGCGTGTGTGTCGGGGGAGATTTTTAATATGGTGTGTGTGTGTGTGTGTGTGTGTGTGTGTGTGTGTGTGTGTGTGTGTGTGGGGGGTGAGGCGTGTGTGTCGGGGGGAGATTTTTAATATGGTGGAGATGTGTGTGTGTGTGTGTGTGTGTGTGTGTGTGTGTGTGTGTGTGTGTGTGTGTGTGTGTGTGTGTGTGTGTGTGTGTGTGTGTGTGTGTGTGTGTGTGTGTGTGTGTGTGTGTGTGTGTGTGTGTGTGTGTGTGTGTGTGTGTGTGTGTGTGTGTGTGTGATGGGGGAGAGGCGTGTGTGTCGGGGGAGATTTTTAATATAGTGTGTGTGTGTGTGTGTGTGTGTGTGTGTGTGTGTGTGTGTGTGTGTGTGTGTGTGTGTGTGTGTGTGTGTGTGTGTGTGTGTGTGTGTGTGTGTGTGTGCGTGTGCGTGCGTGCGTGTGCGTGCGCGCGCGCGCGCGCATGTGCGCGTGCTTCCATGTGTTTTATTTTGCTTTTTAGTATAATACTAACTTATCTACTTATTTATGTAAAGAAAATTGTCTGTGCCAAATGTCTTATTCAGTGGCGTAGGAACGTTTTGAAGCCAGGGGGGCAGGATAGCCAACAAACCGGCGGGGGTGGGGGGGGGGTGGGGGGGGGGGGGGGCGGTGCAAACGCAAGCGCACGGACAAAGAAGATGGATATGTTAAGTCATGCGTCTTAGTAAATGCTACAAAAACTTTATATTTTTAATTTTTAACCATAATCATTATCAACAATGAAAAGTCTATGAATGAAAGAAAATAATGATTATGTTAATTGAACCATCTAAACGTCATATCACAATATACCGATCTCCAAACATGAGAAAGAAGGCCCAGAGTGCCACCAAAACACTTATTGTAACATCTAATTATCGCATTAACTCCTTGTTTTTGGATCTCATTATTATCATTTACATTTCATTAATGCGTTTAACTCAGTGTAAAATGCGCGTGAGTTTTTGTGCAAGAATACATAATGAATATCATTAGGTCCGTGCATTCAAGCATAATTAATATCATTAGAATGTATTTACCGTTTGTCAACACCAACACGATATTTACAGCTGTTATCTATTTTTGTTGGTAATCATTAGCTTCTGAAGTTTTGATGTACAAAAGTCGACTAGATTTCCACCGCACCGTTCGTGGCGCTTTTGTTATGAAGAAAGCCAAAAGATCTTGTCTTGCTTACTCACACGTCAGCACCACTTTTACGTCATCAAACAAAAATTGCGTCATTGGGTGATGACAATTTTCTGGGCAACAAAAGTAGGGGATATCAGGGCTTGTCAGACCCCGCGACAGGTTCCTCATTTCATTTTTATTGCTAAGTGTTTTGCTGTAGAATTATTTCGATCTTGTGAAAGCCTCGTGCTGTCAACCTGCCGTGTCCTGTGTAAGATTGGAAAGTGTCCATTCATTTGAGAAAAGTTGAGAGCAAAAAAGTCTAATTTTTGCTATTATTTGTAACGAATGAATCTCAATCAACTGAATTTTCTATAAACGTATGTTGTCGACATGTCCATACATTTACTCAACAAGTGGTCTAAAAATGAGCTTCTACTTCGGTTGGCTTACCTTTTATGGCGAGAAAAGCTAAAAAAAAGTAGGCGGACCAGCTCCGTTCTCCCCTATTTTCAATGCAGTAAGTTTACTTTATTTTCCACCCCGAAACTGATCCGGTTCATATGGTCTTAATCTGTGCAATAAGAGTTTTAAACACTAAATATCATTCGGGACATGACAATTGCTATTGCGAAGATTTGTTCAATTTGCATTAAAATAGCTCTCAACCTTGTAAACTGCAGACTATATTCTTTGTGGATTAATGGATTTTGCTATGTTGGTGCAGCGGTTGCTATGATTCAGATCTACATGGAGGCGCATCTCGCCTCTTCAATGCATTGTGATTTTCTGCTGTTTTTATATAAATGGTGAGATCGGTATATATACGTTATTGGGATTTGGGCATGGTACATGACTTTTGTGATGTCTCGACACTTGTTCTTTAGCATACTCGAGCTGAAGCTCTCGTATGCTAAAGAACAAGGTCTTGACATCACAAAAGTCATGTACCATGCCCAAATCCCAATAACTTATATTGTGGCAAGTCTTTGTTTGCTGATGATTGAGTTTAAGAAAAGCTCAAACCATAAAATAACAAACTTACTATATATAAAAACATTCGTATCTATAAGCAAGAAGTGTACTTTTCTACTCATAAGGTAGGTCTAGCTCATAGAATGTTTCATGGTAAATTGGACAAATCATTATTGGAAATCAAACCTCGCCATGCTATTGATGGCACAGAGAGAGAGAGAGAGAGAGAGAGAGAGAGAGAGAGAGAGAGAGAGAGAGAGAGGGGGGAGTACAAGACACTTTCACTATTAATTAAAACTAGCGCAACGCCGAGTACCGGTAACGCCTAGTAACGGTAACGCCTAGTAACGGTAACGCCAAGTACTGGTAACGCTGAGTACAGCAAATTTGAAGCGATTCGGTTAAGAAACGGCGGAGTTATAAGGCCCCGTTTCCCGTTGGCGCTGCTCTGAGAGTGACGCGCTCTCCCTAGTAACGGTAACGCCTAGTAACGGTAACGCCAAGTACTGGTAATGCTGAGTACAGCAAATTTGAAGCGGTTCTGTTAAGAAAAGGCGGCGTTATAAGGCCCCGTTTCCCGTTGGCGCTGTTCTGAGAGTGATGCGCTCTCCCTAGTAATGGCAACACCCAGTAACGGTAACGCCAAGTACTGGTAACGCTGAGTACAGCAAATTTGAAGCGATTCGGTTAAGAAACGGCAGAGTTATAAGGCCCTGTTTCCCGTTGGCGCTGCTCTGAGAGTGACGCGCACTCCCGATTCTCTTTATATTTGCTGCCAGGCTTCG
>CM065683.1:42462705-42490205 GCA_017654935.2 Phymorhynchus buccinoides | reverse complement strand
ATAAAGGGTAGAAGAAAATAATGTAGAGGTTTGGAGGGGAAGGGAGGTGGGGGGTGGGGTGGGGGGGGGGGGGGGACGAATGAAGCTGTGGACGAAAGAGAAGGGGTGAAGTTGAATAGGGATGTAGATGGAAAAAAAAAATTCTCCCTACCCCCCACCCACCCCTGAACTCCGCCCCACTTCTCTTTCTCTCTGTGCCTCCTCTCCCCACCCCCCACCCCCGTCTCTGTCCTACTCTGTCTGTCTGTCTGTATCCCTCTCTCTCTGTTTTTCCATCTTTGCATCGGAATACCTAGTAACATTTGCCCCTTTTGTGATGCTTTAGAGAATGAAGTCCATCTTTTTTGTGCTGCCCTGTGTATAGCGGATTACGAGATAAATATAGCAGACAATGTTGCTCGCGCTCTCTCTCTCTCTCTCTCTCTCTCTCTCTCTCTCTCTCTCTCTCTCTCTCTCTCTCTCTCTCTCTCTCTCTCTCTCTCTCTCTCTCTCTCTCTCTCTCTCTCTCTCTCTCTCTCTCTCTCTCTCTCTCTCTCTCTCCCACCCTCCCTCTTTCTCTCTCCGAATGGATAAAATTAGACGGGGTTTGTGCTGAGTTTTGAAAAAGAGGATCCTAACACTAATAGTCTACCGCCAGGCAGCCATGATCTCTCCAGTAATCATCATCGTTGATTTTTTTTTCCAGGAAGCGCTGGTGCGGGCAAAAGCACGTTCATCAAGCAGCTTCGTCTGAACTACGGGGACCGCTTTCCGGACAATGAACGCCAGCAGTTCACGCGCTACGTGCTGTACAACGTCACGTGCGCCATGCACGTCATCCTGGACCAGATGGACCTGATGGGTATCCCTTACGACAGCCAGCGCCATCAGGTGACGTCACGCATGGTGTTTTGCGACTTAATGACGTCATTGCATACTATCATTCAGAGTGCTGATCTTTCAGTGTATCGAAATTATGAACGAATGGCATAGGCTGGTAGTGACCACATTCCTCGAAGTAATTAAAGAACGTTTTCAAATGTATTTCTTGATACCTGTTTTCAACTTAAATGCACGTTAACACTTTCGCCGCCAGCCATTTTTTTTATAGCCCCAAAACCCTTTAAACTGAACAGGATAGAAATATTAAAAAATGTCTGCAGTTTTGGGAATTCCTCTGTGAAATGCATAACATTACGCCTATCCTTACCTCCCGAAATTATAAAGTCTTCAGATAACAGGCCCTGATTTGATGCCTTTTTAGTGACATGGGTGTTAAACCATTTTGGTGCATAAATACGACATTGGCGGTGAAAGGGTTAAGTAGGCCTACAGAAAGTACGGCGTGTCTTCCCGTATTCCACTTATTGGTATAACAATGAATCCTAGAGTGTCTATGTGTATGTTTGTCAGTCATACCCGACAATGGCCTCCAACACAGACCCAGTGCAGATGCCTCCGCGTTTGACAGCCACGGTCAGTCACAAAGGACTGAGCTTTAAAATTATGTTCCACTGCCGTAGAAAAGTAAGCTTATCACGTATCTCTTATAGTAGGCCTACTACAGTTACTACAGTTTTATTATTTGCGCAAACTTGAAGCTTCTGTCAAAGAGTAGGCTAACGAAAGCTGTTTAAGAACGGGCGTACACTTTTGTCATGATATACTAGAGGATTTGCTTCACTTCGTGTATCGCGGGCTGATGCCGCATGCTGGTTTCTAGTCCGCCCGCGGACACCCAGCTCGCTTTGCTTTGCATGGCACAAGCTTATTGGCAGATTTCCGCGGCCAGCAGACAGACACACTAACACACAGAAAGTCACTTTTATTTCGTAGTATAGATAAACTCATACGCGATTCCCTATTGACTACCCTTCCACAGGATCAAGCCATGCAGTTCCGCCAGAAGCACCCTCGCATTTCCCTGGACAGCCTCCTGAGGAGGTACAAGGAGGAGGAGGACCTCTGCGAGAAGGTCCGGCCCGCCCTGACTGCCGACGATGTCCGGCAACGCCTGACCTTGCTGGACGCCTGCCAGCCGCCCCAGGCCGACACCCTGCTGCTCCAGCAACTGTGGACTGACTGCGGCGTGCAGCGCTGCTACGCCCGCCATGGGGAATTCCCGCACACCGTCATGGCGCCCACCACACAGTAGTGAGTGACGAGGATTTAGGCCGTGTGCACACATAAGCGGATATTCCATGCGGAAACCCGTGCGCAATCCATATATAAGTGGGAAAAAAGAAGGGAAAAGATTTGCGCAGGTGTCCGAATTTTCCCTATAATTATGCGTAAACTTTTATCCTTCTTTCTTCCACTTATTTAGGGTTTTCCGTACGGAACATACGCGTCTAATGTGAACCCGGCCTCTGGCTCCATCAGGGTTTAGTTGGAATGATGAAAGGGTTAACGAGAAGAAACAAAACTAAAAAAATCGAGTACCAAATTAAAAATGATAAAATAATTAAAACCACGATTTCAAGGCCAAAACACGTGTACGTGCGGAGAAAGGGGATACTTTTCTCTTCTTTTTTTGTGTGCAAAACTTTACTAAAAAAATTGTTCTCCCTATATGCATGAAACTTGAAAAGGTGCTGATGAGAATGAGCATTCTGGTATTAGGCCTGTATTAGAAAATGGCGACAACGGAGAAAACTTTAATCCGTAGGAAAAAAAACAACTGCCCTTCGTAGGAATACAGAAAACAAAACAACGTTTCAACATTAACTAAAGCTAATTTTTATCTCAGAAAGAGGGGACAGAGTTCTGATCATAAAGCAGCAACCGTTACCTTGAGAATTACAATGGGAGAAAAACGACATTAACTCGAAAACAAAGAGAATCAGAAATATTTATCACAAGGACTATACTTTTTTTTTTCTTTTTCCTATTAACTGCCAATTTCTCTCATAGGCCCTTATCCTCATTTCCATGGCAATGTTTCCATGGCAACAACAACAAAAACAAACAAAAGGTATTGACATTAACGTTTCCTTTTGAATCTCGCGCATGACCATACTCTTGTTTCCTGAGGGCTGCATTTGATTGGTTGTTGGGCAGTTTCCTGGGCAACATGGAGCGCGTGCTGCGGGCAGACTACACGCCCAGCGTGCAGGATATCCTGTACATCCGATGGCCCACTTTGTGCGTGCAGGAACACGTGTTTACTATCGACCATCGCCATTTCAAGTAAGTAGAATCAGTTCAGTATTCAATACTAATGGGAAGTCCTTTGGGTGGAGAGTGGTGCTACTGAAACATCGCAAGCAAATAAAACACCATTTTAAAACAATGGAGATGCCTTTGTAACCTAATAAAGGAAGGGTGGGAGCTGGAGTTGGAGTGGGCATGAAAAGGGTGGATAGAACTAGTCTTTTGTATAAATAGTATCCCCACCTTCAGGAAGTTCTGTGCTTGTAGCTTCCTCTAATCTGTCACTCTCTTTGACTCTGCCTTTCCCTTTTGCTTACTGTCATCTACTATATTTCTGCCCTTACCCCGGTCCATTCCCCTGCCTTTTTTCAAGAAATACTTTCAAAAAGATTTCCTCCAGCCGAAGTCGGACTTGCTGGGCCTAACTTTTATTTCTTAGTTAGGTGCATAACGGCAGCATGACGCATCTGCGCTCATGATTAACAGGAAAACTGTCTGAGCGATCGAAGAAGAACTAGGAGTGATCGTGAGAAATGACCGTTAGCTTAGGCAAGCAATGAGTGGGCAGACAGTCCCGAAATAAGTAAAGGTTAATGGCAGGGGGATGGGGTAATGTGTGTGTGGGTGTGAGGGTGCGTGCGTGCGTGAGTGAGTGAGTGCGTGTGTGTGTGAGAATCACCAATCGAGATCACCATTGGAAAATGTTGACACGAATTAAAATAGGGTGCAGCATGCGGTTCCAGAGATATTCATTCAACGAACAAAGACTTATTCCTTGTTTTTATCTTAAATCCGTTCATCGATCCCCTATTCCCTGTAAGACTTTTTAGAGTTTATTACTACACATCTTTACACCGATTTCCCCCCCTCAGAACTTGGGATAATGATCAACTTCCACCTCTTGCAGAGTGATTGACGTGGCTGGTCAGATAAGTCTTCGCAAAAAGTGGATGCACTTTTTCGATGGAGTGACGGCTGTTCTGTTCTTCGTGTCCCTGAGTGGCTTCGATGAGACTCTCGAAGAAGAGCCCACCATGGTAAGTCACGCCCCAAGCCAAGTCAAAGGTCAAAAGACAAGTCTGACATTAACCCTTTCACCGCCAAAGTCGCATTTTAGCACCACAGTGGTTTAACCCCTATGTCACTAAAAGGCGTCAAATTGGGGTCTATTATCCAAATACCCTATTGTCTCAGTTTTGGGAAGTAAGGATAGACCTTATTGTATGTGTGTCACATAAGAATCCCCAATACTGCAGATGGATTTTGTTCTCTATCCAAGTAAATTTAATGGACAATTTTGGCTAAAATATGGCTGGCGGTGAAAGGGTTAAAAGTCAAACGACTTAAGTCGAGTCAAAAGGCAATTCGGACATTTTAAAGTCACTTCGAACGTCAATATTCAAGTCAAAAGGTGAGTCGGACATTTAAAGTCAAACAACTTAAAGTCAAGTCAAAGGGCAAGTCAGACATTAAAAAAGCCACTTCGAACATCAAAAGTCAAGTCAAAAGGTAAGCCTGACATTAAAAGTCAAGCAACTAGAGTCATGTCAAAAGGCAAGTAGGTCTAATAGGGCGCTAAAATTAAAGTACAAACAAGTCAGATGTTAAATGTCACGCCAAAAATTCAGGCGATAACATTCAAGTCAAAAGATAAATCAGACGTTAAAAGTCGAGTCAAACATTTTAAAGTAAGTAAAAAACAAGTCAAACATTAAATGTCAAACATCAAAAGTCATGTCAAAAACCAACAAGGTCACGACAATGGCTATGTAGGCCTATGTATAGATTTGTTCTCAGTCATGTTGCCAGTTAACAATAGCTCTTTGAGTGGTGAATGTGTGTATGTGTGTATGTGTGAAGTTGTGTTTGTATGTGTGCGCAAGCGCACATGTCTGTGTGTATATAATTATATCTGTGTGTGTGTGTGTGTGTGTGTGTGTGCGTGCGTGTGCGTGTGCGTGTGCGTGTGCGTGCGTGTGCGTGCGTGCGTGCGCGCGCAACAGAACAGCCTTCAGGACAGCCTCCAAGCCTTTCACGAGGTGTCCCACAACGCCTTCCTGGAGAAGACCACCTTCATCCTCTTCCTCAACAAAAAAGACATCTTCCAGGAACGCATCAAAGCCACCAGCCTCACCAAGTGTTTCCCAGATTATAAAGGTGGTTATACATGTCTATACATTTTCTTTCTCACTTATTATGAAATGATGGTTTCGTCTCACATGTGCTGCGTGCACCCAAGCGCATGTTAAACCCTATCTTCATTCATATTTTCTATTGACAATTTCGCTCCTCTGATAAGGTTCAAGGTTCAAGGTTTTTATTTCCAAAAAAGCCCCTTGGGGGTACATGGAAAAACAAAAACAAAAAACAAAAAACAAAAACAAAAAATATATAAACAATGAAAAAAGAAAAAGTAAAATAGAACAAACAATAAACGGACAAACAAACCTTTGACGACAACAACAACATACAAAAACAAACAAACGAAAAACAGAAAATATAGATCAATATCCAGTCACACCCCATCCAACTAAACCACAACATACCAAATTGTCATATCACACATCACTACAATCAAACCTTTTACATATCAGTTACACTGATGTCAGTATGACCCCCACATGGTAGGCGATCGAACCATCCTCATGAAATGCATTGAAATAGTGGCATAATAATATATAACCAAACAATATATTAAATTTACAAGTTCATGCCTTTTTTTCTTATTGTCTCTCGTCCGCCTGTAAACAACCCCACACAGAATGGTATCAATGTTGTCAAATGTTGCGCAAGACTAGGATAAGTAATACCTACAACAGTAATACCTACAAACCCACACAGAATGGTATCAATGTTGTCAAATGTTGCGCAAGACTAGGATAAGTAATACCTACAACAGTAATACCTACAAACCCACACAGAATGGTATCAATGTTGTCAAATGTTGCGCAAGACTAGGATAAGTAATACCTACAACAGTAATACCTACAAACCCACACAGAATGGTATCAATGTTGTCAAATGTTGCGCAAGACTAGGATAAGTAATACCTACAACAGTAATACCTACAACCCCACACAGAACGGTATCAATGTTGTCAAATGTTGCGCAAGACTAGGATAAGTAATACCTACAACAGTAATACCTACAAACCCACACAGAACGGTATCAATGTTGTCAAATGTTGCGCAAGACTAGGATAAGTAATACCTACAACAGTAATACCTACAAACCCACACAGAATGGTATCAATGTTGTCAAATGTTGCGCAAGACTAGGATAAGTAATACCTACAACAGTAATACCTACAAACCCACACAGAACGGTATCAATGTTGTCAAATGTTGCGCAAGACTAGGATAAGTAATACCTACAACAGTAATACCTACAACAGTAATACCTACAACCCCACACAGAATGGTATCAATGTTGTCAAATGTTGCGCAAGACTAGGATAAGTAATACCTACAACAGTAATACCTACAACCCCACACAGAATGGTATCAATGTTGTCAAATGTTGCGCAAGACTAGGATAAGTAATACCTACAACAGTAATACCTACAACCCCACACAGAATGGTATCAATGTTGTCAAATGTTGCGCAAGACTAGGATAAGTAATACCTACAACAGTAATACCTACAAACCCACACAGAATGGTATCAATGTTGTCAAATGTTGCGCAAGACTAGGATAAGTAATACCTACAACAGTAATACCTACAAACCCACACAGAATGGTATCAATGTTGTCAAATGTTGTGCAAGACTAGGATAAGTAATACCTACAACAGTAATACCTACAACCCCACACAGAATGGTATCAATGTTGTCAAAAGTTGCGCAAGACTAGGATAAGTAATACCTACAACAGTAATACCTACAAACCCACACAGAATGGTATCAATGTTGTCAAATGTTGCGCAAGACTAGGATAAGTAATACCTACAACAGTAATACCTACAAACCCACACAGAATGGTATCAATGTTGTCAAATGTTGCGCAAGACTAGGATAAGTAATACCTACAACAGTAATACCTACAACAGTAATACCTACAACAGTAATACCTACAACAGTAATACCTACAACCCCACACAGAATGGTATCAATGTTGTCAAATGTTGCGCAAGACTAGGATAAGTAATACCTACAACAGTAATACCTACAACCCCACACAGAACGGTATCAATGTTGTCAAATGTTGCGCAAGACTAGGATAAGTAATACCTACAACAGTAATACCTACAAACCCACACAGAATGGTATCAATGTTGTCAAATGTTGCGCAAGACTAGGATAAGTAATACCTACAACAGTAATACCTACAACCCCACACAGAATGGTATCAATGTTGTCAAATGTTGCGCAAGACTAGGATAAGTAATACCTACAACAGTAATACCTACAAACCCACACAGAATGGTATCAATGTTGTCAAATGTTGCGCAAGACTAGGATAAGTAATACCTACAACAGTAATACCTACAAACCCACACAGAATGGTATCAATGTTGTCAAATGTTGCGCAAGACTAGGATAAGTAATACCTACAACAGTAATACCTACAAACCCACACAGAATGGTATCAATGTTGTCAAATGTTGCGCAAGACTAGGATAAGTAATACCTACAACAGTAATACCTACAAACCCACACAGAATGGTATCAATGTTGTCAAATGTTGCGCAAGACTAGGATAAGTAATACCTACAACAGTAATACCTACAACCCCACACAGAATGGTATCAATGTTGTCAAATGTTGCGCAAGACTAGGATAAGTAATACCTACAACAGTAATACCTACAAACCCACACAGAATGGTATCAATGTTGTCAAATGTTGCGCAAGACTAGGATAAGTAATACCTACAACAGTAATACCTACAAACCCACACAGAATGGTATCAATGTTGTCAAATGTTGCGCAAGACTAGGATAAGTAATACCTACAACAGTAATACCTACAACCCCACACAGAATGGTATCAATGTTGTCAAATGTTGCGCAAGACTAGGATAAGTAATACCTACAACAGTAATACCTACAACCCCACACAGAATGGTATCAATGTTGTCAAATGTTGCGCAAGACTAGGATAAGTAATACAACAGTAATACCTACAACAGTAATACCTACAAACCCCCCACACAGAATGGTATCAATGTTGTCAAATGTTGCGCAAGACTAGGATAAGTAATACCTACAACAGTAATACCTACAAACCCACACAGAAATGGTATCAATGTTGTCAAATGTTGCGCAAGACTAGGATAAGTAATACCTACAACAGTAATACCTACAAACCCACACAGAACGGTATCAATGTTGTCAAATGTTGCGCAAGACTAGGATAAGTAATACCTACAACAGTAATACCTACAAACCCACACAGAACGGTATCAATGTTGTCAAATGTTGCGCAAGACTAGGATAAGTAATACCTACAACAGTAATACCTACAAACCCACACAGAATGGTATCAATGTTGTCAAATGTTGCGCAAGACTAGGATAAGTAATACCTACAACAGTAATACCTACAAACCCACACAGAATGGTATCAATGTTGTCAAATGTTGCGCAAGACTAGGATAAGTAATACCTACAACAGTAATACCTACAAACCCACACAGAATGGTATCAATGTTGTCAAATGTTGCGCAAGACTAGGATAAGTAATACCTACAACAGTAATACCTACAAACCCACACAGAATGGTATCAATGTTGTCAAATGTTGCGCAAGACTAGGATAAGTAATACCTACAACAGTAATACCTACAAACCCACACAGAATGGTATCAATGTTGTCAAATGTTGCGCAAGACTAGGATAAGTAATACCTACAACAGTAATACCTACAACAGTAATACCTACAAACCCCACACAGAATGGTATCAATGTTGTCAAATGTTGCGCAAGACTAGGATAAGTAATACCTACAACAGTAATACCTACAAACCCACACAGAATGGTATCAATGTTGTCAAATGTTGCGCAAGACTAGGATAAGTAATACCTACAACAGTAATACCTACAAACCCACACAGAATGGTATCAATGTTGTCAAATGTTGCGCAAGACTAGGATAAGTAATACCTACAACAGTAATACCTACAAACCCACACAGAATGGTATCAATGTTGTCAAATGTTGCGCAAGACTAGGATAAGTAATACCTACAACAGTAATACCTACAAACCCACACAGAATGGTATCAATGTTGTCAAATGTTGCGCAAGACTAGGATAAGTAATACCTACAACAGTAATACCTACAAACCCACACAAGAATGGTATCAATGTTGTCAAATGTTGCGCAAGACTAGGATAAGTAATACCTACAACAGTAATACCTACAAACCCACACAGAATGGTATCAATGTTGTCAAATGTTGCGCAAGACTAGGATAAGTAATACCTACAACAGTAATACCTACAAACCCACACAGAATGGTATCAATGTTGTCAAATGTTGCGCAAGACTAGGATAAGTAATACCTACAACAGTAATACCTACAACCCCACACAGAATGGTATCAATGTTGTCAAATGTTGCGCAAGACTAGGATAAGTAATACCTACAACAGTAATACCTACAAACCCACACAGAATGGTATCAATGTTGTCAAATGTTGCGCAAGACTAGGATAAGTAATACCTACAACAGTAATACCTACAACAGTAATACCTACACACACAGAATGGTATCAATGTTGTCAAATGTTGCGCAAGACTAGGATAAGTAATACCTACAACAGTAATACCTACAAACCCACACAGAATGGTATCAATGTTGTCAAATGTTGCGCAAGACTAGGATAAGTAATACCTACAACAGTAATACCTACAAACCCACACAGAATGGTATCAATGTTGTCAAATGTTGCGCAAGACTAGGATAAGTAATACCTACAACAGTAATACCTACAAACCCACACAGAATGGTATCAATGTTGTCAAATGTTGCGCAAGACTAGGATAAGTAATACCTACAACAGTAATACCTACAAACCCACACAGAACGGTATCAATGTTGTCAAATGTTGCGCAAGACTAGGATAAGTAATACCTACAACAGTAATACCTACAAACCCACACAGAATGGTATCAATGTTGTCAAATGTTGCGCAAGACTAGGATAAGTAATACCTACAACAGTAATACCTACAAACCCACACAGAATGGTATCAATGTTGTCAAATGTTGCGCAAGACTAGGATAAGTAATACCTACAACAGTAATACCTACAAACCCACACAGAACGGTATCAATGTTGTCAAATGTTGCGCAAGACTAGGAGATAAGTAATACCTACAACAGTAATACCTACAAACCCACACAGAATGGTATCAATGTTGTCAAATGTTGCGCAAGACTAGGATAAGTAATACCTACAACAGTAATACCTACAAACCCACACAGAACGGTATCAATGTTGTCAAATGTTGCGCAAGACTAGGATAAGTAATACCTACAACAGTAATACCTACAACCCCACACAGAATGGTATCAATGTTGTCAAATGTTGCGCAAGACTAGGATAAGTAATACCTACAACAGTAATACCTACAAACCCACACAGAATGGTATCAATGTTGTCAAATGTTGCGCAAGACTAGGATAAGTAATACCTACAACAGTAATACCTACAACCCCACACAGAATGGTATCAATGTTGTCAAATGTTGCGCAAGACTAGGATAAGTAATACCTACAACAGTAATACCTACAAACCCACACAGAATGGTATCAATGTTGTCAAATGTTGCGCAAGACTAGGATAAGTAATACCTACAACAGTAATACCTACAAACCCACACAGAATGGTATCAATGTTGTCAAATGTTGTGCAAGACTAGGATAAGTAATACCTACAACAGTAATACCTACAAACCCACACAGAATGGTATCAATGTTGTCAAATGTTGCGCAAGACTAGGATAAGTAATACCTACAACAGTAATACCTACAACAGTAATACCTACAACAGTAATACCTACAAACCCACACAGAATGGTATCAATGTTGTCAAATGTTGCGCAAGACTAGGATAAGTAATACCTACAACAGTAATACCTACAAACCCACACAGAACGGTATCAATGTTGTCAAATGTTGCGCAAGACTAGGATAAGTAATACCTACAACAGTAATACCTACAAACCCACACAGAATGGTATCAATGTTGTCAAATGTTGCGCAAGACTAGGATAAGTAATACCTACAACAGTAATACCTACAAACCCACACAGAATGGTATCAATGTTGTCAAATGTTGCGCAAGACTAGGATAAGTAATACCTACAACAGTAATACCTACAAACCCACACAGAACGGTATCAATGTTGTCAAATGTTGCGCAAGACTAGGATAAGTAATACCTACAACAGTAATACCTACAACAGTAATACCTACAAACCCACACAGAATGGTATCAATGTTGTCAAATGTTGCGCAAGACTAGGATAAGTAATACCTACAACAGTAATACCTACAACAGTAATACCTACAACCCCACACAGAATGGTATCAATGTTGTCAAATGTTGCGCAAGACTAGGATAAGTAATACCTACAACAGTAATACCTACAAACCCACACAGAATGGTATCAATGTTGTCAAATGTTGCGCAAGACTAGGATAAGTAATACCTACAACAGTAATACCTACAAACCCACACAGAACGGTATCAATGTTGTCAAATGTTGCGCAAGACTAGGATAAGTAATACCTACAACAGTAATACCTACAAACCTACACAGAATGGTATCAATGTTGTCAAATGTTGCGCAAGACTAGGATAAGTAATACCTACAACAGTAATACCTACAACCCCACACAGAATGGTATCAATGTTGTCAAATGTTGCGCAAGACTAGGATAAGTAATACCTACAACAGTAATACCTACAACAGTAATACCTATAACCCCACACAGAATGGTATCAATGTTGTCAAATGTTGCGCAAGACTAGGATAAGTAATACCTACAACAGTAATACCTACAAACCCACACAGAACGGTATCAATGTTGTCAAATGTTGCGCAAGACTAGGATAAGTAATACCTACAACAGTAATACCTACAAACCCACACAGAATGGTATCAATGTTGTCAAATGTTGCGCAAGACTAGGATAAGTAATACCTACAACAGTAATACCTACAAACCCACACAGAATGGTATCAATGTTGTCAAATGTTGCGCAAGACTAGGATAAGTAATACCTACAACAGTAATACCTACAAACCCACACAGAACGGTATCAATGTTGTCAAATGTTGCGCAAGACTAGGATAAGTAATACCTACAACAGTAATACCTACAAACCCACACAGAATGGTATCAATGTTGTCAAATGTTGCGCAAGACTAGGATAAGTAATACCTACAACAGTAATACCTACAAACCCACACAGAACGGTATCAATGTTGTCAAATGTTGCGCAAGACTAGGATAAGTAATACCTACAACAGTAATACCTACAAACCCACACAGAACGGTATCAATGTTGTCAAATGTTGCGCAAGACTAGGATAAGTAATACCTACAACAGTAATACCTACAACCCCACACAGAATGGTATCAATGTTGTCAAATGTTGCGCAAGACTAGGATAAGTAATACCTACAACAGTAATACCTACAACCCCACACAGAATGGTATCAATGTTGTCAAATGTTGCGCAAGACTAGGATAAGTAATACCTACAACAGTAATACCTACAAACCCACACAGAATGGTATCAATGTTGTCAAATGTTGCGCAAGACTAGGATAAGTAATACCTACAACAGTAATACCTACAAACCCACACAGAATGGTATCAATGTTGTCAAATGTTGCGCAAGACTAGGATAAGTAATACCTACAACAGTAATACCTACAACCCCACACAGAATGGTATCAATGTTGTCAAATGTTGTGCAAGACTAGGATAAGTAATACCTACAACAGTAATACCTACAACCCCACACAGAATGGTATCAATGTTGTCAAATGTTGCGCAAGACTAGGATAAGTAATACCTACAACAGTAATACCTACAACAGTAATACCTACAACAGTAATACCTACAAACCCACACAGAATGGTATCAATGTTGTCAAATGTTGCGCAAGACTAGGATAAGTAATACCTACAACAGTAATACCTACAAACCCACACAGAATGGTATCAATGTTGTCAAATGTTGCGCAAGACTAGGATAAGTAATACCTACAACAGTAATACCTACAACAGTAATACCTACAACAGTAATACCTACAAACCCACACAGAATGGTATCAATGTTGTCAAATGTTGCGCAAGACTAGGATAAGTAATACCTACAACAGTAATACCTACAAACCCACACAGAATGGTATCAATGTTGTCAAATGTTGCGCAAGACTAGGATAAGTAATACCTACAACAGTAATACCTACAACCCCACACAGAATGGTATCAATGTTGTCAAATGTTGTGCAAGACTAGGATAAGTAATACCTACAACAGTAATACCTACAAACCCACACAGAATGGTATCAATGTTGTCAAATGTTGCGCAAGACTAGGATAAGTAATACCTACAACAGTAATACCTACAAACCCACACAGAATGGTATCAATGTTGTCAAATGTTGCGCAAGACTAGGATAAGTAATACCTACAACAGTAATACCTACAAACCCACACAGAATGGTATCAATGTTGTCAAATGTTGCGCAAGACTAGGATAAGTAATACCTACAACAGTAATACCTACAACCCCACACAGAATGGTATCAATGTTGTCAAATGTTGCGCAAGACTAGGATAAGTAATACCTACAACAGTAATACCTACAAACCCACACAGAATGGTATCAATGTTGTCAAATGTTGCGCAAGACTAGGATAAGTAATACCTACAAAAGAAAAGAAAAAGATGCCCCTACAATTTGGAGTTAACCAGCAGTTTGTTCAGGTTGGAACATGTTCAAATATGTCCTCGTGTTATTGTACCCCCCTGCCCCACCCCCCCCACCCCACCCCCACCCCCCCCTCCCCTGCCATTGAAATCAAACATCTATACGTCTGTGTGTAATTCTCGAGTCTTATTGGGCCCGACCCTCACGTCCACTTTATCTGTGAGGCATGATTCTGATGAAATGGTACTGTCTAAATACATCACAGTCGAAGTTTGACGGGTGGTGAGCCCCCTTATGCCACACTCACGCACACACCTAAAGCAGCACACACGCATGCACCTACATAATACAAATTATGCATGCACACACATGACATACACACACAGTGTGGCAATGGACATCAGATTGAATCAATGGCACGGTGCTAAATAAACAGTATTTCGATGTTGGTAAATACTGACACACAACACTGACGTGCCTTGCAGGGGCGGCAACGGCCGAAGAGAGCATGAAGTACATTGAACGCCAATTCAAACGCCGCCCGCCGGGTTGCGGTCAGCTGTATGTGCACCGGACCTGTGCAGTGGACGTGACGCACATGAGGGCAGTGCTGACCGCGGTACTGGACACCGTCATACACACCAACGTCCACCGCACGCAGCTTCAGTAGTAGTTCATCGCCTACACCGGTATTGAACAGCAAAGCCCCTTAATTGGACTACATTGTTCACAAAAACGTAACTTGGTCCACGCCAAAAATCCTCGCTATAATTGGACTCTTAAAATCGAGCTTAGCAACACAATTTGATTGGAATTGAGGGGAGGTTGGGTTGAAGTAGAAAGGGGGGGGGGGGGGGGGGGCATACATGTCAAACGAAAAGCATGGCATGACAAGTAAAAAATATGGACAAAAAGTCAAACGCTCAAACATTTTTACCTTTCTTTAATTGCGTCCCCTTTAACTGGCGCTTCACATAATAAGATGATAGGGAAAAGACAAAAGGGGACAAGTCAGAGAAATGAGTAGGCTAGTTACAAACTGATGTTTGTTTTCTTTCATAATGACCAAAGTAGCTGTAGCAGCGCAGTCACTTGGCTGACATGGTAAAATTGGATACCGCAGGTACGCCTACCAGTGCATGATCGGCTTATAAGGTTGGCTAAAACAGATGCTTATGTTTCAATCTATGGTGATGGCTCTCCTGCTTTTGGGGGAAAACACGGCGACCATTTCTTTATTAGAGGTTGTCAGTAGTACATGCTCTGTGGCATTTTACTGATGCGTTCTTACCCGGAACACCCAGATGATTGCTGCTTGGTTTCTGGGTCAGAATGATAAATAAATGTTTCATCATCAGTCATTATGTCCCAGATGCCAGCTGACTTTCCTTGATAAATGTTTTTGTATCCTTTCGGTGTACCATTCAACCCTGTCACTTCTAGTCTTCAGTAGGCTGGTTTGGCACTCGATGGTCAAAACACTTCCACAGACCTAGGTGTTCATGAATGATTTTATCCATGCTCCCAGATGAGACCATAATGTTCTTTACCTCAAAAGCCGTGATAAATTATTTTCTGCAAGAGATCTCACATTGTCTGTGGTTTTGACAGTCACAACAGTGACTTGACGAGTGTACTAGTATCTCTTCTTACGTTGTTCTGTCAGCGTGGACATCTTTGAATTAGCCGTGAACTGTGTTTCTGGCACAGCATGGTCTTTAAAACAATTTACAGCATGGTCTTTAAAACAATTTACCAACTTTTAGTACCTTTGAATTTCCTTGAGCATAAGCGAACAAGATCACAGGTAAAACATATCAGTGTGAGGGAGATTCCCACAGCTTGGGATCAACGTTCCCCTTAACTGAAATTTTGCTCTGCCCAACGGTTTGGGTCTGGTGAAAAAAAAAAAAAAAAATGTGCGATATATGTATTATATTACAGGTCTGTCTCCTGACATCATTTTAATGTTTGCGATGTCACCATAATATCCGCATCTAAAAATTTATTGAAACCCCCTCGTGTACACAATTTGGGTGTGTGCGTGTGCTGGGTAGTATAATAAGATTTTACGTCCTCTGGGCCTGTACAAGGTCATATGGGACATTAGCAAAGACTTAGGATCTGGGTGTGTCTTTTGATTACAATTTACATCTAAAGCGCTTAGAGCTTGCACATCTGAGGATAAGCGCTTTCTAAGTGTCCATTATATTTCATTGAACATGGTGGAATTGACCTTGATAGTTTCTGCTAGTGACAAGCTGACATCCCCTTGGGTGTCTATTGCCAACAACATGGTTTCTTCAGTATTGACGATGCTTGTGAATGGATAATGCAGGTCTTGCCAATAATAATAATAATAATAATAATAATAATAATAATAATAATAATAATAATAATAATAATAATAATAATAATAATAATAATAATAATAATAATAACAATAATAATAATAATAATAATAATAATAATAATAATAATAATAATAATAATAATAATAATAATAACTAGATGGCTTATATTTGTCTTTAAGACAAACATGACAGGATTCTCCCTTTTCATCAATCTCTCTCTCTCTCTCCCTCTCTCTCTCTCTCTTATTTGCTGATGACCCTACCCCGCTGTCCCCTTTGACATGGGCAGATGGCCCAGTTCAGTAAAATATTGTTGTTCATTGTTCTCTCTCTTTCTGTGGCGATATTGTTGTGGCCTACCGCAATTTCATAAGCTACTATACGCCACAGCATACCCCAAGACACCAATGACGTCAGTATCACTTTGCGTCACTGTAACACTCTGCTATGGCTTGCATACTCTAAATAGCATTCTATGTATTTTGTTGAAGGGATTTTGAGTCAATAAATTTAAAAGTGTTTGTCCCCACTTACAGTTGGCACTTCTGGCTCAGTTTCATATTGGAAGTGTTGCAAAGATGCTCCTTAATAAACAATGAAAATAGGAATGCATTCCGCGAAGCCGTTTTTGAGTTATTCAAGCTTGAATATTGGCCGAATTTGGCAATTTTTAGCCCATATTTCGGCCAACGTTTGGCCAATCCGTATAATATTCGACATTGAGCATGAGAATAGTGTCCGTCAATTTTCCTGTGAATTTAAGCGAAATCGGTTGAAAAGTAAAAAAACATAGTGAAAGTAGGTCAACCAAATTTACATATATTTGAATAACTTCCAAACTATTTCACATATCGTCAACAAACTCCTTTCAGGCCTGGGCCAACATAAGGGCTACGATATCCAGTAGTTAGTTTTGTGACGTCACTTCCGGTTTTGGCTATTCCGTGAACCAAATAAAAGCTGAATGACCATAGCTGTGGCACTTCCGGTTGGGACTTCCGGTTGGGTTGTATGCCGGAAGTGTTGCAAACTACTTTGTAGTCAATTCTGAAAACATGAACGAAATCCGATCAGCCGTTTTTGAGATAGTCAAGATTTAAATTTCGCCGATTTTGCGGTTTTGGGCGTTTTTTCGGCCATATTTTGCCGACAATTCGGCGAAATCATTTAATATTTGAAACACATACCCATAAGGTCCTGCAACTTTTCTGAAAATGTCAGCCAAATCAGACGAAAAAAAGGGAAGAAAAAGAAAAAGAAAAAAAGAAGAATTTTGACGAATGCAATAATATTCTCCCTAAAGGGGAGAATCATAATAATAATAATAATAATCATAATAATAATAATAATAATAATAATAACTAGAGGGCTTATATTTGTCTTTAGGACAAACATGACAGGATTCTCCCTTTTCATCAACCATCTCTTTCTTTCTGTGGCGATATTGTTGTGGCCTACCGCGATTTCATAAGCTGCTTTACGTCACAGCTTACTTCAAAACACCAATGACGTCAGTGTCACTTTGCGTCACTGTAGCACTCTGCTATGGCTTGCTTACTCTAAATAACATTCTATGCATTTTGTCGAAGGGGTTTTGAGTCAATAAATTTGAACATATTTGTCCCCACTTCCAGTTGGCACTTCTGGCTCAGTTTCATATCGGAAGTGTTGCAAAGATACTCCTTAATAATCAGTGAAAATAGGAATGCATTCCGCGAAGCCGTTTTTGAGTTATTCAAGCTTGAATATTGGCCAAATTTGGCAATTTTTAGCCCATATTTCGGCCAACGTTTAGCCAATCGGTATAATATTCAATATTGAGCATGAGAATAGTGTCCGTCAATTTTCCTGTGAATTTAAGCGAAATCGGTTGAAAAGTGAAAAACATAGTGAAAGTAGGTCAACCAAATTTACATATATTTGAATAACTTCCAAACTATTTAACATATCGTCAACAAACTCCTTTCAGACCTGGGCCAACATAAGGGCTACAGTATCCAATAGTTAGTTTTGTGACGGCACTTCCGGTTTTGGCTATTCCGTGAACCAAATAAAAGCTGAATGACCATAGCTGTGGCACTTCCGGTTGGGACTTCCGGTTGGGTTTTATGCCGGAAGTGTTGCAAATCTACTTTGTAGTCAATTCTGAAAACATGAACGAAATCCGAGAAGCCGTTTTTGAGATATTCAAGATTTAAATTTCGCCGATTTTGCGATTTTGGGCGGTTTTTCAGCCATATTTTGCAGACAATTCGGCGAAATCATTTAATATTTGAAATTTCACATACCCATAAGGACCCGCAACTTGTCTGACAAAAAAAGGGGAAGAAAACGAAAAAGAAAAAGAAGAATTTTGACGAATGCAATAGTATTCTCCCCAATGGGGAGAATCATAATAATAATAATAAGTAAACCTTTTATAGCGCTCTTCGATGACAAAAAATCATCCTCAGATAACTTTACAAATATTACAAGATAAAACAATCAAGAAGAAAAACATTATTACAAAACATTATGAAGAAGTATAAAAATAAATTTAAATAAATAAATAACAAGCGGATTGCCGAGCGGCAGATACATTCCTGAGCGGGTGAACTTGGGCACATGATAGCAGCATGACGCATCTGCGCTCCAGTGACAAGAAACTGAGCAATTGCCCCCCAAAACTTAACAAATAACAAAGTCAAGGTCACGACAGCGATAATTTATGCGCGGATGCCTTCCTCTCATGGTGGCATACCTCCACACAAAATTTGAAGCGATTCAAATAAATTTAAAGAAAGGCTTGTATCGTGGAAATTTCGTGTGTGCCCAAGTTCACTTCACACATTCCTTCCAAGTCCTCATGGTGTAATAATTATGTGTCGACGATGTACGGTAACTGGGGATCCCGCTGCTGGAAGGCCTACATTTATGATCAATGCGTTCACTACGTGGGTCCATCAGAACTCCTTAGCACTGACTTTGTACCAATGTCAATGTCTGAAAGGCCCCTGAAAGGCTTTTTAAAGTCGCGCATCATACCGGATGTGAGAAAGATATAGTGGCAGCCCAAATTTAGTATTTGGGTCCATCAGAACTCCTTAGCACTGACTTTGTACCAATGCCAATGTCTGAAAGGCCCATGAAAGGCTTTTTAAAGTCGCGCATCATACCGGATGTGAGAAAGATATAGTGGCAGCCCAAATTTAGTATTTGGGTCCATCAGAACTCCTTAGCACTGACTTTGTACCAATGCCAATGTCTGAAAGGCCCCTGAAAGGCTTTTTAAAGTCGCGCATCATACTGGATGTGAGAAAGATATAGTGGCAGCCCAAATTTAGTATTTGGGTCCATCAGAACTCCTTAACACTGACTTTGTACCAATGCCAATGTCTGACAGGCCCCTGAAAGACTTTTTAAAGTCGTGCATCATACTGGATGTGAGAACTTGAAAGATATAGTGGCAGCCCAAATTTAGTATTTTATGTAAGAACGGCACAGTGTCTCCAAATCCCCTTTTGTGCTTTGCCAATTATTTGTAGGCCTGTGATTTGGTTGCCTCTTAACTCTGTCCCAACTACACGATGCCAGCTGATAAAAACAAGCACTAGAACTGTCATGTATTTAGAGTGTGGTGGTAATAAGCCAAACATTTGACTGTAATTGTTATAATTATGTCAACTGTAGCAAAATACGTATTTATAGTGTAATATCAAAGTTTCAGTTCTAATACCTACAACAAAATATACGAACTGTGTATAGAAGAATAGATCAAGCATAAGACAGGCTAATTTTCTTGATCACAGCCTAATGTGATGACACTCAAGGCAGTGTAGAGTGGCACAGTGGTAATAATATTGTTCATTGCCGCAACATAATTGTGATTATTTTCTTGTGCCCCTCGTTTTTTTGGGAAAATAAACTGAACTTGAACTTGAACTTGGTAGCGCGTTCGCTTCGTGTCAGGTAAACCCGAGTTCGAACCTGGGTACAGGGGATTTTTCCTCTCACTTTGCACTAGACCTTGCGGTCTGAACGTGGAGTCTTTCGGATGAGACAATAAACCGAGGTCCCGTGTGCCCATGCACTTAGCACACGTTAAACCCAGTGGCAACGAAAAAGTTGTCATTTGGTCAAAATTTACCCCACCCCCCCTCCCCTCCCCTTCCTTCCTCATCAGTCACACAAAAATCGCATGCAAAAACAAAACAACAACAAAATTGGGTGACGCGCTTCTGGCTGCGACGCGCTCTCCAGGTGGGAGCAACCCGAATTTCACAGAGACGCCTCTGTGACTATAACGTACCTAACCTAACCTAACCTAACCTAATAAGCGCTTCTTGTCGAGAAACTTGAGATCACTCTCCCAGATTGTATTGCTTCCCACATTTCTATTGTGCATGGCGAAAATGTTTTTGGGCCGCGATCGATCGAGAGAGAGCGACACAAAAATAAAGAGAGAGCGCGTTTCTGCCTCTAAATGGAACGCTACCTGGTGGCAAGGGCTAAGAACGCTAACTCCACCTAAACAACCCATTGTCTGCCAGTGATTTGTAACTACCCTGTTGAAGCAGCCCATTGTACTCCTACGCCAGTATTTGACCTTGTATTGCATCCTCACAGTGCAGTTAAAATGTGAACAATTAAACATTTTAATTTTGGACCTGTCAAAACGTACAACTTACATTCCGTAAGGGGTCATTTGTCTTAGACTAGTAAATGTCAATCAAACGGACCAGAACTGTTAGCTTATGAACTGGTCGTTGAAACGTGTTTTTTTTTAAATTATTATTTGTATGTGTGTTTGTTTTGTCACTGTATTATGAAATATTGTTGTAAAGCATGAACAAACATGATTTCTGTAATTCTGCGAGTACCAACACTCCTGTATAGAGTTGAATGTTACATATTTTGATATCTATCCACTGCTTCAAAGAAGTGATAATATGACATAGTTTAAACCAGAGAGATTGTACCTGAAATAAAATTGCGCACGAAAAGTGAGAAGAAAAAAAAAAATCTCGTCATTCACCTTGATTTGTTTTGGTCACATAAAAGACGCAGCTGGTGATGATACTTTTGAATGCTGTGCTAACGAATGTGTGTACGTGTGTACATTAATGTGTGTGTTTAGTTGTTTATAGGCCTAATATAAACTAGATAAAGGACACTTTACCCCTTTAAAAGTGTTACGTTTATAGTTCCGGGAAGTTAATTGACACTTACGCACTGGCAACTGCAACGAAACCAAAGACACTGAAAAGAAAGACTAACATCCGGTCCCTTTTCCCTATATGAGTAGTGAGGACAGAAACACTGGTTATGTCCCTTTTAAACGTGACACATTTAGGTTACATTAACTCTTTTTTTCAAACCTGAGAGTTATCTTTTCATGAGTCAGTTATACTTTGGATAACTACCCCACTAACGATAACTCTATCAGCCCGGCTCGCCGTAACTCTTAAGTAGTCCATCTTACCCTTTTAGAGTCTTTGACGAAACCCCGTTTAGCTACGTTACTAAAAAAAAAAAAACTAATTAAGACTATTAATCTGCAAACGGCCATTGTCTGGTACAACGTGATGACACTCAAGGCAGTTGCTTGGATTTCTCAGTGCTAAGTGAAAGCACCTGTGAATTGTTGACCAATCATTATGGTGTTTGACCTTTAAGGGTCTGCTACACCACATACGATTCGCTGTCAATGCGATGCGATTGTGACGATGTGAGTCATGAGTCACGTGAAATTCATTGTATTGGGTCTACTTGAGTATAGAGTGAAAGTATAATTATTTTTAGACGGAAGTATTTCACGTGAATCATGACTCGCATCGTCACAATCGCATCGCATTGACAGCGAATCGTATGTAGTGTAGCAGGCCCTTTCATTGCTTATTCATGTACGATAGGCTGTTACTTTTTCTTGTACTAGAGCAACACGTTTATTTGTGGATTACCAAACCTTTAAGGCCTGTGATGTCAAACAAAACGAAGGTTTGTTATGATTCTTTTTTCTAGTTTTCTGATTCTACGAACACGGTTTTCAAGTTCATTAACAAATTAAGTCTAGAAAGACGGTAAAAAAGAGACAAAGGTAGTCTACACAACAATGTTAGTTAGTTCAGAATATGATATATATGGAAGTCACATAGAACACACAAGCAGCAAACTACAGTATACAGAATTAGGGATGAACAAAACTAAAGGAAAGGGAACCAGGAATTGATCAAACCAAGAAAGTAACACATTTTCAGACAATAAAGGCCATAATAAGCATTTTCTTCTTTATTATTATCGACTCTCTTATATAACAAAAAAGTATATGTACAGTTAAAAACACACAAAAATGTATGTGAAACGATCAACCAATAAAACAAAGTATCACATGCACTTAGCTGTGTAAAAATAATAATCGCTGTATACACTTCTTCCCTCCTGAGTCTTCGTTTATCTTCCCATTTCCTCCTCACTGAATGACAGGCAGGACAGAGCAGAGTAGAGAGGAGAAGCAAAAAAAGCCTTGATAAACAACCAGAAAATGAAGAATTATGTTGAAAATATAAACCACAGAATGGGGTGGGTCAAATCAGTGTTCAATAATGATACAGATTCTTGACATTAGATCAAGATGACCCCAACAATGCTTTTGGATTTACGTCAGCAACCCAAAACTTGTATCTGAAGGCCCCTACAAACTGAAAAGCTTTTGAATGAAGTTGAAACATGTAGTAGGCCTCTATGAGTTTTGATTTTGATAATACAAGCGCTTTGATTGACTCAATCGCTTCTTGTTTTGCTTAAACGGCCGACACTGCAGTCTGCCAATGAAATGACTGCATTGTACATAAAGCTGAGAACATGGCATTATTTGCAACATTACAATTTAAGACAACAGCCCAATTAACAAGAGCAGTTAATTCATTTAGTGACGACATTTAAATTTTCCACCTACTTAGCAAAGAAAAGAATGTACCAAGCTAAAAAGCATATAAACGGTGTATGGGCCACCATCCTCCTGGGAAAAATCCTCCATAAAAAGAATCTATCAAATGGGCAATTGCATGCATAGCACAGTAAACTCACCATAAACGTCTAGTGTCATGGTGTTCAACATTATAGTGTCAAAGCAGACATCGAGATGTGCTTACTTGAAATGCGCATGCTAAAACATAGAACGACTAAATTTGCATCAGCTGAAAACGCACGTTGCTGCAACATTTGTTTACAGTCATTTGCAAACAGTGAGTTGTCATGCCGTCCATATTAGGCATATTTTGTCAGGATTGTTTTGGTCAGCTAGTTGCCAGTTCCAAGCACAATCTAATAATAATTCCATTCTCTGTGCAGAAAAACCGATTCCATGGGCTAAGCACATTCTTCCAGACCAAACTTATCCCTTTTCTTTTATTTTAAGTATTTTGTAGACCTACCCTTTCACGTGTTCGTCTTTCACGTGTTCGTCTCCCTTGGTTGATTGCACATCCCGAGCTATTGGAGTGACCCTCTGCTAAAGTTGACCACGATGTGCTATTGATAGAGGGCCTGGGTTGTCCACCCTGTCTTCATTGACAACAAAAGCTGAATGTATGCAAGGAGGGATTTACTTTCAAATCTAAAATTGCCTTCAGAAAGAATCTATCTTGAAAGGAATTTAAAGAAGGCAGACAGGCACTTTGGTCAGATAACCCTCGACATTAAATCTCGACCATTTCTACCTATGTGATTAAAAATAGAGTAAGAAGTCTTACTAAAAGACATCGCAACAGAAAGCAACAAAAACAACAAATTGACAGACCAACCACATGCAAATATCACAGACAAAAGAAAATGTTGTCTATATGTACATGCACTCCCCAAGTAAAAGATTATTTCTCTTATTCTTCTCCTCAGGCAGCCAACTTCATCAGGCTGAAGATTCTGCTGCACTTTGGGGGGCAGTAAAAGACAAGAAAGCTGAGGAGATAGAAAGAGACGAAAGTAAACATAAAATAAAACCTAGTGTGGATCTGTAGGATTTGATTTTTTTTAATGAAATCAACACCACCACAATCAATGTCCCTTTCCCAAGTTAGTTCTTCTCGGTTCTCACTGCACGCCTTTTGTGTTTCACTTGTGTCGGCCTTCCTTCCAGGAAGTAGGTGACCATCGTTCCCTTGCCCTTCACCTCCACTGCACCGCGGAGGGTCAGTTGGTAGCCCATGCAGGACAGACGCTTGTACAACTCTTCTGACACCTGCACGCCATCAGCACAATGCAAAGTTACTATGGACATCTCTGTCTGGGATAATGAATTCTACACTTCATTATACCGAGTCTAAACAATCAGCACAGTTCAAGTAGAAACCTTTGCATGGTTGCATACTAACTGCTTCAGGTTGTAGCATTTGTCTGACAATATTTTACAAACTTGTAAATACGTATAAAGTTCAAAATGCAGTCTTTGTCTAACAGAAAGTGGTACATGTATTTTAACCTTTTTGACAACCCCACAGTTTCTTTTTTTAGCCAGTAAATGAAACAATAGTACAAATCTTTAAAAATAAAATTAACCCCGTGTGACAAAAAATCCTGTAGTTCTACTGATACGCGCACAAAGGCGGATCAGAAGACGTGGCTTAGGCAGAGGCAGGTGGTGTCACACGGGCAGGGTTACTTTGCCAGGGAAAATAATCATGTGGTTGTTTGAGGTACGGTGGAACCTCCATTATAAGACCTACCATTATAAGACTCACTCCCACATAAGACCTACTTCTCTGATACATTACCCTTCTTTGTAAATATTAAAATTACCTCCCTTATAAGACTCATTTTGGATGATTTTAGGTCTTATAAGGGAGATTCCACTGTACCTGTATTTTGTTGGGTATGCCGGTGCTGTCCATGCGTGACGCCACGTTGACGGTGTTGCCCCAGATGTCGTAGTGCGGCTTGCGCGTTCCTATCACCCCGGCCACCACCGGACCCACGTTCATTCCTGGTCACCACAAGAAGGAAACAAATGGGGGGAATGGCTGGATATCAGCCGTCGTCACAGCCGCCATATTGGGATGAATCTAACTGGTGAACTAGTTGGATGCTACGTCATGCTTATCCCAAGATGGCGGCTAAGCCCCTCTTAAAAAAGGAAAGTGACGACAACTGATATCCAGCCATTAGCCAGTTTCGCTGATCGAATAGCAATGAGCATGATCAGGATCAATGTATGCTCTGCTCATAGTTTTGACAAAAATTAAAATGCTTGTAATGGTCACGAAAATTGGGGGAAAACACACCATGCGTCTTAACATTTTCTTCTTTCCAGCCTATAACTTTTCAGGTTCACTGTTACCCACATCTTTTCAGTTGTAGTGTTCAGATGTTCATGCACTGCACGCGCATCTTTTATCTATAGTATTAGGCGTATTTCTCAGGTGCAACCGCAGTCGCATTCGTGGTCCAAATCGAGGTGTTGTCGTCGTCGTTGTTGAAGAAGTAGGAGTAGTACTGGTAGTTGAGATTTGATGGGTTATTTTGTGCTTTGGTTGGTTCTTTTTAGGGGGGGGGGGGGTATAAAGTCTGGATTTCATTAGTTAGGATCATGTCTTCAAAAATTATATATGAACAGAAGGTAACCGCACGCTGAGCATCATTTCAGGAAGATGCTTCTTTTTTCTTGCTTCAGCAAAAACATCTTAAAATATATATAAGCCTTTAGTTGGATCGCTCTTAAAACAATCATAAAAGTCACCTTGTTATGTATAAGTACAATTCAGTGACAAAAATAAAACCAATGAATGAATCCCAACCACGCCCCATTCTGAAATATAGCAGCATGTTAATCTCTCCACACACAAATCATTTAAAGCAACAGGTTCCAGTGGCCCCATTCCCTGGTGCGCTGGGACTGACTGACCTATGCGAAGCTTGAAGTTGTTGTAGGAGTTCTGGTTGATGACCTCCATCTTGTCCTTGATGGAGAAGGCGAAGTTTGCCAGCTGGGACAGGTGCTTCAAGTTGCGGTGGTTGGTGGGGGGGGTCAGGCCCGAGGCAGCCATGTACGACTCCCCCATCGTCTTGATCTTCTCCACGCACGCGTACTCGTGCTCGTTCTGGAGCAACAGCTGCCACGGGACAGACCACAGATTCACGTTCAAGTCACTCATCAAAGGGGGACAATTGAGCTATCGCAAAGGTAAGTTGGAGGCACAGACAGTCCTGAAAAATGGGAGGAGTGGGGATGAGGGGTTTCTTCAAACCTTTAGCGGACCATGTCAAAGTCAGCAACATTTTCGTTCAGCAGTCTGAGGCATGCCTTGCCCTGGTCGATGGTCTCAGAGAGACAGGGAAAAGAAACAAATAAGCAGATATAATGGCCACTGCAAGTAGGGTTATTAACGCCCTTGACGGCAAGAGCTAAGCTCTTGTTGATCAGATCCAAAAGGGCATTCACTCTTGCAAAAGGCAGCCATTAAGTGGCCTCAAATAGGGTAATTGGCGAGAGTTATTCCCTTGTTTGGTCAGTACTCAACCATCTTCCCCCACGCACCAAGGGCATTCACTCTTGCAAAAGCTGTTCTTTGCAGTGGCCAATAGGCTAGAGAGAGAGGAGTAAGGGGTTGTTTCCAGTCCCTGATTGACCATATCAAGGTCGGCAAGGATCTCGTTCAGCGTCAATACAGGATTTGATTTGTTAGTTGGTCTCGAAGACTGAGACGACACAGAGACTGAGATAGAAAGGTGTAGGGACTGTTTCCAATACTTGACAGGCCTTGCTTTGCTTGTTGCTTTGTTTGAGAGAGTTGCTTTGCCATGGTATATGTGTTGTTGCTGGTTGGTGTCACTCTTGAATGCTTTTTGTTGTCTGTTGATGAATCATTGATTGTAAAGCGCTTTGGGCTCATCTGAGGTAAAGCGCTATATAAATGTACAATTATTATTATTATTATTGAGAGACTGAGAAAAGAGAAAACAAAAACAAAGAGAAAGACACAGAGTGCGATCTAGAGACTCAAGACTCAAACGTTTTAATGACGAAAGTCAAATAAGCCCATATCATCACAGTAAAAAAAACCGCGTATATACACGGAAAATGTAACTGGTAACCGGCCCAAATCCAAACAAAGAAAATCAGGGCAATAGGAGAATAAAGGGAAATTGAGA
>CM065683.1:42452705-42457705 GCA_017654935.2 Phymorhynchus buccinoides | reverse complement strand
GCCAGTCAGTCAGTCAGCAAGGCAGGCAGTCAGTCAGGAAGCCAGTCCGTCAGTCAGTCAGCAAGCCAGTCAGTCAGTCAGTCAGTCAGCAAGCCAGTCAGTCAGTCAGCAAGCCAGTCAGTCCGTCAGTCAGCAAGCAGCAAGCCAGTCAATCAGACAGCAAGCCAGTCAGTCAGTCAGTCAGTCAGCAAGCCAGTCAGTCCGTCAGTCAGCAAGCAGCAAGCCAGTCAATCAGACAGCAAGCCAGTCAGTCAGTCAATCAGTCAGCAAGCCAGTCAGTCCGTCAGTCAGTCAGCAAGCAGCAAGCCAGTCAGTCAGTCAGCCAGCAAGCCAGTCAGTCAGTCAGCAAGCCAGTCCGTCAGTCAGTCCGTCAGCAAGCCAGTCCGTCAGTCAGTCAGCAAGCCAGTCAATCAGTCAGCAAGCCAGTCAGTCAGTCAATCGGTCAGCAAGCCAGTCAGTCAGTCAGTCCGCTAGTCCGTCCGTCAGTCCGTCAGTCCGCCAATCATGGTGTCTGTCAGTGTGCACTACTGACGAGCAGGTCAACGACGTTGGTTCGGCTGAGGAAGTGGTGCAGCACATGTGCGGGCAGGATGTTCTTCAGCAGACTGCGGCTGTACTCCGCCCGTCTCACCACCTGGTTCATGTCCGTCAGGGCCTGAACAGCCAGCGACATCAACACACACACACACACACACACACACACACACACACACACAACACACACACATAGCACACACACACACACACACACACACACACACACACACACACACACACACACACACACACACACACACACACACACACACATAACACACACACACACACACACACACACACACACATAGCACACACACACACATAACACACACACATAGCACACACACATACACATAACACACACACACATATATAACACACATACACATAGCACACACATACACACACACACACATAGCACACACACATACACACATACACATAACACACACACACACACAACACACACACACACACACACACACACACACACACACACATAACACACACACACACACACACACACACACACACACACACACACACACACACACACACACACACACACACACACACACACACACACACACACACACACACACACACACACACACACACACACACACACACACACACACACACACACACACGCACACTTTTGGATGTAAATAGCTTGATCAAGCTTATTCTTTTATCGTCAATAAATATGATTTTGACTTGACACACACACACAATCAACCTTCAAATGAGAAGCATAAAGAAGAACCGCATGAAATGGCCCACCAGCGTGCCCACAAGGGACTGACCCACTGCATAAGACTATTCCAACTGCGATCCGATTGTGACCAGGCCTGTGAGGCATGATTCTCGTGAAATACTTCTGCCTAAAAACAATTCTACTGTTTTCGTTCACTAAGCTCACGTAGACCCCCAGAACAGTCGACCCCCGCCTAACGGCCAGCCCAAAACATGGGGGTGGGGGTGGGGGGTGGGGGGGGGGGGGGGTGGGGGGGTGGAGTAAGTAAGTCTAAGGTTTAAAAACAAAATTATATTAATGTCTGTGTATGATTTAGCATGATATATAGTGCTTAGTCCAATGCATTAACCCTTTCACCGCCAAAGTCGCATTTCAGCACCACAGTGATTGAACACCTATGTCACTAAAAGGCATCAAATCGGGGTCTATTATCCAAAGACCCTATTGTCTTAGTTTTGGGGAAGTAAGGATAGACCTTATTTTATATATGTCACAGAAGAATCCACAATACTGCAGATGGATTTTGTTCTCTACCCGGGTAAATTTAATGGACATTTTGGGCTGAAATATGGCTGGCAGTGAAAGGGTTAATACTTACATTGGGATATTTCGATGGCTTAGAGTCAAAACGGACTATCTTCTAATAGTCCATTGACTTATTATTGATGTTATTGCAAAAACTAAGAACTTGTATTAAAAACGACAGCAAATAATGTAGAATGGGGATTATGCTTTTTATATTTCTGCTGTCTTTTTTTGAAACAAGTTATTAGTTTTCACAATATGTTCAATAATGCGTCAATGGACTATCTACAGATAGTCCGTTTTGACTCCAAGCCATCGATTTGCTTACCTTGGTAATTCTAGTTTCGAAACGTTCATGTTGATCATAATCACACACGCCCCTTTTTTTATGTTCCCTTTATGATCTATTTTTGTTTTCTTTTTCTTTTCCTTCCTTTGTTCTTCTATTATGGATAAAACCCTTGTGAAGCTGGTTTTAGGATACACTAGTGGATTCTTTAGAGGAGATTGATTTTCAATTGCTGCTAATCTATATGCTTATTTGTTTTATTTGATGATGATGGCTATTCAGTATGATTGAGTTAATCATTGTGTTATTTAGTTATTTAAAAAGAATATTGTCTTGTTGTAACAAGCATTATGGAAGAAGATAACCTTCTTTGCAAGGGGGGGGGGGGGGAAAAAAAATAAGTAAGTTTACCTCACAACACAAAAGATAATCAAAATACATGTACTTAAAAAGATTTAGAAAAATCACTTTACATGAAAAAACCAACGTTACCGCAGTCACACAACTCGCATTTAAAATACCTACATTTTTTAAAATTTTATTTATATGGTAGACTGAGGGTGGATGGACAGACAGAAATTAACAGAGATAATTTTTGAAAAGAAAAAGAATAAAAGATTCTCCAATATAGCGACCACCTCGTAATTACGGACAGCTTTGGTCAGGCTGTAGGGTGGGCACAACACTGAGGCCCCACTGTACACGAACCACATTCAAATGTCCGATACAAAAATACAGATAATTCATGAAATTCGTGTACGGGGGACTACAAATGTAGTTGTACCAACAAAACCGGTAGGATTTCATCAGATTCATTTCAGACAGTAGAATTTCACGAGAATCGTGCCTCACAAATGTCACAGTCGGATCGCGGTAGGATTGAATCAGTGTGTCAATGCAGAGCGACAAAACGGCAAGGCAGCTGACTGTGCAGCGTAGCCAGGTGCTACAGGAATTTTTTTTTTTTAAACACGTTTCTCTGTTTAATGTCCCATAATTATCTTTAACCCTTTCACCGCCAGCCATCTTTGAGCCCAAAATTTCCATTAGACTTACTTGGCTACAGAAAATATTTTTGTCTGCCAAATTGTGGGATTTCTCTGTGACACGTTTATAATAGGGTCAATCCTTACTGCCCAAATTTAGGAACACAATATCATTGAATAATAGACCCTGATTTCAAGGGTTTTAATGACACGGGTATTAAGTAATTGTGGTGCAAAAATGCGACATTGGCGGTGAAAGGGTTAAAGATCGGGAGGACGTCAAACATAGATTATATATTCTCTATTTATTTCTTTTACTATTATTTATTAATTTGTGTTGTTGATGGCTGTTATATTTGTTGCGCTGCGCGCGTGCTCTTCGTCCTCCATGGAGCTTTCCCCACACGATAGTGCTCAATACCAACACGAGACTTCAACCACTCCAACCTCCCACCCCCCACCCCCCAACACACACTGTCCTTAGCAATAACCACTATTATCATCATCATCATTTTATTCACGACTTGTTAGTTGAGCCACCATCACCGGCCAAAATGAAAAGAAGAAAAACATCTGTTTAACCCTTTCACCGCCAAAGTCGCATTTTAGCACCACAGTGATTAAAGTCCTAAGTCATTAAAAGGCATCAAATTGGGGTCTATTAACCAAAGACCCTATTGTCTTAGTTTTGGGAAGTAAGGATAGACCTTATTTTATATACGTCACAGAAGAATCCCCAATACTGCAGATGGATTATGTTCTCTACCCAGGTAAATTTAATGGAAATGTTTGGCTGAAATATGGCTGGCGGTGAAAGGGTTAACGTCCTCCGGTCTGAAACAGACACATAATGGGACATTAGTAGATATTATAAAGATGGTGGGAACGATCCTGGAGGCAATGCCCGGAGGCAGTGCAACACCAGGAAAGTCCTGAGTTTTTAACAATACAGATATTTATTGTGACCTGTGCACAGACACAAAGATCTACTTCTGGTGGTATCGTAGGGGGAGAGTGGTATCTTTTTCTGTTCCTTTTTGTCCTGATTTACCATGTACTGCTTGAAGGGAAGCGCTGATGGAAGTGCTCATAAGTTTGCGTGTTTTTGTGTGTGTGGTTTGTTTTTGTTTTTGGGTTTTTTGCTTGTGGGTTCATACATGCTTTTGTTTCGAAAAAGAAAGGGTGACTGAAAAAAGGCTGAAAATAGAACAGAGAGAGAGAGAGAGAGAGAGAGAGAGAGAGAGAGAGAGAGAGAGAGAGAGAGAGAGAGAGAGAGAGAGAGAGAGAGAGAGAGAGGCAGAAAGAAAGACAATCAGAGAGAAAAACAAAGAGACGCACGGACAGACAGATGGAAATAAAGTAAGAAAGAACGAAAGAAAGAGGGAAAGAAAGAAAGAAAGAAAGAAAGGAAGAAAGAAAGAAAGAAAGGAAGGAAGGAAGAAAGAAAGAAAGGAAGAAAGAAGAAAAAATATGACAGGAGAAATAAACGAAGAAGGAAGAAGAAAATGATACTGGTGGTGGGGAAGAAGAAGAAGAAGAAGAAGAAGAAGAAGTAGAAGAAGAAGAAGAAGAAGAAGAAGATGATGATGATGATGATGATGATGATAGTGATAGTGATGACGATGAGGATGACGTCAGATGGTGATGAAAAAAAATGATGACGAGAACACGATGGAAAAAAAACAACACAAAAACCGCTCACCTCGTTTTTCCAGAGGAAGTCTAGGCGGAGGATGATCTCGGCCTTGTAGCAGTAGAACATGAAGGTGGCCACGTAGAACACCAAGTCCACCGGCACCACCCTCACCAGCGACGGCACCGTGGTGCACTCACCCTCCTTCATTCTGCACAACAGTCACCATCCTTCAGACTGCACACCAGTCACCATCCTTCAGACTGCACA
>CM065683.1:42440205-42445205 GCA_017654935.2 Phymorhynchus buccinoides | reverse complement strand
ACTAACATACGTGGACTTTCCTCAACTTTATTTAGGCAAATTGATACACAAAGTGTGTCTGCATGCTGTTCGAGGTGCATCTAACTAACATACGTGGACTTTCCTCAACTTTATTTAGGCAAATTGATACACAAAGTGTGTCTGCATGCTGTTCGAGGTGCATCTAACTAACATACGTGGACTTTCCTCAACTTTATTTAGGCAAATTGATACACAAAGTGTGTCTGCATGCTGTTCGAGGTGCATCTAACTAACATACGTGGACTTTCCTCAACTTTATTTAGGCAAATTGATACACAAAGTGTGTCTGCATGCTGTTCGAGGTGCATCTAACTAACATACGTGGACTTTCCTCAACTTTATTTAGGCAAATTGATACACAAACTGCAATCTTCCACAGGATATAGCGGAATGATATCATGTGACTATCACCTGCTCTAAATTATACCAGAGCAAAGCACTTACCAATACAAAAACTCTACTAGTACTAGGCCTACTGGTGCTGTTGTTGCTACTTCTGCTGCTGCTGCTGCTCTTACTGTTGTTGTTGCCTGTCTGTCGTTTCTGACAATGACTGCCAGATAGCAGTGGGGGCAGATACTACTCTGGCGGGCTGGGCGAGAATTAGTTTATAGTGGAGATGTCTTGCCCAGGGTACATCCCACTCTCTCTCTCTCTCTCCCACTCTCTCGGCTTTGAGGACAAGAGTTAGCGTTGGGGAAGGTCACCAATGGCCAACCAATCCCTTTGGCTGCAGCACCAGAGCCGGTGCATGGGCCCCCTCGTTCGAGAGTCATACTCATAGTTCCATGACTGTAGAATATCATTTATAGTACAGCTCTCATTTATTATTGACCCTTTCTACAGGCTAATGCCAACCAGTGATAAAAGCCATTTGAGTAAAGGGCCTATGCTCTTACTACTACTATTCAAGACTCAAGACTCAAGAATACTTTATTATCTCAAAAGTGAGAAATTGATTTGTGGCACGGCATAAACACATATACAATAAGAACATCATTATATTAAAAGGCAACTGTCCGTCCGCCCCTCTGTCTGAATCACAGAACGGGCCTTATAACTCCACCGTTTTTCGACCGAATCGCTTCAAATTTGCTATCAGCCCTAACGTGGCGATGGCAACGGCAACCAAGGCAGCCATATCATTTGCGCGGTTTCGCGAAACGCCTATCCACCGGCCTCTCGGTGCCCGTATCTCCGGTATTTCTGGGCGGATTGCCTTCAAATTTGGAAGGTATATGACCGGGGACAGTGACTATCTGTGTGCCAAACGGGAAGCGAATCAATTTATAAATGCGCGCAATATGCGCCGCTTGATCTTTTTACAAACCGCGGCGAAACGAGACCCGACATTGACTCGAAATTTGGAACGTGCATGACCAGGGATAGTGACTATCTTGGTGCAAAATTTCAACAGCATCCATTCATAAACGCGCGCGATATGAGCCAATTTACATTTGCGAGGACCCAGCATTTCAAGCCGTCCACAACAAACAGTTTACACAGAAACAACTCAGTACTGCACGCGCGCGGGCAAGAAAAGGGTTGGAGAGTGGAGATTACATTAGCGAGGTACAATATCCCGCTATTCACCGAGTGAGAGCGATGATTTCGCGGACCCGGCGAAACTGGTACTCAGCGTTACCGGTACTTGGCGTTACCGGTACTAGGCGTTACCGGTACTCGGCGTTGCGCTAGTAATAATTAAATATCCAACACATAAAACTTTATAGGACATGTAAAACTATACCACGATCACCCAATATAATAATGCACCTGTACATAAAAAGATTACGATAAAGTAAGTAGGACACATAACATAGAATACAATAGCTCGATAGAACCAAATAACAGTTTAAAAGCTACAGATAAGTGAATGCGTAAGCGCGCATACACGCACTCACAGACACACAGAGAGAGAGAGAGAGAGAGAGAGAGAGAGAGAGAGAGAGAGAGAGAGAGAGAGAGAGAGAGGGGGGGGAGAGAGGGAGAGAGAGATGGAGAGAGAGAGAGAGAGAGAGAGAGAGAGAGAGAGAGAGAGAGAGAGAGAGAGAGAGAGAGAGGGGGGGAGAGGAGAGAGAAATGGAGAGAGAGAGAGAGAGAGAGACTAGAGAGAGAGAGATGAGAGAGAGAGAGAGAGAGAGAGAGAGAGAGAGAGAGAGAGAGAGAGAGAGAGAGAGAGAGAGAGAGAGAGAGAGAGAGAGAGACTCAAGACTACTTTATTATCTCATGATGAGAAATTATATTGCTTGAGTATTGCTGCTACTGCTGCTATTACTAATAGTACTACTACTACTAAACGGGCGCGCAGCGCTATCGCTACGTATCGAAAGAACTGCCTGTTGTTACCACTACTACCCATAGAGAACAATTGATGATGACTGTGCCAATCTGTCAGTTTAAATTCCGACGGACTAAACCTAACCCCTATTCCTAACCCTAACCCGAACCTTTTCGAAATGCCTCCCTACTTAAACTGGTGATGATGCATTTGATGATAATGACAATGATGATGATGATAATGACTGCGATGATGATGATGATGATGATGATGATGATGGCAGTGATGACGGTATTATACTGATGATGACCACGATGATGATGACACTACTGATGACGACGATGGTGTTGATAACGGGGCCTAATGATGGCAGGTTACCGGGGCAGAATGATGTGCTGTATGGCAATGATGAACAGCATCACCAGGTTCACACACAGCAGTTTGCAGAACAGCGGCTCCTTCGGGGACAGCTTGTACTGCAACACAGAGTGCGCGTGCGCGCGCACACACACACACGCGCGCGCGCGCGCACACACACGCACACACGCACACACACACATACGCACACATATTATATATATATAATATATATATATATATATATATAGAGTAAAAATGATTCACCCCCCAACTCTAGAAGGCAGAGCACCGCACCACCGTGTGTGGGAGAGATATGCACTCGGTGAACAAGCCGGTTGGCGAAAGCTCCAAGTAAATAAAGATTGGGTGTCAGAATTTCAAGAGCTATGAATGTGTTTTCGTCTATATATATAGTTATCTATACTTATATAATAAAATTCAAAGTCTGTGTGTGTGTATGTGCGTGTGTGTGTGTGCGTGCGCGCGCGCGCGTGTGTGCGTGTGTGTGTGTGTATATGTGTGTGTGTGTGCGTGTGTGTGTGTGTGTGTGTGTGTGTGTGTGTGTGTGTGTGTGTGTGTGTGTGTGTGTGTGTGTGTGTGAGAGAGAGAGCGTGTGTGTGTGTGGTGTGTGTGTGTGTGTGTGTGTGTGTGTGTGTGTGTGTGTGTGTGTGTGTGTGTGTGTGTGTGTGTGAGAGAGAGAGAGTTTGTGTGTGTGTGTGTGTGTGTGTGTGTGTGTGTGTGTGTGTGTGTGTGTGTGTGTATGTGTGTCTGTCTGTGTGTGTGTGTCTGTCTACCCGCCCTGTAACTCATGAACCGGTGCAAAGAATCGCTTCAAATGTTGTGTGGTGGTGCATCATGGTACACAGATGGTCCCATATAAACATTGTGACCGTGCTGACCTTGACCTTGACGTATGACCTTGAAAACCTAAATTTCGTTTAGGGGCCATATCTTACACACTATTGGACTTACAGACTTCAAACTTGGTATGCATGTGCATTGACTTTTGGTAGTTCTGAATATGGGGTACTGGTTAAGGTCAAGGTCAAGGAGATCGGTAGACCTTGAAAGAGGTTAGGGTCAATACATTTTTATTTTAGCCATATCTTTTCCATTTTTGCTTGACAGAATCGCTTTAAACTCTGTATGGTGGTGTCTCACCTTGAGTAGAAAACGCCCTAACATAGATTGTTGGTGGTCTGACCAGTGAACAGAATAGCTTTAAATGTTGTGTGGTGGTGCATCACAGTGCAGAAATTGTCCCATAACAAAGCCTATAAACGTGCTGATCTTGACCTTGAAGTTTGACCTTGAAACCCAACATATCTTGTTGAGGCCATATCTTTCATATTGTTGGACTTACAATGTTCAAACTTGGGACAGGGGTGGATTGACTAATGATGATTGGGAATATTGGGTACTGGTGAATGTCAAGGTCAAGGATATAGAACTTGGAGATGTCAACTTGTTGTTTTGGACGTATCTTTCAGTTTTCAAGCTACAGGCTTCAAAGTTGGCAGGTTGGTAGACTACCTCAAGGTCATGTGTGGTGCAAAGAACTGATTATCCTAAGGACCTTGACCTTGACTTTTGAACTTCTCTTTTTTTACCTGTGGTTGTAGTTTAGACACCATTGGGCTTACACCCACGAAACCATATATATTCTTGATCTATTGAATGCAGTTGGAGACATTTAAAAACCACTTGACCTTGAGTTTTACATTTGACCTTGAAGGTAATACATGATGACGATCCGAGTTTCGGATATAAGAAAACTCGGATATAAGAAAAACATTTTTTATCTCCCTTCGATTTTCTTATAACCGAGTTTTGCTGTACCAATTTTGTGGGTTGCAGGTTTTTTTTATACACCTTATAGGCTACAATCTTCGGCAAAGAAGCAGTTTAGACCGGTGCGCCCCGGTTCGCATATTGCCGTTTCGCATACTGCCGCTTCGCATAAACCCGATTCACATACTGCCGCTTCGCATACAAAGCTTTGTGGACATGGCATTTCGCATAAAACACAGAAAGTTAGGGATAGGGTTAGGGATAGGTTAGGGATAGGGTTAGGGATAGGGTTAGGGATAGTAAGAAGGTAACAGAAAGTCACGTAGAGTGCATTAGAACCTGCAAGAGTGCATAATATGCGAAATGGCAAACCCGTTTATGCGAACTGCCAGGTTTTTTGGGAAGAGACACTCGACTTGCGCCCGCGGCTCTGATCAAAGGATTATGCGAAACGCATTATGCGAACCGTTTTGACACCCTCCTCAATCATGTCTATGGCTTTCAATCTCAATGTGTAGTGTGGGTTTTTTTTCTTCAGTTTTATTAA
>CM065683.1:42422705-42425205 GCA_017654935.2 Phymorhynchus buccinoides | reverse complement strand
CAAGTGATCTGAAAGCGATTTTTACGGTCAACAATTTTACATAGCTGCCAACCTTTCATAATCAAAAGTAGACGTCCTGGGCAGGGGGGGGGGGGGGGGGGGGGGGGTGGAGGGGGGAGGTGGGGGGGGTGGGGGGGGGGGGGCGGCATGGGGGCAGCAGATCGTTTGTAGGGGGGGGGGGGGGGGTCCGCCGGGCGTTAAGGGGGCTGCTTAGCCAGCCAAGAAATCCTTCCACCAGGATTTTCCACCACCAGCGGAAGTTTTGTTGAGCGTGGGGGGCGCCACCAACTTGTACGCACGCTACAACTTCCGATCGAAACCAAACCTCATCATCACTTTCAATTTTTGTTGAAGGGGGTGGGGGGGGGTGGGGGGGGGGTAGGAGAGGGGATTTGCCAGCCAAGACAAAAAATCCTTCCACCAGAATTTTCCACTTCCGTCGGAACTTTTGTTAAGCGGGAGGGGGGCGGGGGAGGGGGGCGGGAGAGGGGCGGGAGGAGCGCTTCTCTTGACCACGACACTAAGAGCATTTCATCATTTCACGGCCTACCTTGCACTCTAACACACCTGTCGCGATCCACTGTACCTTCCTTAAGGTACATCCTAAGGTACAGGGGGTGTGTGCGATGGGGGTTCCGGAAACTCCTTTCACGGCTACCTTGCCTTCTAACACTCAAACACACTATTCGTGGGGCGCTACATTGGCAAACATCGAGTCATTTTCGTACTTTTCACCCTTCTATAAGGTACATTTTGGGCTACAGGGGGGGGGGGGGGGGGGGGGGGGGGGGGGGGGGGTCTTTTTTTTTCTTTTTCTTTTTTTTTTGGCCGGGGGGGTCCGGAAACCTTGCCCCCCCCCCCCCCCCCGATCCGTCCCTGCTGGGGTAAGTGGGGAAAGGGAGTTGTTAAGCTGACCCTTGAAACTGAAGCTTTTTTTTTACATAGCCCTACATTTACAAAAGCAAATCTCTCTCTCTCTCTCTCTCTCTCTCTCTCTCTCTCTCTCTCTCTCTCTCTCTTATGCTTTTTCACAATGCCTTTTCTCATTCTTGTTATTTTATCTGGGCGTTGACGGAAGATTACAATCACTATATAATTTTATGCACTGCAATCTTGTGATATGAAAACGAGTTATTTTAGGTCCATCTAATTCTGGGGGCTAACCTTTTTCGGAAGGAAGCAGAGCCACAAAAGGTGGGAAATAAACCGCTCCGAAGTCAAATATTCTAAGATTTTCATAGAGTCACCACCACCAGTATCATGCTTGCACAAAACTTCGCATGACGTTGACATAATGTACAAATGATACACACTTGCGAAAAAACACAAATTCTAAAATTCTTGTCTAAATTTAAAAAAGAGGGGGGAGCGTAGAGGGGGGCACGCAAAAAGAATCAGACAGTAACCAAAAAAGACGGCAGAAACTTTCCCTCACTAACCTGGTCGCCTTTGTAAGGAATGTTGGTCTTGCTGGAGGTACTGAGGGCCATGACGGTGTGCAGGATGCCTATGACGATGCCGCTGGTGGCTGCCGTGCTTATGTCCACAGGCAGGAAAGCGTACACCATGTAGATGGACAGCGTGGCGTTCCACACGCCGGTGAAGGCATCCTTGGGGTTGACGTTCACAGAGCCCATGATGACGTTAAATAGCAGCAGCAGCAGCACGATGAAACAGGCCCAGGTCAGTTGAAACCTCCTCTTCACTTTGGAAAACCAGCACAGTCCCTGTGTGTGAATGTACAGCGGGGCGTAAATCAGGAAATAGTAGCCTTCGTTTCTCTCTTGGTTAGGCTTACTTTCAATGTCATATTCACTCCCTGTGTGTGCGTGTAGAACTGGCCGTAAATGAGTGAGTAGTATCCTTCGGGGTGGGGTGGGTTTTTTTTTGGGGGGTTGAAGGCTCATTTTTGTTTGAAGGATCTAACAACACTCCTCCGTGCTTGTCTTTTCTCTGTTCCTGTCTGTGATCAAAGACCCTTTCTTAGGGGAAAAGTATGTGTTTGTTCTGTCTCACTAAAGTTTATTTCTGTCAGTTTGCTCAAGTCAACGATTTCCCTTTTGCATTTCTGTCTTCTTGATGGCGTATCTCAATTGCGCCGACTATTATTCAGGCATGGTAATGGAGGAAAAGCATTTTTCTCTGAAAACATTACAAGGCTTCAGGAGATGTTGCCTCTTGGTGTGACCAAGGGATCAGAAGCCCTTTATGGTGATCAGGAGGCAATTTCTCTTGAAGGTGAATTTGTAAAACTGTTCAAACTTGGAGAAAGGGCATTTCCTCAAGCTTAAAGCACCTTCTGACAGTTGATTTACTGCACTCACTTTTCTCTGAACTCAGATAATTCTCTGAAGATTACCATGCCTGTTATTACCCTTCTACTCAGTTACACCGTCGTCAGTTGCGCCAATTTACCGTCATCATTCCGCTGTTTGTATTATACACAGTTTTTCATTCCTGAAAGGGTGTCAGCATTCTTTTCTATATTATGTTGTCTTCC
>CM065683.1:42390205-42417705 GCA_017654935.2 Phymorhynchus buccinoides | reverse complement strand
ATCAGAATGCGTGTGTTGACAACTGTCATGCTCATGACAATCTTGCTGAGAATTACACCAGTCAGGATCGGGGAACTGGTTGCTGATTAAAGGAACGCAGGTTTGTTGATCATTGACACTGTTAGAATTGGAGTGCAGATAGTTGTTCTGGAATGGGTTAGAATGCTGACAATTGTTATCGCTACAATGAGGGTACATGTTTCTAGCCTCACTGGTGGGACACTTCTCATAAAGACTTTGGTCACAACTCCCTTGATGGTATTTTGAATCAAGTAATGTTTGCTGACTATTTACAATGACATGTTGCTGACTATGGAACTTGAAACTTTGGTTACTGCTTTGGCAATGCAAATCATAATAGTTCTTGTTTTTTCGTTTTATGGGATGCTCATTTCCATGTGAGCATTTAGTGTAATTCTGTTCCACAAATTGTTCATCAGTATTTTGAGAAAATACCCAGCTTTTGTGACTGCCGGAATAAGGGCAGATGTCAAGAACAGGTTTAGAGCCAGCATGAAGGGTATCATACTGAAGTAGAAGTCGATGCTGGGTAGACAATTCACATCGATGCGGAAATGTGTGATGGCAATACCTGTCACTGACAAAATACTGTTGCTGAGCATCATAGTGAGCACAAAAAGATTGTTTGCTGCTGCTAGACACATTGGCAGACTTCCGACTGCTATTTAGGTCAGTAGTGGCCTGCTCATTGCTGTGAGAAGCTTCGGGCCAGCAATGTTTTGGAACAGAGCAATGGTGATAATTACTGCTTGGATCTGAAAAAGACCGACGAACACTGTATTGACCCATAGCCATTGCTGATGATGCACAATGAGAAGAAATTGAGACACCTTTAGGGTTCGGGAAACTGCCGTGCTGTGTATGTACCTTCTGCCTTGGAAGTGTTTCACAAGAAGACAGGCCATCAAATGATCTTGAGGAATTTCTGCCAGGGTTATTGGATTCCACATTGCGCACAGACCATGCCTCCCAGCTGGAACTTAAAGATGACGATATCATAATGGATCACAATAACATCCACGTATTGAACAGAACTTGCTGATCGCAGAGAGCACTGTCTTCTACATACCTTTTGGTATCTGGCACACCACATAAATTACAGTAATAGGTAAGTCACATCAAAGAAGCCACAGTGTTTTCCACAACTTTTTGAATAATAAAGTGTCTGTCCTCCATTCAAAATTGGTTTTCCGATCGCTGTATCTGCAGAAACAAAAAAAACAATTAATGATTGAAGTAAAGAACTGCAGTTGTTTAACTTCTCAGCCTCACTGGGGAATTCTTCTTCTTCGTCTTTCCCATGTCATATGGCCATACTGGGTTAAAAAAAACGCATGTGTCCGGTTTTCAGTTTTCACTTACCCAGTGACAAACATGTCAGGGGAATTTGTTTTGCCAGATGATTGGGAAGATTCACCGTATTACGTTGGTCAAACATATCGCCTGTGGTATTTGGTACATAAACAGGCTTAATCGTTTTGAGCACTGCAGTGGTCTGGAAAAAAGTGTCCATTGAAATAAAAAATCCAGCATGCAGAGAGAGAAAGAGAGACAGAGACAGAGACAGAGACACAGAGAGAGAAAACCATTTCTCTCCAGACAGACTGACAGTCAGAGAGAGACAGACAGACAGACAGAGAGACAAACAGAAAGAGTGAGTGAGAGAGAGAGAGCGAGAGAGAGAGAGAGAGAGAGAGAGAGAGAGAGAGAGAGAGAGAGAGAGAGAGAGAGAGAGAGAGAGAGAGAGAGAGAGAGAGAGAGAGAGAGAGAGAGAGAGAGAGAGAGAGAGAGAGAATACGAATACGAATGTCTTTAATGACGGTAGAAGAGATAAGCTGGGTATCTTTTTCTACACCATTGCCCTCAAAACAAAATAAACAACAATGCGTGGAACAAAATTATAAACAAAACAAAAGAAATTCAACTAGCAACAATTGTGACAAAAACATACAAAGTAACCTAACCCAATAAGGCAAAATGCATAATTATACAACAGCAATTCAAAGAACTATATAAAAAAAATAGATACATAAAATAAACCCATAATTAAACTACCACCCCTGTACCCTCCCACTCCCAGTGTCCAGTTTCCTACATACAGAAAGAAAGAGAGAGAGAGAGAGAGAGAGAGAGAGAGAGAGAGAGAGAGAGAGAGAGAGAGAGAGAGAGAGAGAGAGAGAGAGAGAGAGAGAGAGAGAGAGAGGGGGGGGGAGAGAGAGAGAGAGAGAGAGAGAGAGAGAGGGGGGGAGAGAGAGAGAGAGAGAGGGGGGGGGGGGGGCAGACAGACAAACTAACAGGCAAACAGAAACGAAGACAGAGGGGAGAGACACAAAGGCTTAAAGACAGACAGTAAGACTAACAGAGACAGACAGACAGGCGAGAGGGACAGAAACACACACAAACACACACGCACGCACGCACGCACGCACACGCGCGCGCATACACACACACACACACACACACACACACACACACACACACACACACACACACACACACACACACACACACACACACACACACACACAGCGAGCGAGAGAGACACAGACTTAAAATGTAGGACATACGTGGGTCCAGGACAAACAATTGTTCCCACATACCTATCTTCCCACACACACACAGAAACAACCTGACTGTGTGTGTGTGTGTGTGTGTGTGTGTGTGTGTGTGTGTGTGTGTGTGTGTGTGTGTGTGTGTGCGTGTGCGTGCGTGTGCGTGCGTGCGTGCGTGTGTGTGTGCGTGCGTGTGTGTGTGTGTGTGTGTGTGTGTGTGGTGTGTGTGTGTGTGTGTGTGCGTGCGTGTGCGCGCGCGCGCGCGCGCGAGCGCGTAAGCCGGCATGTGTGTGTATGCGTACATGTATTTGTCTGCGTTCGACATACAGAAACAGAAAGACAGACATTTTGTGGGTATAGCGGTATGTGGGATTAGTTGCATCATGGTTAGAACATTTTAAATTATAGTGTGGGACCTGTAGTATGTTGGAATAAAGTATGCTCCCCTTCGGCCAAGACGAGGATAAACCAGTTAAGTATAATAATGGAGAAGACACGCGTGTGTTTTTGTGTGTGTATGTGTGTGCGTGCGTGCGTGCGTGCTTGAGTGCGTGCGCGCGCGCGCGTGTGCATGTGTGAGAGAGAGAGAGAGAGAGAGAGAGAGAGAGAGAGAGAGAGAGAGAGAGAGAGAGAGAGAGAGAGAGAGAGAGAGAGAGAGAGACAGAGAGAGAGAGAGAGAGAGAGAGAGAGAGAGAGAGAGAGACAGAGAGAGAGAGAGAGAGATGGAGAGAGAGAGAGAGAGAGAGAGAGAGAGAGAGAGAGAGAGAGAGAGAGAGAGAGAGAGAGAGAGAGAGAGAGAGAGAGAGAGAGAGAGAGAGAGAGAATTGGATCTTAACCAAACCAGGAAACTTGTCCACACGTTAGTCACTTATTTGGGAAGTTTGGCTTAGATCCAGGATTGTTTCTCGATCTCTCTCTCTCTCTCTCTCTCTCTCTCTCTCTCTCTCTCTCTCTCTCTCTCTCTCTCTCTCTCTCTCTCTCTCTCTCTCTCTCTCTCTCTCTCTCTCTCTCTCTCTCTCTCTCTCTCTCTCTCTCTCTCTCTCTCTCTCTCTCTCTCTCTCTCTCTCTCTCTCTCTCTCTCTCTCTCTTCTCCATTTCTTCATTTTAGCTTCTAAAGAACATGCCTGCATGGGCACAACTAGAGACAAAAATCATCAGATAATACTCCTGTGTATATGATGGGGCGGAGGGATTGAAGGGAGGTGGGTGTTAGTGTGTTGTGTTATGATTATATGCAATGCATTATCTAATGTATTCATTTTCATAGAGATGTATGGTGAGGATACATGAGCCAGTCTGTTAGAAATGTTTGTACGAATGGTGAGTGAAAAGCGCATTGAGTTGCTTAGCAAGATTATGCGCTATATATAAGCATTATTAATTGTTATTATTATTAGATGTACACTGCAATAAATATTGTCTATTTCATGTCGCCATTGCAATGGGCACTACAATTAATAATAAATCCATGAAGCAGGCGTGAATGTTTGAAAGAAATCAAAGATAAAACATGATAGAGCTAAATGAATCCTTTGTGGAAACACTGTTTTAAAAATAATTATATGCACCAGTTGATTGTCTTAGGATTTACAAGTTATTAAAATAGACTGTGGCTTAGATTCTAGTCTAGGCCTACATCCAAGAGCTTCAAGTTGAAGATCATAAGGTTATGAATGTTACATGATGACCTTGTTAAACGTCATCAAAACACGAACAGTTTCAAATAGGCCTACAGCTTTCTTCCTAGAACCGCCCCCGTCCGCTGCAGAGACTCCTAGCTTGGCACACTTCAAGCAGGAGCTCAACAACCTCTCATTCTAAATCTGTCGCTCCCTCCCCAGCAAAAAGTGGTCAAGAAGGTCGGGGCTGTGCCGGTCGGGGTCTGTCCCCGGAGGCCGCTACAGTAGCCGAATTGGCCTGACTGGAACCATGAAAGGCTGGGGGGATCTCTATTATTTCAGGGCCGGATCCAGGTGGGGGGTGTTACCTGGGTTCCCTAACCCCACCCCCACCCCTCCCGCCAAAAAAAGAAGAAAAGAAGACAGAGAGATTGAGAAAGCAGTTATTAGTACTGTTTAATTGTTCTTAGGTACCATCTATAAAGGGGTTTTCGCACTTTATTTTCTTAAAAAAGCTTCAGTTCAGGGGGCCGGCCCCAGTCTAGATCAAATTCTCCGACGACACCTCCATTGCCGGCATGGTTACGCAGGGGGACAAGACAGCCTACAGAACTGCTGTTGCTGACATGGCTGCCTGGTGCCAGGAGAACCATCTGCTTCTCAACGTCAGCAAGACACAGGAGGTCATTATTGACTTCCGGGAGAACCCTCCTGCTCCTCTTCCTCTGCAGATCAATGGCGACCAGGCTGAGAGTGTCCAGGAATATAAGTACCTGGGCACGTCTCTCGACTCCAAGCTGGACTGGTCCAGGAACGCCGCTGCCATGAAGGGTCTCCAGCGCCTCTACTTCCTTCGGAAGTTGAGGTCATTCAACGTCAAGCCCGCCATCCTGATGATGTTTTACCAGGCCATGGTGGAGAGCATCCTGTCCTACAACACCCTTTGCTTCTTTGGCAACCTGCGTGCTGCAGACGCCTCCAAAATGCACAATCTGACCAGAACTGCCAGCAACATCATCGGGCGTCCAGTGACTGACCTGCAGGCCCACCACGACAGGAAAGCAGTCAGGCGGATCAGGCGTGGGGGGGGGGGGGGGGGAGGGGGCGGGGGCGGGGGCGGGGGGGAGGGGGGAAGGGGGGGGGGGGCAGACAGGGAATGGAGTGGGAAAGGGTGTGGTGTGAGGGGGAAAAGGGAGGAGGGAGGGGATATAGACAATAAGAGAGGGCGAAAGGGAGGTGTGAGGGGAGAGGGTTAGGGGTAAGGAGGGGGAAGGGGGAAGGTAATCAGGGTGAGGGGGCAGTTAATATTTCTCTGTGAGACTTCATTTCAACTGTTAGTTAGGGATCGATGTCATTCTTTCATGCGCGCGTATGTGTCTGTGTGTGTATGGACGTGGGTGTGTTTCTGTGTTATCTTGTTCAATATTATAAGTCATTATTATCATTTTTGCTATATGATTGATGCTATTATTGATGATATTATTATCAGAAATAGGCCTATTGTCCTGCTTGATGGTTCTACTAATGCGTTGTTATATCATCATCATCATCATCATCATCACCATCGTCATTATTAGCATCATCATCATCATCATCATTATCATCATCTTGGTGGTTCTACTGATGCGTTGTTATATCATCATCATCATCATCATCATCATGATCATGATCATCATCATCATCATCATCATCATCATCATCATCATCATCATCATCATCATCATCATCATCATCTTCATCATCAGCATCATCATCAGCATCATTATCATCATCATCATCATCATTATCATCATCGTCATCATCATCGTCATCATCATCACAATCATCATCATTTCTGTTTTTCTTATTATTATTACTACTAATATTAGTATTGGTAGTGGTGGTGGTTCTCATTTTACTTATTCATTATTTATCATCATCTTCATCATTATCACTGTTTAGTATTGCTGTAGTGATTGTCCACTTAACTTTTTTAATGCACATGTTTATCCACTTGCACACACACATACACACATATGCATGTGCATGCGCACACACGCATATATACATGCACACGCACGTACGTACACACACACACACACACACACACACACACACACACACACACACACACACACACACACACACACACACACACACACACACTCTCACTCTCCCACACATACACAAGCTTCACACAGTATGAATGTGTCAGTACACCAAGCACTAGGTCACACAGAAACCCAGACATTTTTGTATCAAATAACAACACTTAAGGCTCTTGGAAATGTCCATCTTAGTCAGACACACAGACAATAGGATGAAAGAGAGCGGGAAAAAGCCTACCTAAAAATAATTTTAAAAAATAAAAGTGGGGGGGGGGGGGGGGGTAGGAAAAAAAGGGAAAAGAGGGGGGGGGGGGGGAGAAAAGGAACAAAGAAAAAAGGAGGAAAGGAAGGAAAAAAGAAAAGAAAGGGTTAAAAATGAAGGCGGAAGTGCTGGTGGGTTGCATGATGAGTGAGCAAGATAGCGGAGAGCGGATGAATGATTGGGTGTGGTGTACATATTTGTTAATTTAAATTTATGTTTCATACTTTTATTTAATATTCTTATTTTACACGGTGGAAGACAAGTTTCCAACTTGTGCGTTGTACAATGCCAATGGACAATAAAGAGACTTATGACTCATGTGTGTACACCCCCCCCCCCCCCCCCCCCCCCCCGTTAAATGTATCCCAGGTCCGGCCTTGTATTTTCTAGTTCCTTCTTTTCAGTTCATTTGTTTTGTTTTGTTTTATTTTTCTTCCTGCTGCTCCACACCACGCAGTATAGATCTAATTAGCTTAGCGTTATGATTCAGATTCAGATGATTGACTGAATCAGTCAATGAATCGATCTTGGTCATAGAACACAATAATATTAATATAATCCAATTATACTTACTTGTCATCTATACAAACCGAGCATCTTGCATGTTTACAAGTGCATAACACACAATTCAGCAATGAATTTACAAAATGTTCATCCTGGAGTAGATTTAGATTCTAGATCTAGACTATCCCAGCCCCCAACAACAAAAAATCTGTTCATTATTACTTAACTTCCGTCAGTCAGAAATATTTGTGATCAACGCTTTTCGTTGGTCAAAATACTTGTTTCATACCTAATTAAACATAAAACAAATGGTTTATCAACAACTGTCGTTATTTATATCTACTCTGTTAGTTTTGTAGGTACACTTGACAGCGACTTTGGAATGATGACACATCACAACAACAAAAAATTTTAAACTCCTTGACAACCGGCAGTAGGTTTACAAAAATATGGGTCAACAAAGAGACGTAACTCTTGTACCTTGAGTCTTCTCCCAGGAACTAGATAGGTATTAAATAGTTATAGACTCAGTAGACTGGGCCTTTACTTCTTCTTTTACCAATAATGTCCACCTACCGTAACCAGCAATGATTGACATGTAGGCCTACTGGGGTACAAAGAATTATGCAGCGCGGGTAAAAGAAAAACAAAGCTAGATAAGTTATACTAATAAGATTGTTTTCGATTTTTTTCAATTCAGTTCCTTTCATCCGTAAACATCAATGGCATATGGAGGATTATAAACAACAGAAGAAACACAAAATGTAACAAAACATTTGAAGCGTGCAGATACATACAAAATCATCCGTTAATTACATAACAACAATGAACACCTTACAATTGCAAAATCTGTTATCCTACAACATCAGGCACAAGGCTATCCAAGCCTATAGGCTTATGCAGTACCCACGGAGTACCTCTGACAACATGATATGATATTATTTCTATTATATTAATTAGGCCTAACTGAACAATATTGCGCAATGGATTTTTTTTATTTGTGGAGGAAAATAGCTTCTCACAGGGCTCACAGGGACCCCCATGAAGCACTAAAATTCTAAAGGACCCTCTAAAAGAATGTGCAGGGGGTCCCAGGGATGCACTAGAAAAATTCTATTTAGCATTCGCAATGCCACTGGGACTCTCTATCCCGCCTCTAGGACCCCCAATAATGTAAGTGAAGGAGTCCCTGGGACCCTTTGTTTTACGGGACGATTGGGAGCCCTGGCTCATATTTTACAGAATTTGGTCTTATGATATAATAATATTATCCTACCGCTTTGGTAGTAGATTAGAACGACTTTCATCAAGTAAGGACAAGAAAAAGGATAATGAAAATCGTCACCGATTTCTCCTAGTATTACATTTTAAACAGCTTCTCCACTGTAAACAAATGTTAGCCCAGTCCGCTGGAATAGCAGCTACCCCCTCTGCTATCTGACAGTTATTGTCAGGAACGACAGACAGGCGTTATGCACACACACACAAAAACATAATAAATTTGGATTAACATAGATCTAGACCCAGACAAACACAGACAACACACACAGAGACACAGACACATAAGCCTACACGTGCGCACACACACACGCGCATACACACACACACACGCGCACGCGCGCGCGCGCGCACACACGCACACACACACACACACACACTGAGGGGTAGGTAAAAAATTTTTTAGAGAAATGCATTATATAATCATCAGTCATCTAGCGTGGATAATATGCTGACGGAGCTGCAAGGCAAAGCAAGGCAAGGCAAATGTTTTATTTCATACCCACTTGGGGCACAGAAATATAAAACAAAGTACACACATAGTTAAACAATCGAACATCAAAACAGAGTGATGTCTATATTATGAAAACAACAAGTAGATAACTAGGACAAATATACCTATACCATATTACAAAAAACAAAACATGTGCTGCACTGGCCTCTAATCAAGGACAGACGAAGAACGGCAAGGCTGGTCACCTTCCTCAAGTACCACCATGAAGAGGTGATCATCAATACTCAACATAGGCCAATCCCTCACCCACCATCCAGACAGATGAGACAAGCGTACAAAGCAGCATACCTGCTTCCTGCTACCAAGACCAATTACAGGAAGTTCTCCTTTTCCCCCAGAGCAGTGTGCGAGTGGAACAGCCTTCCACCCGAGGCAATCTCATCAGCCTCGGTGGACGTCTAACAAATCCCAGATCAAACCCACTCCCCCTCCCCTTTTCCCACTCCCCCTCCCCTTTCCCCACCCTCCTGCCCTTATCCATGCCCCATGACCCTCCACCCTACTTCCCCAGTGAGCTGATCATCTGGGCAGCTATCCTTTTCTACAGTTAATATTGATAAGTACCTATGCCGGAACCCCCTTTGTTTATGCATCAGAATCGTCAACATGATGACAGAGGATGCTTCAAGAAAGAAGGAGATGATAGGTATGGTGTTAGTCTGATATTACTCACTTTCCTATTCAAGTCCATTCTCGTTTGTTCGTTTTTGTAGTCCCAGTTCTATAAGAACGGGACTGCATTACGATGGGGACGAGCGCTGTACGGTTCTCTGCTGTATGTACGTATGTATGTATGTGTGTGTGTGTGTGTGTGCGTGTGCGTGTGCGTGTGCGTGTGCGTGCGTGCGTGCGTGCGTGCGCGCGTGCGTGCGTGCGTGCGTGTGTGTGTGTGTGTGTGTTATGACAGTGCCTGATAAATATATTAAAAGTTTAATGAAATTTAGATGTAGTTGTCATGCATTACCAATTGACACAGGACGACGATTTGGACTTGACCGACAGGACCGTTTGTGTGACAAATGTGATATGGGTGTTATTGGTGATGAATATCATTTTGTAATTGAATGTCCATATTTTGACGAACATCGAGATATTTTGCCGAGGTATTATATAAATAAGAAATCTTTTTTTTTTTTTTTTTGGTCAATTTATGTCCAAGCCAAAATTCCAATTGAAAATTGCAAAATGTATAAGATCAGGAAAAGTTGTTTGACAATAGACTGCAGCTTGGTTTGTTTGATGAGTGTTTATTTTTTGCTTGTTGCCACTTGTTTTATATTCTGTTTATCCTCCATGCCCCAACAGGGGTCAAAGGATTATTATTAAATTGAAATTGAATTGTGTGTGTGTGTGTGTGTGACCAAAATGTATTCCACTTCACAGCGCCTAAACCACTGAACCAATCTGAACACAAATTGGCAGAATTGTTTCTTATGGTACAGTGGAACCTCCCTTATAAGACCTTCAAAAATAATCCAAAATGAGATCTTATAAGTGAAGTCATTTTAGTACTCACAAAGAAGGGCAATGTCTCTCAAAGAAATATGTCTTAAATAGGAGAGAGTCTTATAATGGGAGGTCTTATAAGTGAGGTTACACTGTACCTAGATGCTGCACGTGGATAAATTATCGCTGTTCTGACCTTGACCTTGACGTATGACCTTGAAAACCCCAAATCTTTAAGGGGCCATATCTTCCACACCGCTGGACTTACAGTCTTCAAACTTGGCATGTGGGTGCATTGGCTTATGGCAAATCGGATGATGGGGTACCGATTAAGGTCAAGGTCAAGGGCATCAGTAGACTTTGAAAGTGGTTGGGGTTTAACAAATTGTGTTTTAGTCATATGTTACACATTGTTCTTGACAGAAGCGCTTCAGATTTTGTGCAGTGGTCTATCACATAGAGTAGAAGACATCTGGTCATAAATTATTGGCGTGCTGACTTTGACCTTGACGTTTGACCTTAAAAACCTAAATTTCCTTCTTTGCGCTGTTTATTTCATGTCTGAGCTATAGCTTGTGAACTAGAAGATAGAATCCCTTCAAATTGTGTGCGATAGTGTAATACCTAGAGTGTGTGAGGGGGGGGGGGGGTATATGTGTGGGTGTGTTGCTTGTACTGTGACTACGTTTACATGGCGTTGTCATCTTGTTATATACTTCTTGTTCATTTGTTTTTACCATGCGGGATTCTTTTCATACAGTAGTTTTCAAAATGGGGATAGGCAGTGGAATACATATCAATTTTATGATTTCAAACGTTTTATTTAGGTTTCAACATTATTTCCAAAAAGCCATTTGATGTACATCGAAGCTGAAAGAAACGAATAAACGAAAGGTGCCAGTCAAACAAATCAACATAATAGCCTTCATAAAACTTATAACTTACAAAAACAGAGCGATTAATGTTTAGATCGCCTCAACAAGCAAACGAATAGAACCAATGCACAACAATATCGCGTCACCTCTAGTTGATTCTTAACGGAGGTTTGCACCGTCTCCATATTGTACTATTAATACAGATGCGGAGTGTTTCAATGAAAATGCTAATATTAATTGATTCATCTCATTTCTGTGAATGATGGTTGATTGATGGTTCGTCCCATATGTGCTGTTTAGTGTTTACAGCCGAGAGGACGTGAAACCCTGTTTTTTTCTTCAAAGAAGATGTAGTCCCAGTTTTTCCCTGACAGACAATACGTTTGGAACCAGGCGGTCCTTAAACCTCCATATGGACGTGTCAGTCTTTTTCTTGACCACTGCACAGTCAAAGGGCCAGTTGTCCTTGCAGGTCTCCCTGTAATGGAAGATGGCTGCTTCCGTGTTCGGAACAAACTGCATTCTGTTGGCAGGAAGAGAAGAAAATGATGATCATTTAAAAAACAAATCAGCTGTTAAAATGAAAATGGCAGTACATTTCGATTAACATGATAATAATGGAATCTTTCCTCCGAAGTTGGAATGTGGCTGCTCACGAGGCAGGGTAATCAAAAACGGTCACACACGTAATGTTCTCATCCCTAGCTGGAGCATTTGTACCATGGTGTTCAAGTGCTTCGGCTGTTGGGATGCTCCCTGGAGTAAGCCAGAGTACGACAACAGACAACAAACACAATGGAATCTAAGAGTAAGAGTAGCCTAAATGCATCAGGTCATAGTTTCCTAGAAAGCACAGGCACAGTGACACAATGTACCGCCCAGTCAATGGAATCTAAGAGTAAGAGTAGCCTAAATGCATCAGGTCATAGTTTCCTAGAAAGCACAGGCACAGTGACACAATGTAACCCCCAGTCAATGGAATCTAAGAGTAAGAGTAGCCTAAATGCATCAGGTCATAGTTTCCTAGAAAGCACAGGCACAGTGACACAATGTACCGCCCAGTCAATGGAATCTAAGAGTAAGAGTAGCCTAAATGCATCAGGTCATAGTTTCCTAGAAAGCACAGGCACAGTGACACAATGTACCGCCCAGTCAAGGGAATCTAAGAGTAAGAGTAGCCTAAATGCATCAGGTCATAGTTTCCTAGAAAGCACAGGCACAGTGACACAATGTACCGCCCAGTCAATGGAATCTAAGAGTAAGAGTAGCCTAAATGCATCAGGTCATAGTTTCCTAGAAAGCACAGGCACAGTGACACAATGTACCGCCCAGTCAATGGAATCTAAGAGTAAGAGTAGCCTAAATGCATCAGGTCATAGTTTCCTAGAAAGCACAGGCACAATGACACAATGTACCGCCCAGTCAAGGGAATCTAAGAGTAAGAGTAGCCTAAATGCATCAGGTCATAGTTTCCTAGAAAGCACAGGCACAGTGACACAATGTACCGCCCAGTCAATGGAATCTAAGAGTAAGAGTAGCCTAAATGCATCAGGTCATAGTTTCCTAGAAAGCACAGGCACAGTGACACAATGTACCGCCCAGTCAATGGAATCTAAGAGTAAGAGTAGCCTAAATGCATCAGGTCATAGTTTCATAGAAAGCACAGGCACAGTGACACAATGTACCGCCCAGTCAATGGAATCTAAGAGTAAGAGTAGCCTAAATGCATCAGGTCATAGTTTCCTAGAAAGCACAGGCACAGTGACACAATGTACCGCCCAGTCAATGGAATCTAAGAGTAAGAGTAGCCTAAATGCATCAGGTCATAGTTTCCTAGAAAGCACAGGCACAGTGACACAATGTAACCCCCAGTCAATGGAATCTAAGAGTAAGAGTAGCCTAAATGCATCAGGTCATAGTTTCCTAGAAAGCACAGGCACAGTGACACAATGTACCGCCCAGTCAATGGAATCTAAGAGTAAGAGTAGCCTAAATGCATCAGGTCATAGTTTCCTAGAAAGCACAGGCACAGTGACACAATGTAACCCCCAGTCAATGGAATCTAAGAGTAAGAGTAGCCTAAATGCATCAGGTCATAGTTTCCTAGAAAGCACAGGCACAGTGACACAATGTACCGCCCAGTCAATGGAATCTAAGAGTAAGAGTAGCCTAAATGCATCAGGTCATAGTTTCCTAGAAAGCACAGGCACAGTGACACAATGTACCGCCCAGTCAATGGAATCTAAGAGTAAGAGTAGCCTAAATGCATCAGGTCATAGTTTCCTAGAAAGCACAGGCACAGTGACACAATGTACCGCCCAGTCAATGGAATCTAAGAGTAAGAGTAGCCTAAATGCATCAGGTCATAGTTTCCTAGAAAGCACAGGCACAGTGACACAATGTACCGCCCAGTCAATGGAATCTAAGAGTAAGAGTAGCCTAAATGCATCAGGTCATAGTTTCCTAGAAAGCACAGGCACAGTGACACAATGTACCGCCCAGTCAATGGAATCTAAGAGTAAGAGTAGCCTAAATGCATCAGGTCATAGTTTCCTAGAAAGCACAGGCACAGTGACACAATGTACCGCCCAGTCAATGGAATCTAAGAGTAAGAGTAGCCTAAATGCATCAGGTCATAGTTTCCTAGAAAGCACAGGCACAGTGACACAATGTACCGCCCAGTCAATGGAATCTAAGAGTAAGAGTAGCCTAAATGCATCAGGTCATAGTTTCCTAGAAAGCACAGGCACAGTGACACAATGTACCGCCCAGTCAATGGAATCTAAGAGTAAGAGTAGCCTAAATGCATCAGGTCATAGTTTCCTAGAAAGCACAGGCACAGTGACACAATGTACCGCCCAGTCAATGGAATCTAAGAGTAAGAGTAGCCTAAATGCATCAGGTCATAGTTTCCTAGAAAGCACAGGCACAGTGACACAATGTAACCCCCAGTCAATGGAATCTAAGAGTAAGAGTAGCCTAAATGCATCAGGTCATAGTTTCCTAGAAAGCACAGGCACAGTGACACAATGTACCGCCCAGTCAATGGAATCTAAGAGTAAGAGTAGCCTAAATGCATCAGGTCATAGTTTCCTAGAAAGCACAGGCACAGTGACACAATGTAACCCCCAGTCAATGGAATCTAAGAGTAAGAGTAGCCTAAATGCATCAGGTCATAGTTTCCTAGAAAGCACAGGCACAGTGACACAATGTACCGCCCAGTCAATGGAATCTAAGAGTAAGAGTAGCCTAAATGCATCAGGTCATAGTTTCCTAGAAAGCACAGGCACAGTGACACAATGTACCGCCCAGTCAATGGAATCTAAGAGTAAGAGTAGCCTAAATGCATCAGGTCATAGTTTCCTAGAAAGCACAGGCACAGTGACACAATGTACCGCCCAGTCAATGGAATCTAAGAGTAAGAGTAGCCTAAATGCATCAGGTCATAGTTTCCTAGAAAGCACAGGCACAGTGACACAATGTACCGCCCAGTCAATGGAATCTAAGAGTAAGAGTAGCCTAAATGCATCAGGTCATAGTTTCCTAGAAAGCACAGGCACAGTGACACAATGTACCGCCCAGTCAATGGAATCTAAGAGTAAGAGTAGCCTAAATGCATCAGGTCATAGTTTCCTAGAAAGCACAGGCACAGTGACACAATGTACCGCCCAGTCAATGGAATCTAAGAGTAAGAGTAGCCTAAATGCATCAGGTCATAGTTTCCTAGAAAGCACAGGCACAGTGACACAATGTACCGCCCAGTCAATGGAATCTAAGAGTAAGAGTAGCCTAAATGCATCAGGTCATAGTTTCCTAGAAAGCACAGGCACAGTGACACAATGTACCGCCCAGTCAAGGGAATCTAAGAGTAAGAGTAGCCTAAATGCATCAGGTCATAGTTTCCTAGAAAGCACAGGCACAGTGACACAATGTACCGCCCAGTCAATGGAATCTAAGAGTAAGAGTAGCCTAAATGCATCAGGTCATAGTTTCCTAGAAAGCACAGGCACAGTGACACAATGTACCGCCCAGTCAATGGAATCTAAGAGTAAGAGTAGCCTAAATGCATCAGGTCATAGTTTCCTAGAAAGCACAGGCACAGTGACACAATGTACCGCCCAGTCAATGGAATCTAAGAGTAAGAGTAGCCTAAATGCATCAGGTCATAGTTTCCTAGAAAGCACAGGCACAGTGACACAATGTACCGCCCAGTCAATGGAATCTAAGAGTAAGAGTAGCCTAAATGCATCAGGTCATAGTTTCCTAGAAAGCACAGGCACAGTGACACAATGTACCGCCCAGTCAATGGAATCTAAGAGTAAGAGTAGCCTAAATGCATCAGGTCATAGTTTCCTAGAAAGCACAGGCACAGTGACACAATGTAACGCCCAGTCAATGGAATCTAAGAGTAAGAGTAGCCTAAATGCATCAGGTCATAGTTTCCTAGAAAGCACAGGCACAGTGACACAATGTAACGCCCAGTCAAAAAGAAGCAACTCAGTTACAGTATAAATGTTCAGCCAAATAACGGAGGTTTGCACCGTCTCGATATTGTACTATTACTATTGTACTATATTGTACCTTTGGATTAGTATTATTATTTACAACTGCTAAATCTTATTGGTTTTGTAGGCTTAGATTATTCCCAAAGGTTGGTAGATAGAGAGACGGACAAAGAGACACAGTCAACACACACATACACACACACACAAAGTACACACACACACACAAAGTACACACACACACACACACACACACACACACACACACACACACACACACACACACACACACACACACACACACACACTCACACACACACACACACACACACACACACACACACACACAGACACAGACACACACACACACACACACACACACACACACACACACACACACACACACACACACACACACACACACACACACACACACACACACACACACACACACACACACACACACACACACACACACACCTAGTAGAACCTCCATACGGCGTAACAACGTGCGTGGCAGCCTGGTGTGTTCTCTCGGGCAGGTAGACATACTTGAAGACACAGTTCTGTTCGTACGTGCTGTTCAGGTACCTCAGCACGATCAGCGGGGCCTGGGGGTCCACTGGCGCCCACTGCTGGATGAAGAACTGCGGTCTGAAGTGCAGGGAGGCCGCTGAGGGGCGTCTAGCAAACTGGTCCTGGGGAAATGCCGTACACAAGATTTACTCACAAGAGAACATTTCATAACTTCACATTATGGACCAATACTTAAAGATGGACCCTGACGGGTGAGTTTTTGCAAGAAACACGTCGAGATCACCATGTAAACACCCTTTACAAAGATCGCAACACTCACTTTGCTCTGGTTTCCTAGGCGGAGGTACTAGAAGTCAGATTATTTCACTGAAAGAGAAGGCGTGTGCCGTATCTTTTCTAATGGCCGCCTGAGCTTAGACCAAATTATTTGCACGAAATGTTCGCAATGGCAAGAATTTTGTTTTTAAATGTTATACAGTTTATGTAAAGGAGTTTCGCTCACAATAAAGGAAATAGCTTCGATTTTTTTTTTACTGCACTACAAAAAAAAAGCTTCAACCACAATGGGATTGACCTCCACCCACCCCATCCAAAATGACTTCTCTCTCCGGCATCTCCGCCAAGGAGGAATCGCCGTTTTGACGGTTTGAATTCTAGGAAACCAGAGCAAAGTGAGTGTTCCGATCCTTGAAAATGCTGTCTTTCTGGTGATCTCGACGTGTTCCTTGCAAAAACTCATCCGTCAGGGTCCACCTTTAAGGGGTGTGATGTTAGAAAAAAAGGAAAGATGAAGGAGATTGTAAGTTTACCTGGGGTGTAAACACGTCCCCGAACGTTTCCAGCACCATGCTCTTCTTTACAAACAAGCGCGAAATCGCAATAGTTTGTGGCACGCGGTCTATTTTTACCACTCCAATCATGAGTCACCTCCCCTGGCTTTTCAATAATTTTAATCTGTAAACCAGAATGTTATCTCTGCACCATTTCGTAACTTTTTATATCTTTTGGAAAACATTTAAAACTATGTATCCTACTTATGCTCATCAAAAGAAGCACCGCATACTCGTCGTGTCTGTTGTAGTGTCTGTATTACGTATGTTTATTATTTTGTACGCTTTTAAAAAATACATCATTTTAAAGAGCGGCCTCAATTTGAAGTGTAGCCTCGATTTGAAGTGCGACAATTTTGGACGGACCGACCGACAGACAGACAGACAGACAGACCGACCGACCGACAAAGTGAGTTATAGATTTGTGGCTTGAGCCACAAACAAAAAAAGTCGTTGCAAAAGTTAACTGGTAGCTTTAGTTTGTAGGTTGTAGCCTACTTTGAAGGTTGTTATAGGATAGTTGGCTTCCTACAGCAATGAAAGTGACAAGTTTAGGCTTAACGCACCACTTTTATTGGATTGTTTGCAAGCGTTTTAAAAGCTTGTTGTTGTTTGTTAATCATAAGGGACAGTTGAGACCAACAGAAATTAAAATGAAAGTAGCCTAACCTCATTGAACTAAAAGCTTGAGTTCTTCTAGCAAAATTTGTTTGACTATTCACAAACTGTCGTCATCAAAAGTAGTTTATGAATTTTGCAACAACTCTCTCTCTCTCTCTCTCTCTCTCTCTCTCTCTCTCTCTCTCTCTCTCTCTCTCTCTCTCTCTCTCTCTCTCTCTCTCTCTCTCTCTCTCTGGCGTTTGCGTGTGTCTGTGTGCATGCATGCGTGTGTGTCTGTATTGCGTGCGTGTGTGTGTGCGCGTGCGTGCGTGCGCGAGCGCGCGCGCGCGTGTGTGTGTGTGTGTGTGTAAGACGAGTATGGAATGCGCGTGTTTGCATGCGTGAAGACGTGCGTGTGTGTGGATAACTGCAGCCAACTGAAATTTACCAGCAGAAATGGTTTGAGCGTGTCAAAGTGACGTGGCACAATGACCTCATCCAGGTCGATTCCCATGACGTAATCAAAGCCGGCCAACCGCAGGCGGCAGTCCCATACGACCAGCTCCATGTCTCCACGATAGCGAAGCCAGTGCTCCCCGCGGTACAACACCGTGCGGCCCCACAGGCGCCCTGCACATCACCGTCATCGTGATATTAGTAACAACAATATGCAGGTTTCCATTCACCCGACGAAGCTGTCACCGCACACTGAGTACGAACTACAGTGTCTCATGGACAGATGTTCACTAGCCTGCAAAGACTTTGGGCTCACCATCAGCCAGAAAAAACACCCCAACCACGTGCATAGCCAAGATGTACACACACACACACACACACACACACACACACACACACACACACACACACACACACACACACACACACACACACACACACACACACACACACACACACACACACACACACACACACACACACACACACACACACACACACACACACACACACACACACACACATACACACCGCCTGTCATCACCATCGACAGTTACGAGCTTGGGATAGTCCACCATTTCACCTGTCTTGGGTCCACTATCAGCAACAATCTGTCCCTCGATACTGAGATCAATCAATGCATCGGGAAAGCTTCAAAAACACTATGCCGTCTCAACACCCGTGTCTGGGAGAATGCTAAGCTCACAGTCTCCACCAAGATGGCTGTGTGCAATGCTTGCGTCATCAGGACACTCCTATACGGCAGTGAGTCATGGATAACATACTCCAGACAGGAGCGCAGGCTGAGCAGCTTCCACATGCGCTGCCATCGTCATCAGGACACTCCTATACGGCAGTGAGTCACGGATAACATACTCCAGACAGGAGCGCAGGCTGAGCAGCTTCCACATGCGCTGCCATCGTCGCATCCTTGGCATCAAACGGAGCGACAAAGAACCAAACGCTCAAGTCCTTGGTCGTGCTGGCCTCCCCACCATGTAAACATTTCTCAGACAGCGTAGACAACGCTGACTCGGCCATGTGCGCCGAATGGAAGATGGCCGCATTCCTAAGGACATCATGTACGGAGAACTTGCCTCTGGAAAAAGACACGTATGCCACCCTCGTATAAGAATACTGCAGACAGGATCTGAGAGCACTCAGCATCAATGTTGAGACTTGAGAGGACACAGCAGCTGGCGGAAGCAAATGGGAAACATGCTCCAAAAACATCTGAAGAGAGGAAAAGAACAAATCCACAACCTGGCTGAGGAGAAAAGAGCCAGAAGAAAGGCAAGCTGCAGTGCAAGCAACCCCTCATCCAGCCACATCTGCACCCGTTGTGGTAGGGACTGCCACTCCAGAATAGGGCTGACAAGCCACAGCAGACGCTGGTCCCAGCCGTGAAACAACACGACCCTTGTCTGTATCTAGGGCGCAATAACCATGGTCGTCATCGACTGAAGGCAGAAGGGGGCCTACCTACAAGAGCAAACATGGCAGGATTCCGCTTCCTGTGCACAGTCTCTGCATAATTAATTCATCAAAACGTTCTTATTTAGTCATCGACACACTGCCACTGGTGTATTGTCATCACTCGGGGGGAAGGGGGAGAGGCTACACAAATGGCTAGCCATTAAGAGAGAAAGAGAGGGAAAGATATAGAGGACTGACCAGCAGTAACGGCAGCAGTCCCTGGTCCTGGTGAAGTTGGAACAACTTTTATGTAGGGCCTTCTCTCTCTCTCTCTCTCTCTCTCTCTCTCTCTCTCTCTCTCTCTCTCTCTCTCTCTCTCTCTCTCTCTCTCTCTCTCTCTCTCTCTCTCTCTCTCTCTCTCTCACCAGGCAGTTTATAAGGCAGCAGTTCCAGCAGTCCTTTGTCCTGGTAATGTCGGAACACCCTGTACATGCTATCAGAGTTGCCCAGGTCGAACAGCTGGACTCGGTCCACGCCCAGAATCTCCTGCAGCTCGAACCACTCCACCACCTTGTTGGGATCCAGGCTCAGGCCGTAGGCGATCTTGGCACAGATGGCCAGCCCCCCTGGGAGACATACAAGTCCAGAAGCCTGAGAAGGAATAAACAGCGCTCTAGGTAAAACAATATTGAGTGAAACTGGAATGGGAACTCGTGATGTGATAAAACGAAATGCACTCGCACTTACCTGGCTTGATTTCTGGTTGGTGAACACCAATGAACTGCCCGCTCTCTTCTGGGCAAGAACCTGGGGATAACGTGGCCTGGCTGTCACGAAGCTCTTCATTGGTGAACGGAAAGCGACAATAGTAGATGACTGCTATGGCGTTGAGCTCATCACTGGAGCGAGATGGGGTCACTCTCAGTGCGGACGTGTCCAGGCTGGCGTTTCTCCCCGTGTACACTTCTTCAGAGCTGGGCAATCTCAAGCAACAGGTCAGCTCCAGGAGTCGGGGTCCTTCTTGGAAGGCCACAAAGTGGACATCGGAGGAGTCCTGTGGTGCTTGGTGGATGGCCACTACAGCAGAGTACAGGTAAAACCGACGGGTGGACACTTGGTCGTGCGGATCACTGGTCGTCCAGTTTGGGAATAACTCTACCTGAAACTAACAAATACCCATTATTTGTTGTTTCAGTTATCTAAAAACAAGTCTACTTTGCAAAATAAATGTGGATATGTGCGTTCCTCTGTCTGTCTCTCTGTGTGTGTGATGATTTTTTGTTTAATCTTTACGCGGTTCTTCTATTTGTTTCTGTTGGATTCCACACTGAGCAGCCACTGAGCAGAATTTTGCAAAGCATAGACAGTCCTTTATTAATCCAGAAGGAAATCGTCTCTAAATCGCCTAGAAAACGAGATTTTTCGTTTTTGCAATTATTTGAGACGGCTAAAACAATATTCTAATTCTAACTAGTATTGGTAGTATGATGTTTAAGAAATATTACGGTAAAAAAAATCGCCACTTATATCCTGATCAACATGAAGATAATTATATCAGTTTAAAGATAGAATTTACATCAAATTCTACCTTTAACCCTTTCGCCGCCAGCCATTTTTCAGCCAAAACATATCATTAAATTTACCTGGGTAGAGAAAACAAATTATCTGCAATATTACGAATTCCTCTGTGACATGCATAACATTAGCCCCATCCTTACCTATCAAAATTATGGAAATAGGGTCTTCACATAACAGGCCTTGATTTGATGCGTTTTAGTGACATGGCTGTTAAACCATTGTGGTGCTAAAATGCGACATTGGCGGTGAAAGGGTTAAACGGTTTTTAGCCGTCTCAAATAATTACAAAAATGAAAAATCTCGTTTTCTAGGCGATTTAGAGACGATTTCCTTCTAGACTATAGCTCTACATGAGAATCATAGTCATAAAAAAGCGTCCTGTGATTCTGTTTTTAATAATAGACAAAAAGAGACTTCACCGTCAGAAACAATACCAACTTTATAAAGGAAAATTCCTTAAAGTTATTTTAAGTGGGGTTTTTTTAAAGACAGCGTCCCATGATTATGAAAAATTTAGATTTGAGATTCAGGCTTGATGCATTGAAAACAAAATTTGTAAAAGAAAATATTATTTGTATCTGTGGGCAGCATATCAAACCATTCCACGTGCTTTTTGTGTATGAAAATATGAAGAAAACAATTTATCTGCTTGGTTAATGGACACTGGACTATCAATGATAACCTTCGAAGGCATTATTTCAAATGAATCAAAGATTGTAGAAATTGTATGAGGACTTGTTATGGGCGCTGTTTCACCTTTACTTCAATATTACTTTAATGTTATTCTTTTAATATTGTTTATTTAATGTTTTTCCTCTTTAACCCTTTCACCGCCAGCCATCTTTGAGCTAAATATTTCCATTAAGCTTACTTGGCTACAGAAAATATTTCATCTGCAATATTGTGGGATTTCTTTGTGACACATTTAGGAATAGGGTCAATCCTTACTGCTCAAATTTAGGAACACAATATCATTGAATAATAGACCCTGATTTCAAGGGTTTTAATGACATGGGTGTTAAATCATTGTGGTGCAAAAATGCGACATTGGCAGTGAAAGGGTTAATGTTTTTGCTTTTTAATATGTTTTTCCTTTTTAATGTTTAGATGCATTTCTAAGTGTAGGCTTAAGTATTTCACTAACATTTCACTTACATGTTATGTATGAATACATACCCACATAGGCCTACCCCTCCCTCCCATCCATCCTCCAGAAGTACATTCAAAATACCGCACACACTGGTACGTGCACGTACACTTTTATTGTGTCTAAGGTCACTGTAAGGTGGATAGACGTTAAAGTAAAGATAAAATGAACACACACGTACGCATGCACGCACGCACGCGCACACACACACACACACACACACACAGACACACACACACACACACACACACACACACACACACACACGCACGCACGCACGCACGCACGCACACGCACGCACACACGCACACGCACACACGCACACGCACACGCACACACACACGCACACACACGCACGCACGCACGCACACACACACACACACACACACACACACACACACACACACACACACACACACACACACACAGAGAGAGAGAGAGTGACGACAGACACATAGCGCGCGCACTCGCACGCACGCACGCGCACACTTTATGTCATTACTTTTCATTATTCAAATTTGTTCATTTGCTCTCTCTCTCTCTCTCTCTCTCTCTCTCTCTCTCTCTCTCTCTCTCTCTCTCTCTCTCTCTCTCTCTCTCTCTCTCTCTCTCTCTCTCACTCTCTCTCTCTGTGTGTGCGTGTGCGCGCGCGCGCGTGCGCTCGCGTGCTTGTGTGTTTGTTATTGATATCCAATGCAGATAATTGAAACTATGCAAACAAAAAAAGGTATTTATGATCAACATGCGCGCACGCGTACGTACTCTCTCTCTCTCTCTCTCTCTCTCCTCTCTCTCTCTCTCTCTCTCTCTCTCTCTCTCTCTCTCTCTCTCTCTCTCTCTCTCTCTCTCTCTCACGCACAGAGAGAGGGAGAGGGAGAGAGAGAGGAAGGAGGGGGAGAGAAGAAGTATGGTTGTATTTGATTACTCCGTTTTCTCTGTTACCTATTATCCCAGTATCAGCTGATGATCAGTTTATCATTACATTGTTCACGTGCACTGATCATTAGCATTTCAGATTTTTGAAATGCCTGTCATGCACAAATGGGTCGCTTAAGGCAGTGGGAATGTCAAACCAATTGGAAATGTCAAAATACATGTAGACTATAGAAAATGTCAAAGCAATGGAAAATGTGTACGTATGATGCAACTTACTTTATGAAAAACTGTCGGGCTTCTCTTTTCTACTGTCGCCTTCTACACAAGAAACTAATATTGTTAACAGCATTAATTTTGTTGGTATTCTAAAGGGCGAGATTATCATTCTAAACTTCCCTTCCCCGTCTCGGTCACTGTTTATATATGTCTGCCTATCTGTCTGTCTGTCTGTCTGTCTACAGTCTCTCAACATAATTATATTGTGGCTGTAGCTTTGCTTGATTTGCTTTAGCGTCCTCCTAACCGACTAAGGGTCATGTGGGACATTTATTATATCTTTTGGATTTTGTTAAAAACGGGTAGATTTAAAAGAAGAATGGAGATGATGGGCAACTCTTAGTTTAAAGCTCCCCCACATCAACAAGGTGGAAGCCCGCGAGGAAGTTGTCGCTATAGCCAATAGGCATTAAACTATTTGAAGTATTGCATGTTCAGTGCAAGCGCGCACGCGTGTGCGTGTCAAAGTCAAAGTCAAAATTACTTTATTATCTCAACAAGAGAAATGACATAATTGTGGTCTCATGATGCAACAAGGGCAACAGAACACAAAAATGATCATGCATTTGAAGAAAACGAAATGAACAGAATGATTAACCCTTTCACCGCCAAAGTCGCATTTTAGCACCACAATGATTTAACACCCATGTTACGAAAAGGCCTCAAACCAACCAGGGTCTGTTATTCAAAGAGCCCATTTTGATCATTTTGGGAGGTAAGGTTGGGCCGTACGTTATATATGTCACAGAGGAATCCCCAATATTGTAGATTTTGTGTTTCTCTACCCAGTTAAGTTTAATGAAACATTTTTGCTGAATAATGGCTGGCGGCGAAAGGGTTAACAGATATTTGCCACACACACAAAAAACCCACCAAGATACAGAAGGAAATAACATTGCAAAGTGCATCTTTCCAATAAGCAGAAGCGATCTTCATACTCACCGATCGCCCCTCCCCCTTTCCCACCCCCTCATCCCCAACCATTCTTCCCCATCCCCATCAATCCGCCCCCTCCCATATTACGTACGAAGCATGAACAACATTAGGTAACACCCAAAGCCAATGTACCTTTATTGGATACCCTTTCTCAACCCCAGTCGGTCTTCCCCATTCCCTACAACTGCTCCCTCACACAAAAGACTTACTCTTAGCCTTTCCATTTGCCCTTTTCTCCCATTCGTACTCTTCCTCACGCTCCCACCCCTGTGACCCCTCTTCTTACCCCTGTCCCCATCTCCTTTCTCAGAGGGGACATGTGTGTGTTGTGTGTGTGTGTGTGTGTGTGTGTGTGTGTGTGTGTGTGTGTGTGTGTGTGTGTGTGTGTGTGTGTGTGTGTGCGTGTGTGTGTGTGTGCGTGCGTGCGTGTGCGTACGCCGGCGATGGGTGTAGCGTACCTCAATGTGCAGTTTATGGGTGTATAAGAAAAGAGTGTATGGATTTAAGCAAATTAAACAAAATGAGGTGCGTATGCTAATGGAGATTTTCACATGCAGTGTTTTGTAATTCAATCCACGAAAGTTTTGACGTCCTCACAGCTGTCGCTCAGCCTCTTGGGGACAAGGTGTGGCGCGGTAGCGTTTTGTAAGAATGTAGTAATCAGCGTTTTCTTTTCAAGCGTGCGCGCACGTGCGTGTATGTGTGTGTGTGTGCATGTGTGCGTGCGCGCACGTGTATGTGTGTGTTTTGAATATATGAATCTGTATCATACGTTTTTACTTGAATTTGTGAATATGTGTAAAATAATGCTAGGTGGATGGGGGAGGGACGCATGCACGATTATTTATGCCCATAGTATTGGTAAACTAAACTAGTCTCATCCGAGACTACGTATGTATCATACGAAAACTGTATGTGAAGCCTCAACAAAGGGACCAAATACTACCTGAATGTCTTGTGTTTCAGGTGTCTACGATTGGTCCTAGTGGTCATCTAATTATTTTCAAGTACTCATCCGAGTTGTTTCAGATATTTATCACTTGTTTGTAAAGACATTTACAAAAATACTATGTTCAGTAGGGTAGCCTTTGTAGGCCTACAAATCGCCTGTCTTGGCGGGGGGAGGGGGGGAGGTGTACTCCGGTAGTAGGCCTTCAGACCTAATTATTTAGTTTTTCGTTCGTTCGTTGGAAGGTTGGTTGTCTTGCTTGGTTAGTTCGTTCGTTGGAAGGTTGGTTGTCTTGCTTGGTTAGTTCGTTCGTTGGAAGGTTGGTTGTCTTGCTTGGTTAGTTCGTTCGTTGGAAGGTTGGTTGTCTTGCTTGGTTAGTTCGTTCGTTGAAAGGTTGGTTGTCTTGCTTGGTTAGTTCGTTCGTTGGAAGGTTGGTTGTCTTGCTTTGTTACTTCATTTGTTGTGTACATTAGTTTGTTCGATGGAAGGTTGGTTGTCTTGCTTGGTTAATTCACTTGTGTAGGTTGGTTGCTTGTATATATTATTGCTTGATAGGCTGATTGTTGTTGTGTTTTTGGTTGTTGTTGATGTCGTTGTATCCGTTTTGATTATTAATGTATATTTACAATCCGCAAATAAATCCGTTTACAAACAAGACAAACACTGCAACCTACCTGACTTGTCTGGTGTAGCTCCACAACTGCATCGCTTTGGTTCTTTCTCCATCTCAAGAGTTTCGGGGAAAATACCAGTACTCCACTTTACCGAAGGTCCAAGGGCGATAGTCTTACAAATGTATTTCATTGGGTTGATCGGCTAAAGTGTTTTTGTTTCCAATCCTTTGATGGATAGCATTTTTGGTGGCGGTTGTGAGACCAACGGACTGATAATTTTATCTAGAACCCAATTTCCACAAAATAGGAGAGTAGTATGATAAATGGAATCACGAAGTTGCTACTATAGCGGGAGTTTAGACTAACCTACTTCTAGTTAGTAAACTAAGTTGTATAGTCATTTGATTGATTGAGTGCAGATTCTTTTTATTTGAGTTCATTGTTTTGGCAGCAATAATGTTTTTAACCTTGGGGGACGTTGTGGGCGTGAGCTACAGTTTGTGGTTGTTATTGTTTTGTTTTGTGTTATGCTGCTGTTGCTGCTTAGTATGAATGAAGAGTATTATTGATTTTAGTGAGATAAGCATGCAGGAGGGGATTAATAAAGTGTTATGCGTTGGGAACATTGTAAGGCGGATCATTATATTTATGGGCTTAGAGTTTGTGACGGTTTAACACATTTATGCATGGCACCCACATCACTCACACAGCAAGCGTCTAGCACACACACTTATGAAACAATATTGTTTTACCATAATCTTTAAATTTGGTTATGGGGACAGTTATGATTAGGATTGTGTTTGGTGTGTGTGTTGCAGGTTTTCTTTACTGTTTTCCTCTGATCTCACTTATACCGGTCTCTCAGAGTCTTCAACTCATCAATCTTCCTCTTCCATCGTTTTATATGAGTTCTTAATTCCTGTGAATTAACGCCAGAGATAGCGAACCCAAGAGTGTTTTAGTTTTTAGTATTACTGTAACATCAGTAGCACCAGACCGCACCGACACAAAACGGCCAACAGGGATTCCTCAAAGAGAGACTTGCTCATCGTCCTACAAAGGCCTTACATTTTCCTCATAGCAATTGTGGTGTAAGGATGCTATGCCAGTGATAGGCATGCAGGCCGTGGAGAGGATGGCTGGGCAGAGCCACGAGCGGCCATAGGTGAGCACCTCCAGCAGCAGCTCTTAAGATGCCGGAAGGAACCCGCCCTCAGTAGGTAGTAGGAGATCATGGCGGTATTATGTGCACCATGCATGGAAAGTTGGAACAACCCGTTTGCACCGTAAAATAAGTTGTGCGCTTTAAAGGGGACACCCCCCCCCCCCACCCCCTCGGCGACATTTAAACCCAGTGGCACATTTTGTCGGTGCAATGTCTTTACTTAAGTAGTACACCCCCTTCTTTACTGGCGTGCACATTCCTTACCAGTGGCTGTACACCCTTAACACGGAGACATGTCTGCCGCTTGGCGACATTCTAACTCTTTCACCGCCAAATTCGCATTTATAGCCACCACAATGGCTTAAACACACCAGTACTAAAAAGCATCAAATCCAGGGCCGTTATCCAAAAGGACCCTATTTCTTAATTTCGGGAGGTAGGATAGGCCTAAGTATGCATG
>CM065683.1:42385940-42389705 GCA_017654935.2 Phymorhynchus buccinoides | reverse complement strand
ACATTGCTATCAGAGTTGCCAGGGAACAGCTGGACTCGGTCCACGCCCAGAATCTCCTGCAGCTCGAACCACTCCACCACCTTGTTGGGATCCAGGCTCAGGCCGTAGGCGATCTTGGCACAGATGGCCAGCCCCCCTGGGAGACATACAAGTCCAGAAGCCTGAGAAGGAATAAACAGCGCTCTAGGTAAAACAATATTGAGTGAAACTGGAATGGGAACTCGTGATGTGATAAAACGAAATGCACTCGCACTTACCTGGCTTGATTTCTGGTTGGTGAACACCAATGAACTGCCCGCTCTCTTCTGGGCAAGAACCTGGGGATAACGTGGCCTGGCTGTCACGAAGCTCTTCATTGGTGAACGGAAAGCGACAATAGTAGATGACTGCTATGGCGTTGAGCTCATCACTGGAGCGAGATGGGGTCACTCTCAGTGCGGACGTGTCCAGGCTGGCGTTTCTCCCCGTGTACACTTCTTCAGAGCTGGGCAATCTCAAGCAACAGGTCAGCTCCAGGAGTCGGGGTCCTTCTTGGAAGGCCACAAAGTGGACATCGGAGGAGTCCTGTGGTGCTTGGTGGATGGCCACTACAGCAGAGTACAGGTAAAACCGACGGGTGGACACTTGGTCGTGAGGATCACTGGTCGTCCAGTTTGGGAATAACTCTACCTGAAACTAACAAATACCCATTATTTGTTGTTTCAGTTATCTAAAAACAAGTCTACTTTGCAAAGTAAATGTGGATATGTGCGTTCCTCTGTCTGTCTCTCTGTGTGTGTGATGATTTTTTGTTTAATCTTTACGCGGTTCTTCTATTTGTTTCTGTTGGATTCCACACTGAGCAGCCACTGAGCAGAATTTTGCAAAACATAGACAGTCCTTTATTAATCCAGAAGGAAATCGTCTCTAAATCGCCTAGAAAACGAGATTTTTCATTTTCTTTATTATTTGAGACGGCTAAAAAATTCCAATTGGTATTGGTAGTATGATGTTTAAGAAATATTACGGTAACAAAAATCGCCACTTATATCCTGATCAACATGAAGATAATTATATCAGTTTAAAGATAGAATTTACATCAAATTCTACCTTTAACCCTTTCGCCGCCAGCCATTTCAGCCCAAAACATACATTAAATTTACCTGGGTAGAGAAAAAAAAAATCATATGCAATATTGGTAATTCCTCTGTGACATGAATAACATTAGCCCTATCAAAATTATGGAAATAGGGTCTTCACATAACAGGCCTTGATTTGATGCCTTTCAGTGACATGGTGTTAAACAATTGTGGTGCTAAAATGCTACATTGGCGGTGAAAGGTTTGGGGTTTTTTTTAAACGGTTTTTAGCGGTCTCAAATAAATACGAAAATGAAAAATCTCGTGTTTTAGGCGATTTAGAGACGATTTCCTTCTAGACTATAGCTCTACATGAGAATCATAGTCATAAAAAAGCGTCCTGTGATTCTGTTTTTAATAATAGACAAAAAGAGACTTCACCGTCAGAAACAATACCAAAATTATAAAGGAAAATTCCTTAAAGTTATTTTAAGTGGTTTTTTTTTAAAGATTTTCCATGATTATGAAAAATTTAGATTTGAGATTCAGGCTTGATGCATTGAAAACAAAATTTGTAAAAGAAAATATTATTTGTATCTGTGGGCAGCATATCAAACCATTCCACGTGCTTTTTCTGTATGAAAATATGAAGAAAACAATTTATCTGCTTGGTTAATGGACACTGGACTATCAATGATAACCTTCGAAGGCATTATTTCAAATGAATCAAAGATTGTAGAAATTGTATGAGGACTTGTTATGGGCGCTGTTTCACCTTTACTTCAATATTACTTTACTGTTATTCTTTTAATATTGTTTATTTAATGTTTTTCCTCTTTAACCCTTTCACCGACATCCATCTTTGAGCCAAAGATTTCCATTTAACTTATTTGGCTACAGAAAATATTTCATCTGCAATATTGTGAGATTTATCTGTGACACATTTGCGAATTTAGGGTCAATCCTTACTGCTCAAAACTTAGGAACACAATGTCATTTGAATAATAGACCCTGACTTCAAGGGATTTAATGACATGGGAGTTAAATCATTGTGATGCAAAAATGCGCGACATTGGCAGTGACAGGGTTAAGTGTGTTTGCTTTTTAATGTTTTTCCTTTTTAATGTTTAGATGCATTTCTAAGTGTAGGCCTAAGTATTTCACTAACATTTCACTTACATGTTATGTATGAATACATACCCACATAGGCCTACCCCTCCCTCCCATCCATCCTCCAGAAGTACATTTAAAATACCGCACACGCTGGTACGTGCACGTACACTTTTATTGTCTCTAAGGTCACTGTAAGGTGGATATACGTTAAAGTAAAGACCAAATGAACACACACGTAGGGGAAGACGGGTAAAAAAGCGCATGGGCGGGTAGAAAGCCCACCCCAATTATTCTCATGAAATTGAAGCAAATTTCTAGTCACAATTTCCCCATGAGAAGAGCCTTAATTGTCTAGCATTCGTCTCATGGGCAAATTTGACGGGACATTTTCTTTATTTCAGGAAATAATTGGGGTGGGATTCTTACCCGCCCATGCGCTTTTTTACCCCCGTCTTCCCCTACGCATGCACGCACGCACGCACGCAGCACAAACACACACACACACACACAGACACCACACACACACACACACACACACAAGCACACACGCACGCATGCACACACACACATGTGCGCACACGCACGCACGCACGCACGCCACGCACACGCACACGCACACACACACACACACACACACACGCACGCACGCACGCACGCACACACGCACACGCAGACGCACACGCCACGCACGCACCCACACACACACACCACACACACACACACACACACACACAGAGTGACGACAGAACCACATAGCGCGCGCACTCGCACGCACGCACGCACACACTTTATGTCATTACTTTTCATTATTCAAATTTGTTCATTAAATTATTTGCTATCTTTTCTCTCTCTCTCTCGCTCTCTCTCTCTCTCTCTCTCTCTCTCTCTCTCTCCCTCCGGCTCTCTCTATTCTCTCTCTTCTCTCTCTCCCTCTCTCTCTCTCTGCCTCTCTCTCTCTCTCTGTGTCTCATATTGTCTGTTTAAAACATCATTTGAGCCTGAACAATACTTTTATTTTCTAGACTATAGATGTTTTCGAGACTGCCTGGTAAAATTGCGTGTTGGTGTTCTACCTATTAATGGATCGTTATTTAGAAGAACATTCAGTGAAAATCTGAACAAATTATGCCCTGTATGCAATGTTATCGAAGACGAAAGTCACTTTATTTATGTATGCCCTTTGTACTCTGATATCAGAAGCAAATATCTAAGTGGAGCAACTGGTCAATACACCAATGTTTTAAAACATGGATCTGTAGCGACAGTCAGGAAACTCTCTTTGTTCCTGTTTTATGCTATTCGCAAAAGAAAAAAATAATGATGATAAAGCATAATGTAAAATTGCTCTAGGACATCAAGCCCCATTGCCTGTCTTCAAACTTTATGGATATCTGTGGTTCCATTGATGTTCGAATGTGCCAGTACTTTGTGTATATGCGTGTCTATGTATGACTTTGGCCTTTCTAAGGGCCAGTGGCCTATAGATATTAAAAATATTGTTCATTGTTCTTGTTCTTGTTCTCTCTCTGTGTGCGTGTGCGCGCGCGCGTGCGCTCGCGTGCTTGTGTGTGTGTTATAGATATCCAATGCAGAT
>CM065683.1:42330940-42383440 GCA_017654935.2 Phymorhynchus buccinoides | reverse complement strand
CAAAAATACTATGTTCAGTAGGGTAGCCTTTGTAGGCCTACAAATCGCCTGTCTTGGCGGGGGGAGGGGGGGTGTACTCCGGTAGTAGGCCTTCAGACCTAATTATTTCGTTTTTCGTTTGTTCGTTGGAAGGTTGGTTGTCTTGCTTGGTTAGTTCGTTCGTTGGAAGGTTGGTTGTCTTGCTTGGTTAGTTCGTTCGTTGGAAAGGTTGGTTGTCTTGCTTGGTTAGTTCGTTCGTTGGAAGGTTTGTTGTCTTGCTTGGTTAGTTCGTTCGTTGGAAGGTTGGTTGTCTTGCTTGGTTAGTTCGTTCGTTGGAAGGTTGGTTGTCTTGCTTGGTTAGTTCGTTCGTTGGAAGGTTGGTTGTCTTGCTTGGTTAGTTCGTTCGTTGGAAGGTTGGTTGTCTTGCTTGGTTAGTTCGTTCGTTGGAAGGTTGGTTGTCTTGCTTGGTTACTTCATTTGTTGTGTAGATTAGTTTGTTCGATGGAAGGTTGGTTGTCTTGCTTGGTTAATTCACTTGTTGTGTAGGTTGGTTGCTTGTATATATTATTGCTTGATAGGCTGATTGTTGTTGTGTTTTTGGTTGTTGTTGATGTCGTTGTATTCGTTTTTATTATTAAGGTATATTTACAATCCGCAAATGAATCCGTTTACAAACAAGACAAACACTACAACCTACCTGACTTGTCTGGTGTATCTCCACAACTGCATCGTTTTGGTTCTTTCTCCATCTCAAGAGTTTCGGTGTCAGTGTAACCCCGTTGGTGCGATAATGGGTACTCCCTTTTATTTGGTAAAATACAAAGTACTCCACTTTAACGAAGGTCAAGGGCGATAGTCTTACAAATGTATTTCATTGGTTGATAGCATAAAGTGTTTGTTTCCAATCCTTTGATTGGATAGCATTTTTTTGTTGACGGTTGTGAGACCAACGACTGCTAAAGTTTTATCTAGAACCCCTATTCCACAAATAGGGTAAGTTATGCTTTTATAGGTTTGACTAACCTACTTTAGGTTAGTAAACTAAGTTTGTACTAGTCATTTGCTTGATTGAGTGCAGATTCTTTTTATTTTAGTCATTGTTTGGCAGCAATTAATTGTTTTTACCTTGGGTGACGTTGTGGGCGTGAGCTACAGTTTGTGGTTGTTATTGTTTTGTTTTGTGTTATTGCTGCTGTTGCTGCTTAGTATAATTGAAGGAGTATTATTGATTTTAGTGAGATAATTGCATGCATGGAGGTGATTAATAAGTGTTATGGTTGGGTAAATATTGTAAGGGGATCATTATATTTATGGGCTTAGAGTTTGTGACGGTTAACACATTTATGCATGCACACACACATCACTCGCACAGCAAGCGTACAGCACACACACTTATGACACAAGATTGTTTTACCATCATCTTTAATATTTGGTTTTATTGGGACATTATGATTAAGGATTGTGTTTGGTTGTGTGTGTTGCAGGGTTTTCTTCTACTTTTTCCTCTGCTTCTCTACTTATACCTGTCTTCATATTCTTCACACCTCATCAATCTTCATCTCCATCGTTTTTATATGAGTTCTTAATTCCTGTGAATTAAAGTCCAGAGAAGCTGAACCCAAGAGTGTTTTAGTTTTTACGTATTACTGTAACATCAGTAGCACCAGACCGCACAGACACAAAGCCAACAGGGATTTCCTCAAAGGAGAGACTCTGCTCATCGTCCTACAAGGCCTTCTCATTTTCCTCATGCCAATTTGTGGTGTAAGGATGCTCATGCCCAGTGCTGGGGCATGCAGGCCGTGGGAGGAGGCCTGGGCCAGAGGCCGTAGGTGGGCACCCCCAGCAGCAGCTTAGAGGCCGGAAGGAACCCGCCCTCAGTCAGGTAGTAGGAGATCATGGCGGACTGCACCATGCATGGAAAGTTGGAACAACCCGTTGCACCGTAAATAAGTTGTGCGCTTTAAAGACATACCCCCCCCCCCCCCCCCCCCCCCCCCGCTCGGCGACATTTAAACCCCACGTGGCACATTTTGTGGTGCAATGTCTTCTACTCTAAGTATTACACCCCCTTCTTTACTGGGGTGCACATCCTTAATCAGTGGGGTGTACACCCTTAACACGGAGACATGTCTGCCGCTTGGCGACATTTAACCTCTTTCACCGCCAAAGTCGCATTTTAGCACCACAATGGCTTAACACCCATGTTACTAAAAGGCATCAAATCAGGGCCTGTTATCCAAAGACCCTATTTTCTTAATTTCGGGAGGTAAGGATAGGCCTAATGTTATGCATGTCAGAGGTATTCCTAATATTACAGATATGGGTTTTTTCTCTATCCAGTTAAGCTTAATGGTCTTTTGGGGGGGGGGGGGCTGAAAAATGGCTGGCGGCGAAAGGGTTAAACACAATGTGAAATAATTTGTGCTGCAATGTCTTCTAATCTTAGTATTACACCCACACACAAAATTTGGAGTGATTCCATGCAGTATTTCACGAGATATAAGAGGGTGAAGAAAAACAGAAACATGCCTGCCGCTCGGCGACATTTTGTTCCCGGGGCATAATTTATGTACCATTGTGTTGTACTCTAAGTATTACACCGTCACACAAAATATAAAGGGATTCTATCTTCTAGTTCATGAGATACAGTTCAGACAATAAATATGTAGCGCAACTGAAGAAGGACATTTCGGTTTTCATGGTCAAACTTCAAAGTCAAGGTCAGCACGCCAATAATTCATGCTCGGATGTCTTCTACTATAGGGGATACACAACCACACACAATCTGAAGCGCTTCTGTCAAGCAAAAATGTGGAAAATATGGCTTAAAACCCAATTGTTAGACCCCAACCACTTTCAAGGCCTACCGATCTCCTTGACCTTGACCTTGACCTTGATCGGTATCCCATCATCAGAATCGCCATAAGCCAATGCACCTACATGCCAAGTTTGAAAAATCTAAGTCCAACGGTGTAGAAATTATGGCCCCTTAAAGATTTTAGTTTTTGAAGGTCAAGGTCACGACGGCGATAATTTATGCGCGGATGCCTTTCTGTCATGGTGACACACACCACCACACAAACATTTGAAGTGATTCTGTCTAGCGGTTCGGGAGATATCCTTGGAACAGACAGAAAAAATCCACCAAGGTTAAGGTTAGCACGCCAGTAATTTATGCTCGAATGTCTTCTACTCTAGGTAATACACCACAACACACAATCATGAAGCGTTTCTGTCAAGTAAAAATATGGAAAATATGGCTTAAAACCCAATTTTTATACCACAACCACCTTCAAGGCCTACTGATCTCCTTGACCTTAACCTTGACCTTGATCGCTTTACCATAATCAGATTCACCATATACCAATGCACCTAAATGCCAAATTTGAAGACTCTACGATGCAAAAATTATGGCCCTTTACAGATTTTTTGTTTTCAAGGTCATGCAAGGTCAAGGTCACGATTGCGATAATTTAGGCGCGGATGCCTTCCTCTCTTGGTGACACACCACTACACAAAATGTTAAGTGATTCTGTCAAGCGGTTCGGGAGATATCCTTGGGATAGACAGTAAAAACAAAAACAAAGGATAACAAGCAGCAAAAAAAACACCAAACAAACCGCCACAAAATTAGACTCCTTTGCGACCGTAAATAGATCGGCAAAGGACAAAAAAAAGCCTGCACTGACTTAACAGCGGGTTCCTCTGTATTATGAGTCAGTGTGCTCGCCACCAGCTGCCAATTTGGAGGATTGACGAGGGAGCGCGCGCGCGCGTGTGTGTGTGTGTGTGTGCGCGCGCGCGTGCGTGCATGCGACTGTGTGTGTGTGTGTGCGCACGTGCGATTGTGTGTGTGTGTGTGTGCGTGCGTGCGTGCGCGCACGTACGAGTGTGTGTGTGTGTGTGTGTGTGTGTGTGTGTGCATACGCGCATGTGCGCGTGTATGTGTGTGTTATTTGTGATGATAGGCAATGATGCGCGCACAGGTGTGTATGTGTGTGTGTGTGTATGTGTGTGTATGTGCGCGCGTGTGTGTATACGCGCGCGCGTGCGTGCAAATGTGTGTAGGTGTAGCTGCGCGCGCACAAGTTCGCGTAGGCCAATTTTGATGTATGCCCACGTAAGCAAGTTTGAATGTGTGCGGTAGTGGTGTGGTGGAGGTGGGGCATCGAGGAGATCGAGTTTCAGCTTTTAAGCTACAGCCCGTGACCATTTGTTTCATTGCCATCTGAGACCAGCAGCTGATCAGACGGTACAAGGACCTAGCACAGAAGAACACCCTCACCAACACTGCTTGAGAAACTCCCTGAGTAGCAGTCCATCATCAAAGTCATCGAGCCACTCGGCAACATGATTGGCATCTTTATGGTATGAACCCTTCAGCAAATGTATACTGAACGAAAAAAGTAACTGACCAGGCCACATTTTTTGCTGTAACTTTTTATTGGACAAACCCATTATGAAATTTGAACAAAGTGAACTTCATCTATCATGTACAGAATACACAAAAGAAAAACCAAATCCGAAATCACGTGATCGAATTCCATCAATTCATTCAGGACTGGTTTGTTTAATAAAAGTCACAGGGTCAAAATCCAATTGATTCACGAACTAAGCAGTCTCAATGCTAGACGGGCGTTTCGGTGATGTTGGAGAAGAGTTAGTCGCCTTGCAGGACGCCTTGCGCGTAGTCCTCTCTCACGCAGACGATTGCGCACTGTGTTGGAGCTGATTCTCCTGAGTCCAGGAATGGTGTGGGCAGTGACTGTGCTGGCCTGGAAGCGGTTCCGCAGGTGTGTCAGGGCGATAAACCGATCCTGTTGAGGAGGAGTCACTCTCAGGCGCCCACTGCGTTGAAGGTCAGAGGTCGTTCCTGTCGCCACGTATCGACGATGCCACAGCCGGACAGTCTGTCTGGTCACTCCAAAGTGCCTTGCTGTCGCAGAAATGGATGCTCCCCCTTGCAAAATGCCAACAGCACGAAGTCTCTCACCTTCAGATAAGCGTGGCATCTTTACGTGTGGGCTTGTTCAATGCAAAAGTATGGATACAGTTGGCATTTGGTTCAGAGAAAATCGGCAAGATTATTATATAAAAGAAGATCATCACTAAATTCAAGAATATTCAGCAAGTTAAATGTGAATTGATTATGAAATAGTGGAGAGAAATATCTCACGAAACGAATGTAGACTATAGAATAATATTCATTAAACAAACAAACAAACAACAACAAACCCCACAAAACACCACCGCCAGCATAAAAAATAGGTTAGGAATTGAATACAAATTATTTTAAAAAACTGGTAGACTGGTCGCATCTTATAATGATTTGCTTTGTTTCGGGTTTTCTGTATATTCTGAACAGTGAAACTGTTTGAAAGGCTATTTTCTGGTTCCAACTGTAACTATAAGTATCTAGGAGAGAGAACAAAACAACCCCAGCGTCCGCATATGTCGGTCTCGTTGCTTCTTCCATGGGGGGACACGCACAAGCAATGACAATGATATGTGTATTGGTATAATCGAGACTTTCCTGGTGTTGCAGTACCTCCAGGGTCGTCCCACTACCTGTATAGCTATTAATGTCCAACATGACACGTTCCAGGCCGGAGGACGTTGAACGGATTTTCAACTCATTCACTCGATCAACAAGTCATATCATTTCCATGTTTCCATTAATTACGCATATATATTGCAAGTTTCTTCATATGAACTTCATGGTGGAGTGAAAACGTAATGTATTAAAAAAAAAAGTCGTTACTGTTATGTTTTTTAAATTATTACTTTCAGATTTTGTTTTGTAAACCCAGCAAGAAGGCCTAATTGTCAGGGTTCAATGCAGATTGATTTCTTGGTACATGTACTATTTTTTTGTTTTGTTTTCAGCTTGCGCTTTGTGTGGGGGCGGGGGTGGCGTATAATGAAGCCATGGTGTACTCCTGTCCTCCAGAAAGCGTGGACGTCAGAGCCTTCCGGGACATGGCCGACGTGGACGAGAGTCCAAAGGAAATACCAACAATGTTCGTATTTTATTTCGGTTTCAGAGTTTAAACAATCCTCACAAAAAATTACATGTATATTTATGTCAATGATTGTAGCTGATAGCCAGAGAAAGACAGCATTATGCATTGTGAAATTTCAGTATATCGTTATTTTTGTGAACCCCTATTCCCAACGTAAGCTCAGGGAAATGTTGTTTTGTTTTGCATAATGTATCCTACTTATGTAAGACCACAGTGTAATTTATCGTGAAAATAAACAAAAGGTAACTTTTCTTAATTTTGACTTTTCTCAGGTCTTTGTCCCCCATTTTACCCGATGCTTTCGATGTTCCCTTTTTCTCTTCTCTCTACCACCCTTCTTTTCCTTTCTAGCATTCTCATACCGTTGTTTCTATTTTCTTTAACATTGTGTTTAATGCATGTCTATTGTATTTGCATATGCAGTGACAATTGCTTATTTGTCTGGCTATCATTGGAAACAAATAGCTATGAATGTGTGTGTGTGTGTGTGTGTGTGTGTGTGTGTGTGTGTGTGTGTGTGTGTGAGAGAGAGAGAGAGAGAGAGAGAGAGAGAGAGAGAGAGAGAGAGAGAGAGAGAGAGAGAGAGAGAGAGAGAGAGAGAGAGAGGTTTTACCATAAGAAACGGTCTATTTCTTGTTAGTGATCATGTGGATTTTCATTCGAATAGATGAGATTAAAGACCAATTCTTAAGCATCCGACTTTGTTCTTTTACTTGACAAAAAAGAAAACAACCTTTAAATAACATTGGAAGGGATATTTGCCGTGAACAGTTTAATGGTAATAATACTAATAAACCTTGATCAACATGCAGAATGATGAAGATTTTGTTAAACAGTATGCTACACTGCACTATATCCACTTTGGAAAATAACTGGTTTTATTCAAGTCATGCAATTTGATTTAAAATATTACGTGGCGTTGTGACGTAAGTGTCCCGCGCGACCCGCTTTCTTTATTTCTTATCTACACACCCCCCCCCCCCCCTTCTCCCCTCCCCCCCCCCCCCCCCCCCCCCCCCCCCCACACTCTCTCCTTTTCATTTCTCTGTCCGGCCGCCACGTTAATTGCCACCCACCATCTAAAGAACGCCGAATAAGGCAATTATCTCTTTGAAGCAAGATCTATCTACCCATCACAAGAAAGTGACAACCACGGTTATCTCCCTTTGAAGACGGTTTTGCCTTTCCAATCACAAGGTTAGGAATGTCCGGCATGTGATAAGGATGTAATAGGCGCGTGATTGTTCTGTACACTCTGAACAGCATCTTGTGACGTGTGGACTGTAATAAACCAATAGCAGGCTTTCATTGTTTGAAAGTGAAGGCTATAATTGGCGTAGTGAGAAAAAGTTTTTCACACAAGACGCTGAAACCTGACTAGAGCAACACCTCTCCCAGCCAGAATAGCCCACCTAGTAAGTCTTATTGATGACTGGTGATTGAGACTGGTTGTTTGTTTGACCCTAGTTTTGATCTAGATCCTATGTTCAATGATGAATAAGGAGTAGATAGATATGTTATTGAAAAGAAGTGGTAAACATTCTATTCTATTTATGTGCACTGATTATTTGTGTGTGTGTGTTTTTGACTTGAACACTTTTGGTACCAGAACCGGAGTTTATGCCTACTAACCCATTTGTCTATTTTTAGTAGGAAACCTATGGGCCGCAATCTTGCACTTTATGATACCATTCCTTTCCAGGTGTTGGATGGAGAGTGATGTTGGATTGATCACCTTTTATGTTTTACTGATCTCAGTTTGTTAACTGAAATTCAGTTTATTTATTAATTAGTGCTATTGTACAAGGGAAGCCTTCTAGCCGGTTGGGATTCACTAATTCCCTGCCGACTGAAGCCCCTTGTCTCTAAGCCATAGAGATCTACATCCACCTTCTCCTGTGATTATCAGCAGGGCATCGTGGGCCGGACGATCATCCCGGACTCCACCAAGCACCAAGACGGGTCCGTCGCCAAGACGACCCGCACCCAGAATCTGCGAGGAGACCACGCTTGAACCGTGCCATCCCGCGAAGCCGTAACCGGAACGACTGGGAGCTACTCTCATCTGACGAGCAAGCCCAGCCACACCAGCAGCATTCGCCGATCACTACGGAGGAACTTGCCAAGAGCTAAGTTTATAAAACCGCGCAAATCACTGGAACTTTCCTACGGACACTGAAGATAATTAGTAACCCTTCCGGCATGGGGCGAACCTTATAGAAAAACAAAAGTCTTGTAAATCCTTTCGGATTCCATTGTTTTTTATCCATATTTTGTTTTGGCGCCATTGAGCTGCTTTATTATTATTGTTGCATAATCTTATGCAGATTTTGGGAGTAAATAAAATACAAGTGTCAAATAATCCTGAACCCTTTGGTCAGACTGATGAGAGTGGGAGTCTTGTAATTTCATGTCAAACCCTACTTCTCTCTGTCTGCCATTTAGAGCAATTCAACCACTTGTATTTCTTACAACCATACGAGCCAGAACCCGGGCACAAATATAAATTTATTAGATGAAAAGGGGCCGGGAAAGTTGCTCATCTCCCATACCCTAGAGAAGTGGGCTAAAGGCAAATTTTCTAAAGTCTTCCCTAGGGACTTAGCCTTTTAACCCATTACCTCGTCACATCCGTGTTATAATAATGTTATTTACATGGTTTTAAATGAGTAAATGAAATGTAGGCCTATCATACTCTAACTGCTAACAACTAACGTGAAAAACTTCTATGTCGTTGCTTGTTACCTTGGCTAGGAGGTTATGTATTTACATTATTTTGTTTGCTTATCGGCTCACTTGATCGTATATCATAGTTTTAGTCAGGCGATTCAGATGATCTTGATGTCATGAAAAACAAAATTCTTTACAAGAAATTCTATGGAATGATTTTTCTCCCATTTTAGTTAAGCTGGCTGTCATTCAAACAGACACAGGGATTAAAAAAAACAACCACCACAACTTATCTTCAATCGTTTTAATTTTGTGCATTGCTTTTTGGCTCACGTCGTTTTTTAAAACAAAGTGAGTCTATAGTATCGTACATGCTCGGTTGTGTGTCTGTGTGTATGTGTGTGTGTGTGTGTTGCGTCCGTGGCCCCGACCTTTAACCTTAACTCAAACCTTAACGTTGTCATTTTCTCTAAACATATAAGGCGTTAGAGGGTTAAAGTTAGCAGGATACTTGATTTTGACGTGAGCCTTCAAGTCACGACGATCAAAGCAGTCAGATACATTGATAAAGAACAAAATAAAGATAATCATTTGTTGCAGAGATTACTGTTGTGCAACCTTTAACCTTGACTCAGTCACACTCTTCAAACTAAAGAAGACTCTCACTCTCCACTGAAACTTTAACGTTGTCATTTTCTCCAAAAAACATAAGATGTTAGAGGGTTAAAGTTAGCAGGATACTTGATTTTGACGTGAGCCTTCAAGTCATGGCGATCAAAGCAGTCAGATACATCGGTAAGGAACAAAAGAAAGCAAATCATTTGTTGCAGAGATTACTGTAACTGTTGTGTTGTACCGAGTAGGAGATACATACTGGAAAGAAGACTCTCCATTAGATATACAAAAACGCTCTTTAAAAAGAAACACAAGACTTCAGGTGTGTACAAATAGGTACATTTTAACGTCGTCAACTTATATTTTCTGTAACAAATGGATGTACCGAGTGTGTGCGTTGACGGCCCGGTTGTTTAGCTTTTATTTGCGCCTTTGAGTAACGGTTGTTCGTGTTCATTTGCCCATCATCTCTGCGCATAACTTAGCCTACCGCACTTCCGGCAACAAGGCCTAGGCCTAGAGTCCATGCCTTACCTCATAATCAAGACGACGTACTTAACATTTAGCCCACATTCATTTCAGTCTTGAAAAAAAATATACGGAAAATCCAGGGTTCGTCGATTTCACTGCCTTCGACGTACGAATCCTTTGTTAGGCCTAGACGATTGATCACCATGAGCAAAGACTGTACAGGGGAAGATAAACATGGATGAGCTTGCTGGCTGTGACCTTGACCTTTGCTTTGTGGCAGAGGGGGGGGGGGGGGGGGGGGGATTAACGAAGCGAAAATAAAATATTAGGACTAATATAAAATATCTTACAGAAATGTAGATGATGTGGAACAAGTTTTCATCGCATGAACAATCAGTTTAAAACAGTAACAGATCAGGAGTATGGCCTTACGAATCACGCAACTTCAATTATTAATTTTCTAAGAGTAACTGGCTTAGACCCACAGGCAAAGACTAGGCCTACTACAGGTGTCCGTAGACCCCCCTTACCCCGGCGGGGGGGGGGGGTGGGGGGGGATTGGTCACTATGTTTTTTCTGAAAGCTTGGTCAATATGCTTTTCAATTTTACTTGTTTGCCAAAAATAAAAATAGGGCTCCACTATGTTACATGCGCATACATATAATTAAATTTTAAAGAAAGGGGTAGGGGTGCATAGAAATAATTTTAATTTACACAGTAAAATAAAAATTAATTCTGTTTTCAGATGCACAAGTGTCTGCATAACAGTATTCTCTCTATACAGGCATGGAAATTGTCATGGGAATTCCCATGCCTGCTATAGTAATAAAAATCAGACGTGAGCCTTGCAGGCTTTGCCTCTTGTTTACTATTAAGCGTGTATCTTATGAACAAATTTTGAAAAACAGATTGGACAATCAGGATGTAAATGTTTGAATGGTTCAGGGGGCAACTGTATTTTAGCTACTGCACATGACTCACATTTTCTTCAGGCAGAGAGAATTAAAGTATCGGTAAAGGTAAAGATGTGCCCCCCCCCCTCCCCCCCTGCATTTCTCGGTTAATTGTATTTTTCCGTTTTTGCCTTTCTTCCCATACATAAAGCTGTATTTTATGAACATTTTCAGCTAATTCTCTTTTTGGAATACTAACCCTAACCCTAACCCTAGCCCTAAACCTACCCCCCCCCCCCCCCCCCCCCCCCCCCCCCCTGCAGTACACCGCGAGTTGTCACAGTTGTGGTTCGTTGCGTTTTTCCGTCTTATAGGGTAGGGTTAGGGTTAGGGCTAGGGTTAGGGATAGGGTTTGTATTCCAAAAAAGTTATCAGCTAAAAAGGTTCCTAAAATACAGCTTTATGTATGGAAGAAAGACAAAAACGGAAAAATACAATTAACCGAGAAATGTAAAGTATCATTGACTTTTCCACGCACAAAAGTTAAAAAACAAACCAAAACATTATTGACTTGACTTGACTTGACTTGACTTGACTAATGGTCTTGTTTCAGGGAACAGGCTGAGAAAGACCTGTCCAGCGAGTCGGAGGAAATCCAGAACAATGTTGGCAACAACCTGAGGAGAGCGCTCTACATGGCAAACTTCGTGCTTCCCTACAAACCTTTGTGTGTAAAGCTTAGTACTAGCATGTTCGCGCGGGCTTTGCTCTCCCCCCCCCCCCTCTCTCACTCTCTCTCTCTCTCTCTCTCTCTCTCTCTCTCTCTCTCTCTCTCTCTCTCCCTCTCTCTCTCTCTCCCTCTCTCTCTGTGTATATGTGTGTGCATGTTTGTGTGTGTGTAGGGGGGGGGGGGGGGGGGGGGGGGGGGGGGGGGGGGGGGGGGGGGGGGGCGTGTGTGTGTGTGCGCGCGCGAGTTTGTGTGCTTGAGTGCGTGTGTGTACTAGAAAGAGAGAGAGAGAGAGAGAGAGAGAGAGAGAGAGAGAGAGAGAGAGAGTGTGTGTGTGTGTGTGTGTGTGTGTGTGTGTGTGTGTGTGTGTGTGTATGCATGTGTGCGTTTATGTGTGCGCGTGCGTGCCTGAGTGTGGGAATGTGCGTGTGCGCATTTGAATGCGTGCGTGTGCGCTCGTGCGTAAGCATGTGTTTGTGGGTTGGGGATGGGGGGTGTATGAAAACATTGATGTATGTCTTTGTGCTATTGTCATGATAGGGGCTGTTGGCCTAAGTCATTAAACAGTCCGAGTCCGAGTCCAAGTCTCTCTCGCTCGCTCTCTCTCTGTCCCTCCCTCACTCCCACCCCCTCTCCCTCCTTCTGTTATTGTACATGACGTTCACAATGCTTGAATCTGTTGAAATTACTTATCACTAAAGCTCAATTGTGTCAGACTAGAATCCAATGCTGCTAACTCCATTATGACAGTATAAACCATAAATGTATGCACTATTAAATGAATACGTAGATAGTGCTTGTTTGTATGACTTTTACTATCTTATGTTTGTTAACTGTATCATCTATATCTTTAAAAACAATTGTCTGTTTCAATATTCGTGTGCATATAAGATTAGGTTAGAATTTATTATCTTACTATGTTTGACTGTGTTTCGCATGCTCTCTATATTGCTTTGTTTGTCCCTTTTTATTATTTTTTAAAGAGAGTTGGATGTAGAAAGCATGTGGGCCCTACCATTTGCTTATTCTATTACCCTCTTTAAATAAAATTCATTCAATTCAATTCTCTCTATCTCTCTCTCTCTCTCTCTCTCTCTCTCTCTCTCTCTCTCTCTCTCTCTCTCTCTCTCTGCTTAATCAGGCAATCTTCTTCTGTCTGTCTCTATAAAGGATCCACGGATGTTTGCCTGTCTTTCCGGCAAATACTGTTGATTACAGCTCCGCAAACTACATATATTGTTAAAAAAAAGAAGTTAAGAACCACTAGCTACGAAACTTTTAGACACTGTTTTGAGTCACCATATTACAAATGCGCTAATGTGAGACCGTTTAAGACGGTACCTTAAGGCATCCATTGGTATGCATTTGCACACCGCACCGATTACAAAATAGCATAGCAGTGTTCACACGTGACTGATGACTAGAACCGCGATTTGATTTTCTTCCCATCCTTGTCATTTGCGCGTAAAAGAAATCCAAAGACTTAACCAAAAACGTGCAATTTGCCCTTTGGCCTCTCAGAGGCCAATGATGACGTCACAGAAAATAGAAATGTAATGCAAACATTATAGTCACTATACTCAATCGCAAAAAAAGCTTCAGGTAAATCAGTGGGGCAGTTTCTTGGGCAGAAGCAGTTATGTCTTGCATCAATAAAGTGGGGCTGTAGAAAAAGTGATTAGAGCAATATATAAGCTTAAAACAGGGAAATAATGTAGAATTGATTAAATATCAGATGACATGCTAAAAACCGGTAATAATGGTGTGCTACTGTTTCTTGTGAAACTGTTTAATGCCATTTTTGACTCAAGAACTTATTCTACAGAATGGTCTAAGGCCATTATTGATCCTAATCACAAAACGGGAGATAGGGAAAATGTAAGTAATTACAGGGGGATGTCATTTGTAAGTATAAATGTTTGCACAACAGTTTGAAATACAAAGCTATATAATTGGTAAGAAGACAATACTATAGTTTCAGACAATCAAGCAGGATTTAGAAAAGAGCATTCGACCGTTGATCAGATATTTAATGTATACGCAGTTGTCCAAAAACATGTGTGCAAACAAAAGGTAGAAAACTATATGCAGCGTTCATTGACTTCAAAAAAGCATTTGATTCTGTCCGTCATAATAAACTGTTGATGAATAAAAAGTGAGGGTGTGAAAGGTAATTTTCCGGCATCTTTGAAGTGAATGTACCAGCCACTTCTTTCATGTGTGCAAATACAATGTGGTTTAACAGACGTTTTTGAGTGCCCAGTTGGGGTGAGACAGAGTTGTGTCATGAACCCCACTTTGTTTTCTATGTTTATTAAACAACTTGCAATTCATAGGGATGGAAATGAAAAACATTATATCCAAACATTACCAGATATCATGGAACTGTTTATCCTGTTATTTGCTGACAATGTAGCTCTGTTGTCAACAACCCCAAGAGGTTTATAAAATCAACTGAATATTCTGTGTACTTGTTGTAATGATATGAAACTTAATGTTAATATTGATAAAGCTAAAATAACGGTGTTTAGAAAGGAGGTGTGTGTGTCCTAGGACGTCATGAACAATGGTTTTATAATGGAAACACTTGGTGTTGTAAACAGTTATTGTTATTTAGGATTCAATTTTACTACTAAACTTGAGTGCGAAAAAAGGTATAGAACACTTAGTGACCAACGGTTTAAAAAAAAGCAGTTGTTCAATTAAACAAAGCTTTTGAAATGCATAAAGAAATGTCAGTAGCTACATTCTTTAAAATGTTCACTGCTAAGATTCAACCAATTCTACTGTATTCGTCTGAAATAGGGGCCCCAATCAGTTAGATTGTTTAGAAAAGGTCCATATGTTGGCATGCAAACGATTTGTTAGATGTACCCATTAAAACTCCCAATAAGATTATTTATCGCGATTTAGGAATATAATTATCATCTCTACCTGAATTCATTATGTTTGTTATTAAAGTATTGGTGTAGACTTTTTCAGATGGACAATTAAACATTAACTTATAAAATATATTTAATGCCCCTGAGTCTTGGTGAAAATGGTAAACAGTGCTGGGTATCAAAAGTAAGATACATTTTATGTTTAATAGGTTTCAGTTACCTTTGGTTACAGCAGGATGTTGGCAATGTTACAATGTTTTAAAAAATGTTAGCAAAAGTTGGTTGGTATTTTTTTATACAAGAATGGACAGGTACTATTAGGGATCATGACAGATTTGAAAATTATAGATCTTTCAAAACAATCTTTAAGAAAGAAAAAATATGTATTACATATGGATGCACACCATTTTCGAGTAGCAATAACCCAAACGCGGTTCAATGTTCTGTCTCTTACTGATAATTTGTATTGTTATACCCATCACAATCAGGACAAAAATTGTCCATTCTGCAAGACAAAAGTTCAAAACCATTTCCAGTTGGTATGTAATAAATACAGTGATTTTAGAACTAAATTTCTAAATATCAGTAACTGTCACACGGTGTCTACAGTTGAACTGCTAAGAGGTTCTAATGATGATAATTTGTATAGGTTATCTAGATATCTTTTTCATGCCATGTACAGGAGGAGATTATTGATGTAATTTGTGTGTTGTCTACACGTTCTTCTTCTTCTTCTCTTGAGGGCCCACGGTCAATGAGCTGACCATTCTGGCTCCTTTTGAAAAAAAAAGACTGAAAAAGACATGGTGAGGTTTCATTCAATGTGTGCTTTCTTTCCATGGGTTAATTCAAAAAGTAATATCAGGAAGTTGTTATGTCAATTTTGTATTATATGAAAATATGGCATGCGAGTATGATAGCTAACACGGGTTTTTTTCTCTTATTGGACACATCGGTTATTTTATGAAAAATGTTCATTGTATATTTTACCCTATCCCCCTATTATGTATTCCCTCAAAAGTGCATTACAATATTTTACTGTTCAGTGCTCTGTCTCTCTCTCTCTCTCTCTCTCTCTCTCTCTCTCTCTCTCTCTCTCTCTCTCTCTCTCTCTCTCTCTCTCTGCGCGTGTTTTTGTGTGTGTGTACAGTGTACGATGGTGCTGCCCCGCACCCAATTATGAATGCACCAGCGTGGACATTCACATCTGGTATCTCTATTATGGCAACAACGGCTTCTGCTTCGTGATCCACCCCTTTGGCAACAACATCATCAAGCGCAAGAAGTGCACGTGGGTGTCTTTTTTTGTTTGTTTTCATTTTAACGTTCATTAAAATAAAATAAAACTGGTGTGGTGTGGTGTGGAGGTGTGGATGGGTGTGGGGGTTCTTCTGTGTTCCCACAACATTATGGTCATGATAATGGGTGAAGTACATAGACTATTATGTGTCCGGTTCTCAGCTTGGTCTTCTCGCTGCAATCAGCCCAAACATTCCGGTGTCGGAGGAGCTCAAAGGAATTTTTTTTAAAGATGAAAAAAAGGACAAGAGAATGGGCCAATATAAAGTAGAAAAATAGTAAGTTTTTTTAGATGATAGTAAGAAAAGGAAAAGGCAGTCAAAGAGAGGGATAGATTAGAGGAAGTTGCTAGCACATAACTTTCAGAAGGTGAGGGAACTATTTGTACTGAAAGATCCCCCGATAATGCCACGTGGGTGGGGGGATATAGTAGTAAAGTGTAGTAGTAAAATAGAAAGACAACCAAACAAAATATCTTTCTCCCCTTCTCTATTCCCGTTTTAAAGATTCTTGTTGTGATTATGAAAAAAAAGTCCTTTCAGCATAGTAAATACATGGACGCATTTATTCTTGCAGATAAGACCTATTAGTTTCTGATCGTGCAGTATATTCCTTTTCAGCAGCACTTAGATTGTGATTATTCATTCCGTTTTGTCTGAGATGCACCAAGTTTCTGACAGTATTTCTGTTTTAGCTATAGCCTAGGCCTTTTGAAAGTGGAAGATTTATCAACACATTAAATGTACAACTCCCAACACCATCTACTACATCAGGTGCAAACACCACCCCAAAGAATGGTATGTAGGGTCCACAAAATCTCTAAAAAAAAACGTTGGGCAAACCACAAAAGCGATGTAAACCTGGGGAAAACCAAGAAATGCAAACTAGCCCACCATGTAGTCACAAAACAACACCCAAACGACCCAACATTGAGCTTCTTGACCATTGTCCCCATTGAAAAAGTAGAAGGTGAAAACAACCTACTAAACAGGGAGCTCTATTGGCAGGCCAACTTAGGAGCTTCTTTCATAGGACTAAACCAGAGGCAGGATCTGACAGCAGCACGAACACAGCGAATACAGTACAGACAGTAAGACACTTCAGAAACAAGGGCAGTCCACCCCTGAGTCTTTTGAAATCACTAACCACACCCCTCCGCTCCCACCTGAAACACAAACAACACCATCTACATTCCCTATCAGTTCCTTTTCCAGGTCCAAGTTTTCACTCTCTTGTTTTTTGCTTTGTTTTGACCTAGATGTATTTACATTTTTTAACTGAGTGAGTTTGAAAATTGTTAGGGTCACTTGTTGCAAGTCAGCCATTCAGTAAAGACGTGTTTTTAGCAGTCTGTTTTAACAGTGTGTTTTTAAAACAGTGACAGGTAATTTGCATGGTCTGTAAAGTGTGGCTGTAGATAAAATGTGCTCTAGATAATATGTAGTAAGCAGCCACAAATAGAAGATACTGAATGCCTAAAATATGTATGTAATTCGTTGTTGTCACTTACTAAATAAATATCGGGCCATGGTAGCAAGATTATAAGAATGGGTGTAAAGATAGCTTCGACTTCAGTTGCTAGGTTTTGAGGCTAAGTCGATAGAAGCAAGACTGACGGTTCTTAATGTCTTAATGTCACAAAAATGTATAATGTTACAAAAATAATTAACGCCTGTAAAATTTTCACTTTGCCTCCCTTGATCAACTCAGTCTTTCTCGGTCTTGCTCTCTTGCTTTCTTTCATACTCTCTCCCTGTACCCTGTTCTCTCTCCTGACCTCCTCTCCTTCCCCCCCCCCTTTCTCCCCCCTTCCCCCACCCCCCCCCCCCCTTTCTCCCCCCCCCTTCCCCCCCCCCTCGCCCCCTCCCCCCCCATTTTCCCCCCACCCACCCCTCCCCTCCTTCGCCCCTCTCCTCCCCTCCCTGTATTTTTAAAGCTGATTCCTGTAAAAGTTCCACTCTTGCTACACGAAGCTTCCAATTTACCTACCTTGATTAACTCAGTCTTTCTCTGCTACTTGCTCTCTTGCTCTTCTTTCTTTCACACTTTCTCCCAGTACCCTGTTCTTTCTCCTCCCCCGAACACGGAACATTACTCAAAGTTAACGTTAACTGGTTTTGTTTCTGAGGTTCACAAATAAAGACATTGGACACAGAAAAGCTTTATCAAAGCAAACTATATATGACGTCAAGAAAAGTTACGTGTTGTATTTGTTACGTCAAGTTTGTTCTATATATATATATCAGAACAAAAAAAGAATGAAAACTAACAAGAAAGAATGTAGACTATTCCCAATATTTCGGCTTTTAGCCTTGGACGCGGGACAGACAGTAGAACAAACTTGACGTAACAAATACAACACGTAACGTTTCTTGACGTCATTGTTGTGACCCACATTCTGTGTGTATAATTAGATTGTGTTGCAGTGTGTGTGTGTGTGTGTGTGTGTGTGTTTGATAATTCGTTTGGACTAGTGAGTCCACATAACAAAAAGAATAATTAAAAAAATGAATCCCCCAGTACAGTCTCCTCTCTCTCTCTCTCTCTCTCTCTCTCTCTCTCTCTCTCTCTCTCTCTCTCTCTCTCTCTCTCTTTCTCTCTCTCTCTCACTCTCTCTCTCCCTCTCTCTCCCTCTCACTCTCTCTCTCATATCCATGTCCGCTCTGTCCATCTTTGTAGTTATCACTTCCAAACTTTGTAGAACTAACGCCAGATGTCTTAAGACCCTTTAGTTAAGAGAGTGGGCATGTATCATGGGTAAAGCATCTTCATTATAAACAAATTCAGCATCTCCACTATGATAATGCCAAGAGAGTAGGTGTGTAACCTGGGCCAAGTGTCTCCACTATAAACAAATAAAGCATCTCCCCTATGAACAGGTCAAGAGAGTGGATCCTGTGTAAAGCATCTCCACTATAAACAAATAACACAGCTCGATGGAGAAATAACTGCCCTCTCAGACAATTCATTAGAGAGAGTTCAGACCCAGCGGAGCCATGGTCTTCAGCTTGTCTATCCAGAACTTTTCACGACGGAGTCTGGACTCCTTGCTCTGGACGAAGACCTGTTCGAGGATGATGCATCTGACATTCTCACAGGAATGTCCGGCCAAGTTGAAGTGCTCTGCCACCAGAGTCCCAGTGTTGTGCCTGATATGGGACCGGTTTATATATATATAAACGTACAAGAATTAAAGAAGAAAAAACAACCTATATATATATTCGGACATGGATATGAGAGAGAGAGAGGGAGAGAGTGAGAGAGAGAGAGAGAGAGAGAGAGAGAGAGAGAGAGAGAGGAGACTGTACTGGGGGATTCCTTTTTTTTTTTTTTTATTTTTTTTATTATGTGGACTCAATAGTCCAAACGAATTATCAAACACACACACACACACACACACACACACACACACTGCAAACACAATCTAATTATACACACAGAATGTGGGTCACAACAATGACGTCAAGAAAAGTTACGTGTTGTATTTGTTACGTCAAGTTTGTTCTACTGTCTGTCCCGCGTCCAAGGCCAAAAGCCGAAATATTGGGAATAGTCTACATTCTTTCTTGTTAGTTTTCATTCTTTTTTTGTTCTGATATATATATATATATATATATATATATATATATGTACAAGAATGAAGAAGAAAAAACAACCACACCATTAAACTTCCCTCTTATATATATAGTTTGCTTTAATAAAACTTTGTTTATGTCCAATATATAAGTTTGTGAACCTAAGAAAGAAACTCAATAAATTTAATTTCAACTTTACGATTTGTTCTGTGTTCTGAAAAGAATAAAAGAAAAATAATGTGCTGATTTACTTTTTCTCCCAATGGGGGAGATAGACAATGCCTATGCAAAGACAGCTGTTTCGTCTTTGAGAAAGACTCTTCAGTTTGCATATCGGCCTGCAAAAATGTCCACAGTGAACATTCAAACTGAGCTAGAAGACTTTCTCCAAGAGAAAGGTTGTCCTCTTTGCACCAGATTGAAAGTCCACAATAAAAGCAAACCAGCACTTAATTCAAAAGAAATGATACAAATCTTGTGTAAAATAACAAAAATAATAATGTTCTAAAATTACAATCCCTCGAAGAGAGTAGAAGAGATGGGATGCCATGTTGGTGGATCCAGTGAAGGATTCAATAGGGGAGGTCATCGTAGTAAACACCAACATACTCCCGGTGAGGAGGAATGTAGAGAGGTGTGCCTGGATCAGGTAGACTGATGCGTTTTCCTTCTTCGAAGTATGATATAAACGTACAAGAAATGAAGAAGAAAAAACAACCACACCATTAAACTTTCCTCTTATATATATAGTTTGTTTTAATAAAACTTTATTTATGTCCAATATATAAGTTTGTGAACCTAAGAAAGAAAACAATATATATATATATATATATATATATATATATATATATATATATATACTATATATATATATATATATATATAGTTGTTGTCAGATTCACTTAATTTATGATCGTGTGTCAGCTACATCTTTGGGTTTCTCTTAGTGTAATGATACACACACACCTTTAAAAAAAAAGAAGCAATCAGTGTTCTTGGGTCCTTTTTTTAGCCGCACTTTGTGTTGTTGTTCTTCAGTTTAACGTGCTTCCACTAAAAGTGTGTGTGTGTGTGTGTGTGTGTGTGTGTGTGTGCGTGCGTGCGTGCGTGCGTGTGTGTGTGTGTGTTTAATTCTTCTAATTTGTAATAGTGTCTTCCTTCTTTGCACAGCTGCGTGAAGTGTCTCTACCGGGACATGTACTGTCCGACTATCGGGCGCTGCGTGGAGGCGTCGTACCAGTGGTACCACGCGCTCATCTACTGCCCCTGGGCACCTTTTAACCGCCGCTTCTTCAGAATCGTCCTGCTGGTGCCCAGTCAATGCTACTGCAGGCCCTACTGCCCATGGTACCATTTCGTCGCCGCTCCCCAGATTGCCGGCCCCGATGGCTCCTAAAGACCTAGCCACACTGCATACGATTTGACCCCAATATGATACGATTGTGACGATGTGTGTGAGCCATGATTCACGTGAAATACTTCCGTCTAAAAATGACTACTATTTTCGTTCACTGTGCTCACGTAGAGCGCAGTACACAAATCCAATAAAATGTCTGATACAAAAATAAGATATTTTATCAGATTCGTGTACGGGAGACTACAAATACAGTGAACGTAACTATAGTAGGATTTCATCAGATTTATATAGACAGTCGAATTTCTCGTCAAATATGCCTCACAAATGTCAAAATCGGATCGTATGCAGCGTAGCCGGCCCTTAAAAGTCCCCAGAGTTAGGCCTAAGTGATCCACTGACAAAGACGACCGACTTTCCATTGACTTTTCCTTTAGTAACTCGATTTACTAGTGAATATTAACTTCATTTTTTTAAAAGTATCACGATAGGCAAACAAAGAAGACCTTTGAAATTCTTGTTTTGTGTTAAATAACACGATCTGTTAGCAAAGAAGAGCTTTGATTTTTTTTTAAAGTCAAACGATCTTTTAAATAAGATACATTTCTTCTTATTATTTTTTTAAATCAAGAAGGATGGGAGCACATAAGAACGATTATCGGCTGAAACTGATAAAAGTAGAAAATAATATCATAAAGACAGACAAAATTAGTAGGCCTATGACTTTTTAGTTGTATTATATTGGTTGTTCCAGAACTTGAAAAAAATAACATTTGCACAATGGGTTCAAAACCGCTTACTCCTAAAAGAGGAACAGAAAAATCAACAACTAAACAACAAACTTCTAGAAATTTTGCAACTGTAAACTTATAGTTATATCTTGATTACAAAACATTGAACACAAATTTTTTTCTCAATAACTTTAGTCTAAACTAGAGGGCTTATGTTTGCCTTTGAGAGCAAACATGACAGGATTCTCCCCTCAAACAGCAGTTTGCAAGTTATTCAAAATTAAACAGAATTTGGACAACTTTTGCTATTCTCGTCCCCACTTCCAGTTAGCACTTCCGGTTCGAATTTATATCGAAAGTGTTGCTATGTTACTCGTAAATAAATACTGAAAATATCAAAATATTCGATGCAGTTGTTTTCAAGTTATTCAAGATTAAAAGTTGGCAAAATCTGGTCATTTTGGGACATATTTCGGCCAAATCTTGGTAAATCGACTTAATATTGGAAATTTCGCATATGAATGGTGTCCTACGATTTTCCTGCAAATTTCAGCGAAATTGGATGAAATCGGTTTTGGCTATTCCGTGAGCCAAATGAAAGCTGCACGTTCATAGCTGGAGCACTTCTGGTACGATTTTGTACCAGAAGTGTTGGAAATCTCATTTTTCTTTTAGCAAATTCTGAAAACATGAACGAATTCTGTTCAACCGTTTTTGAGATTCAAGATTGAAATTTCGTCGAATTAGCGGTTTTTTCGGCCGCATTTCGCCGAAAATTCGGCGAAATCATTTAATTTTGCCAATTTCGCTATCCCTTAATACCCTGCCGCAGCTTTCCTGAAAATTTCAGCCAAATCGGATAAAACAAGGGGGAGAAAAAGAAAAAGAAAAAGAATTCTTACAATAACAATAGTATTCTCCCTAAAGGGGAGAATCCTAATGACATTCCTGTGCCATTGTGTGTAACACCATTACGGCCTGCTGTGCTTAATGTTTTCACTGGTTCTCTTAAACAGTCTCGAGGTCTGATGAAAAACATCGAAGAGCCCAAATTTGATGCCATTTCTTGGTGCGAACGTACAGACTGTTTCAGCAATAATTTGTTCAGAGCCCCATCAATAAAGATAAAAGCAAACAAGAGTCTATTGTCACTGTGTCTGTCATGTCTGTGCAGAATGGGGTATGTTGGTTCACCACACTACTTTGTACTTTGTCTGCGAATCAATTGTATTCCACTAACCAATCAACCAACTCAATGGTTCGACCAGGCAGTCATTGGACGAGCTAACCGGTGAGACTGCTCAACTATCCAACCACTAACCGCATCAACAGTACTACAGTTCTGTTGGTCAGCCAGCCAACAAAATGACTGAAACACTGAATCAATTAGTCATCTACAGAGACACTCCACGTAAAGCCGGCGACAGACTATGTGACTGCCTCATGTGACTCGATCAGGTCGTGACGTTTCACCTCATTTGCATACCATCCTGCTCGATCAGTCTGACTCAGTCGGGCCTAGTCAGGTGACAGGGCCGAATAGGGCGGGTTCTAAATTTCACTGATCGAGTCAGATGGCTTGTGACCTCTTCTGTGCGGGAAACAAAATTGGTCAACGTCACGACCTGATAGAGTCATATGAGGCAGTCGCATAGTCTGTCTCCCGCTTAACCACTGATTAAATATGACAGCATTGACACGGCCCTTTACTCTAAAAGGCTTGATCACTGGTCGACACTAGCATGTAGTAGAGGCCAATAGTAAGCCTAAAAGGCTTGATCACTGGTCGACACTAGCATGTAGTAGGGGCCAATAGTAGGCCTAAAAGGCTTGATCACTGGTCGACACTAGCATGTAGTAGGGGCCAATAGTAGGCCTAAAAGGCTTGATCACTGGTCGACACTAGCATGTAGTAGGGGCCAATAGTAGGCCTAAAAGGCTTGATCACTGGTCGACACTAGCATGTAGTAGGGGCCAATAGTAGGCCTAAAAGGCTTGATCACTGGTCGACACTAGCATGTAGTAGGGGCCAATAGTAGGCCTAAAAGACTTGATCACTCACTGGTCGACACTAGCATGTAGTAGGGGCCAATAGTAGGCCTAAAAGGATTGATCACTGGTCGACACTAGCATGTAGTAGGGGCCAATAGTAGGCCTAAAAGGATTGATCACTGGTCGACACTAGCATGTAGTAGGGGCCAATAGTAGGCCTAAAAGGATTGATCACTGGTCGACACTAGCATGTAGTAGGGGCCAATAGTAGGCCTAAAAGGCTTGATCACTGGTCGACACTAGCATGTAGTAGGGGCCAATAGTAGGCCTAAAAGGATTGATCACTGGTCGACACTAGCATGTAGTAGGGGCCAATAGTAGGCCTAAAAGGCTTGATCACTGGTCGACACTAGCATGTAGTAGGGGCCAATAGTAGGCCTAAAAGGCTTGATCACTGGTCGACACTAGCATGTAGTAGGGGCCAATAGTAGGCCTAAAAGGCTTGATCACTGGTCGACACTAGCATGTAGTAGGGGCCAATAGTAGGCCTAAAAGGCTTGATCACTGGTCGACACTAGCATGTAGTAGGGGCCAATAGTAGGCCTAAAAGGCTTGATCACTGGTCGACACTAGCATGTAGTAGGGGCCAATAGTAGGCCTAAAAGGCTTGATCACTGGTCGACACTAGCATGTAGTAGGGGCCAATAGTAGGCCTAAAAGGATTGATCACTGGTCGACACTAGCATGTAGTAGGGGCCAATAGTAGGCCTAAAAGGCTTGATCACTGGTCGACACTAGCATGTAGTAGGGGCCAATAGTAGGCCTAAAAGGCTTGATCACTGGTCGACACTAGCATGTAGTAGGGGCCAATAGTAGGCCTAAAAGGCTTGATCACTGGTCGACACTAGCATGTAGTAGGGGCCAATAGTAGGCCTAAAAGGCTTGATCACTGGTCGACACTAGCATGTAGTAGGGGCCAATAGTAGGCCTAAAAGACTTGATCACTGGTCGACACTAGCATGTAGTAGAGGCCAATAGTAGGCCTAAAAGGCTTGATCACTGGTCGACACTAGCATGTAGTAGGGGCCAATAGTAGGCCTAAAAGGCTTGATCACTGGTCGACACTAGCATGTAGTAGGGGCCAATAGTAGGCCTAAAAGGATTGATCACTGGTCGACACTAGCATGTAGTAGGGGCCAATAGTAGGCCTAAAAGGATTGATCACTGGTCGACACTAGCATGTAGTAGGGGCCAATAGTAGGCCTAAAAGGCTTGATCACTGGTCGACACTAGCATGTAGTAGGGGCCAATAGTAGGCCTAAAAGGCTTGATCACTGGTCGACACTAGCATGTAGTAGGGGCCAATAGTAGGCCTAAAAGGCTTGATCACTGGTCGACACTAGCATGTAGTAGGGGCCAATAGTAGGCCTAAAAGGCTTGATCACTGGTCGACACTAGCATGTAGTAGGGGCCAATAGTAGGCCTAAAAGGCTTGATCACTGGTCGACACTAGCATGTAGTAGGGGCCAATAGTAGGCCTAAAAGGCTTGATCACTGGTCGACACTAGCATGTAGTAGGGGCCAATAGTAGGCCTAAAAGGCTTGATCACTGGTCGACACTAGCATGTAGTAGGGGCCAATAGTAGGCCTAAAAGGCTTGATCACTGGTCGACACTAGCATGTAGTAGGGGCCAATAGTAAGCCTAAAAGGCTTGATCACTGGTCGACACTAGCATGTAGTAGGGGCCAATAGTAGGCCTAAAAGGCTTGATCACTGGTCGACACTAGCATGTAGTAGGGGCCAATAGTAGGCCTAAAAGGATTGATCACTGGTCGACACTAGCATGTAGTAGGGGCCAATAGTAGGCCTAAAAGGCTTGATCACTGGTCGACACTAGCATATAGTAGGGGCCAATAGTAGGCCTAAAAGACTTGATCACTGGTCGACACTAGCATGTAGTAGAGGCCAATAGTAAGCCTAAAAGGCTTGATCACTGGTCGACACTAGCATGTAGTAGGGGCCAATAGTAGGCCTAAAAGGCTTGATCACTGGTCGACACTAGCATGTAGTAGAGGCCAATAGTAGGCCTAAAAGGCTTGATCACTGGTCGACACTAGCATGTAGTAGGGGCCAATAGTAGGCCTAAAAGACTTGATCACTGGTCGACACTAGCATGTAGTAGGGGCCAATAGTAAGCCTAAAAGGCTTGATCACTGGTCGACACTAGCATGTAGTAGGGGCCAATAGTAGGCCTAAAAGGATTGATCACTGGTCGACACTAGCATGTAGTAGGGGCCAATAATAGGCCTAAAAGGATTGATCACTGGTCGACACTAGCATGTAGTAGGGGCCAATAGTAGGCCTAAAAGGCTTGATCACTGGTCGACACTAGCATGTAGTAGGGGCCAATAGTAGGCCTAAAAGGCTTGATCACTGGTCGACACTAGCATGTAGTAGGGGCCAATAGTAGGCCTAAAAGGATTGATCACTGGTCGACACTAGCATGTAGTAGGGGCCAATAGTAGGCCTAAAAGGCTTGATCACTGGTCGACACTAGCATGTAGTAGGGGCCAATAGTAGGCCTAAAAGGCTTGATCACTGGTCGACGCTAGCATGTAGTAGGGGCCAATAGTATGCCTAAAAGGCTTGATCACTGGTCGACACTAGCATGTAGTAGGGGCCAATAGTAGGCCTAAAAGGATTGATCACTGGTCGACACTAGCATGTAGTAGGGGCCAATAGTAGGCCTAAAAGGCTTGATCACTGGTCGACGCTAGCATGTAGTAGGGGCCAATAGTATGCTTAAAAGGCTTGATCACTGGTCGACACTAGCATGTAGTAGGGGCCAATAGTAGGCCTAAAAGGCTTGATCACTGGTCGACACTAGCATGTAGTAGGGGCCAATAGTAGGCCTAAAAGGTTTGATCACTGGTTGAAAATTGTAATTGAATTGTGTGTGTGTGTGTGTGTAACCAAAATGTATTCCACTTCACAGCGCCTAAACCACTAAACCAATCTGAACACAAATTGGCAGAATTGTTCCTTATGGTACAGTGGAACCACCCTTATAAGACCTTCAAAAATAATCCAAAATGAGGTCTTATAAGTGAAGTCATTTTAGTACTCACAAAGAAGGGCAATGTATCTCAGAGAAATATGTCTTAAATAGGAGAGAGTCTTATAATGGGAGGTCTTATAAGTGAGGTTACACTGTACCTAGATGCTGCACGTGCATAAATTATCGCTGTTCTGACCTTGACCTTGACGTATGACCTTGAAAACCCCAAATCTTTAAGGGGCCATATCTTCCACACCGCTGGACTTACAGTCTTCAAACTTGGCATGTGGGTGCATTGGCTTATGGCAAATCGGATGATCGAGTATCGATTAAGGTCAATGTCAAGGTCAAGGGCATCAGTAGACTTTGAAAGTGGTTGGGGTTTAACAAATTGTGTTTTAGTCATGTTACACATTTTTCTTGACAGAAGCGCTTCAGATTTTGTGCAGTGGTCTATCACATAGAGTAGAAGACATCTGGTCATAAATTATTGGCGTGCTGACATTGACCTTGACGTTTGACCTTAAAAACCTAAATTTCCTTCTTTGCGCTGTTTATTTCATGTCTGAGCTATAGCTTGTGAACTAGAAGATAGAATCCCTTCAAATTGTGTGCGATAGTGTAATACCTAGAGTGTGTGAGGGGGGGGGGAGTATATGTGTGGGTGTGTTGCTAGAACTGGGATTACGTTTACATGGCGTTGTCATCTTGTTATTTACTTCTTGTTCATTTGTTTTTACCATGCGGGATTCTTTTCATACAGTAGTTTTCAAAATGGGGATAGGCAGTGGAATACATATCATTTTTTTCAAACGTTTTATTTAGGTTTCAACATTATTTCTAAAAAGCCATTTGATGTACATGGAAGCTGAAAGAAACAAATAAACGAAAGATGCCAGTCAAACAAATCAACATAATAGCCTTCATAAAACTTATAACTTACAAAAACAGAGCGATTAATGTTTAGATCGCCTCAACAAGCAAACGAATAGAACCAATGCATAACAATATCGCGTCATCTCTAGTTGATCCTTAACGGAGGTTTGCACCGTCTCGATATTGTACTATTAATACAGATGCGGAGTGTTTCAATGAAAATGCTAATATTAATTGATTCATCTCATTTTTGTGAATGATGGTTGATTGATGGTTCGTCCCATATGTGTTGTTTAGTGTTTACAGCCGAGAGGACGTGAAACCCTGTTTTTTTCTTCAAGGAAGATGTAGTCCCAGTTTTTCCCTGACAGACAATACGTTTGGAACCAGGCGGTCCTTAAACCTCCATATGGACGTGTCAGTCTTTTTCTTGACCACTGCACAGTCAAAGGGCCAGTTGTCCTTGCAGGTCTCCCTGTAGTGGAAGATGGCTGCTTCCGTGTTCGGAACAAACTGCATTCTGTTGGCAGGAAGAGAAGAAAATGATGATCATTTAAAAAACAAATCAGCTGTTAAAATGAAAATGGCAGTAAATTTCGAATAACATGATAATAATGGAATCTTTCCTCCGAAGTTGGAATGTGGCTGCTCACGAGGCAGGGTAATCAAAAACGGTCACACACGTAATGTTCTCATCCCTAGCTGGTGCATTTGTACCATGGTGTTCAAGTGCTTCGGCTGTTGGGATGATCCCTGGAGTAAGCCAGAGTACGACAACAAACAACAAACACAATGGAATCTAAGAGTAAGAGTAGCCTAAATGCATCAGGTCATAGTTTCCTAGAAAGCACAGGCACAGTGACACAATGTACCGCCCAGTCAATGGAATCTAAGAGTAAGAGTAGCCTAAATGCATCAGGTCATAGTTTCCTAGAAAGCACAGGCACAGTGACACAATGTACCGCCCAGTCAATGGAATCTAAGAGTAAGAGTAGCCTAAATGCATCAGGTCATAGTTTCCTAGAAAGCACAGGCACAGTGACACAATGTACCGCCCAGTCAATGGAATCTAAGAGTAAGAGTAGCCTAAATGCATCAGGTCATAGTTTCCTAGAAAGCACAGGCACAGTGACACAATGTACCGCCCAGTCAAGGGAATCTAAGAGTAAGAGTAGCCTAAATGCATCAGGTCATAGTTTCCTAGAAAGCACAGGCACAGTGACACAATGTACCGCCCAGTCAAAAAGAAGCAACTCAGTTACAGTATAAATGTTCAGCCAAATAACGGAGGTTTGCACCGTCTCGATATTGTACTATTACTATTGTACTATATTGTACCTTTGGATTAGTATTATTATTTACAACTGCTAAATCTTATTGGTTTTGTAGGCTTAGATTATTCCCAAAGGTTGGTAGATAGAGAGACGGACAAAGAGACACAGTCAACACACACATACACACACACACAAAGTACACACACACACACAAACACACACACACACACACACACACACACACACACACACACACACACACACACACACACACACACACACACACACACACACACACACACTCACTCACACACACACACACACACACAGAGACACAGACACACTCACACACACTCACACACAACACACACACACACACACACACACACTCACACACACACACACACACACACACACACACACACACACACACACACACACACACACACACACACACACACACACACACACACCTAGTAGAACCTCCATACGGCGTAACAACGTGCGTGGCAGCCTGGTGTGTTCTCTCGGGCAGGTAGACATACTTGAAGACACAGTTCTGTTCGTACGTGCTGTTCAGGTACCTCAGCACGATCAGCGGGGCCTGGGGGTCCACTGGCGCCCACTGCTGGATGAAGAACTGCGGTCTGAAGTGCAGGGAGGCCGCTGAGGGGCGTCTAGCAAACTGGTCCTGGGGAAATGCCGTACACAAGATTTACTCACAAGAGAACATTTCATAACTTCACATTATGGACCAATACTTAAAGATGGACCCTGACGGGTGAGTTTTTGCAAGAAACACGTCGAGATCACCATGTAAACACCCTTTACAAAGATCGCAACACTCACTTTGCTCTGGTTTCCTAGGCGGAGGTACTAGAAGTCAGATTATTTCACTGAAAGAGAAGGCGTGTGCCGTATCTTTTCTAATGGCCGCCTGAGCTTAGACCAAATTATTTGCACGAAATGTTCGCAATGGCAAGAATTTTGTTTTTAAATGTTATACAGTTTATGTAAAGGAGTTTCGCTCACAACAAAGGAAATAGCTTCGATTGTTTTTTTTACTGCACTAAAAAAAAAAAAGCTTCAACCACAATGGGATTGACCTCCACCCACCCCATCCAAAATGGCTTCTCTCTCCGGCATCTCCGCCAAGGAGGAATCGCCGTTTTGACGGTTTGAATTTCTAGGAAACCAGAGCAAAGTGAGTGTTCCGATCCTTGAAAATGCTGTCTTTCTGGTGATCTCGACGTGTTCCTTGCAAAAACTCATCCGTCAGGGTCCACCTTTAAGGGGTGTGATGTTAGAAAAAAAGGAAAGATGAAGGAGATTGTAAGTTTACCTGGGGTGTAAACACGTCCCCGAACGTTTCCAGCACCATGCTCTTCTTTACAAACAAGCGCGAAATCGCAATAGTTTGTGGCACGCGGTCTATTTTTACCACTCCAATCATGAGTCACCTCCCCTGGCTTTTCAATAATTTTAATCTGTAAACCAGAATGTTATCTCTGCACCATTTCGTAACTTTTTATATCTTTTGGAAAACATTTAAAACTATGTATCCTACTTATGCTCATCAAAAGAAGCACCGCATACTCGTCGTGTCTGTTGTAGTGTCTGTATTACGTATGTTTATTATTTTGTACGCTTTTAAAAAATACATCATTTTAAAGAGCGGCCTCAATTTGAAGTGTAGCCTCGATTTGAAGTGCGACAATTTTGGACGGACCGACCGACAGACAGACAGACAGACAGACCGACCGACCGACAAAGTGAGTTATAGATTTGTGGCTTGAGCCACAAACAAAAAAAGTCGTTGCAAAAGTTAACTGGTAGTTTTAGTTTGTAGGTTGTAGCCTACTTTGAAGGTTGTTATAGGATAGTTGGCTTGTCAGCAATGAAAGTGACAAGTTTAGGCTTAACGCACCACTTTTATTGGATTGTTTGCAAGCGTTTTAAAAGCTTGTTGTTGTTTGTTAATCATAAGGGACAGTTGAGACCAACAGAAATTAAAATGAAAGTAGCCTAACCTCATTGAACTAAAAGCTTGAGTTCTTCTAGCAAAATTTGTTTGACTATTCACAAACTGTCGTCATCAAAAGTAGTTTATGAATTTTGCAACAAACTCTCTCTCTCTCTCTCTCTCTCTCTCTCTCTCTCTCTCTCTCTCTCTCTCTCTCTCTCTCTCTCTCTCTCTCTGGCGTTTGCGTGTGTCTGTGTGCATGCATGCGTGTGTGTCTGTATTGCGTGCGTGTGTGTGTGCGTGCGTGCGTGCGCGAGCGCGCGCGCGCGTGTGTGTGTGTGTGTGTAAGACGAGTATGGAATGCGCGTGTTTGCATGCGTGAAGACGTGCGTGTGTGTGGATAACTGCAGCCAGCTGAAATTTACCAGCAGAAATGGTTTGAGCGTGTCAAAGTGACGTGGCACAATGACCTCATCCAGGTCGATTCCCATGACGTAATCAAAGCCGGCCAACCGCAGGCGGCAGTCCCATACGACCAGCTCCATGTCTCCACGATAGCGAAGCCAGTGCTCCCCGCGGTACAACACCGTGCGGCCCCACAGGCGCCCTGCACATCACCGTCATCGTGATATTAGTAACAACAATATGCAGGTTTCCATTCACCCGACGAAGCTGTCACCGCACACTCAGTACGAACTACAGTGTCTCATGGACAGATGTTCACTAGCCTGCAAAGACTTTGGGCTCACCATCAGCCAGAAAAAACACCCCAACCACGTGCATAGCCAAGATGTACACACACACACACACACACACACACACACACACACACACACACACACACACACACACACACACACACACACACACACACACACACACACACACACACACACACACACACACACACACACACACACACACACACACACACACACACACACATACACACCGCCTGTCATCACCATCGACAGTTACGAGCTTGGGATAGTCCACCATTTCACCTGTCTTGGGTCCACTATCAGCAACAATCTGTCCCTCGATACTGAGATCAATCAATGCATCGGGAAAGCTTCAAAAACACTATGCCGTCTCAACACCCGTGTCTGGGAGAATGCTAAGCTCACAGTCTCCACCAAGATGGCTGTGTGCAATGCTTGCGTCATCAGGACACTCCTATACGGCAGTGAGTCATGGATAACATACTCCAGACAGGAGCGCAGGCTGAGCAGCTTCCACATGCGCTGCCATCGTCATCAGGACACTCCTATACGGCAGTGAGTCACGGATAACATACTCCAGACAGGAGCGCAGGCTGAGCAGCTTCCACATGCGCTGCCATCGTCGCATCCTTGGCATCAAACGGAGCGACAAAGAACCAAACGCTCAAGTCCTTGGTCGTGCTGGCCTCCCCACCATGTAAACATTTCTCAGACAGCGTAGACAACGCTGACTCGGCCATGTGCGCCGAATGGAAGATGGCCGCATTCCTAAGGACATCATGTACGGAGAACTTGCCTCTGGAAAAAGACACGTATGCCACCCTCGTATAAGAATACTGCAGACAGGATCTGAGAGCACTCAGCATCAATGTTGAGACTTGAGAGGACACAGCAGCTGGCGGAAGCAAATGGGAAACATGCTCCAAAAACATCTGAAGAGAGGAAAAGAACAAATCCACAAATCCACAAATCAATAACCATGGTCGTCATCGACTGAAGGCAGAAGGGGGCCTACCTACAAGAGCAAACATGGCAGGATTCCGCTTCCTAATTAATTCATCAAAACGTTCTTATTTAGTCATCGACACACTGCCACTGGTGTATTGTCATCACTCGGGGGGAAGGGGGAGAGGCTACACAAATGGCTAGCCATTAAGAGAGAAAGAGAGGGAAAGATATAGAGGACTGACCAGCAGTAACGGCAGCAGTCCCTGGTCCTGGTGAAGTTGGAACAACTTTTATGTAGGGCCTTCTCTCTCTCTCTCTCTCTCTCTCTCTCTCTCTCTCTCTCTCTCTCTCTCTCCTCTCTCTCTCTCTCTCTCTCTCTCTCTCTCTCTCTCTCTTTCTCTCTCTCTCACCAGGCAGTTTATAAGGCAGCAGTTCCAGCAGTCCTTTGTCCTGGTAATGTCGGAACACCCTGTACATGCTATCAGAGTTGCCCAGGTCGAACAGCTGGACTCGGTCCACGCCCAGAATCTCCTGCAGCTCGAACCACTCCACCACCTTGTTGGGATCCAGGCTCAGGCCGTAGGCGATCTTGGCACAGATGGCCAGCCCCCCTGGGAGACATACAAGTCCAGAAGCCTGAGAAGGAATAAACAGCGCTCTAGGTAAAACAATATTGAGTGAAACTGGAATGGGAACTCGTGATGTGATAAAACGAAATGCACTCGCACTTACCTGGCTTGATTTCTGGTTGGTGAACACCAATGAACTGCCCGCTCTCTTCTGGGCAAGAACCTGGGGATAACGTGGCCTGGCTGTCACGAAGCTCTTCATTGGTGAACGGAAAGCGACAATAGTAGATGACTGCTATGGCGTTGAGCTCATCACTGGAGCGAGATGGGGTCACTCTCAGTGCGGACGTGTCCAGGCTGGCGTTTCTCCCCGTGTACACTTCTTCAGAGCTGGGCAATCTCAAGCAACAGGTCAGCTCCAGGAGTCGGGGTCCTTCTTGGAAGGCCACAAAGTGGACATCGGAGGAGTCCTGTGGTGCTTGGTGGATGGCCACTACAGCAGAGTACAGGTAAAACCGACGGGTGGACACTTGGTCGTGCGGATCACTGGTCGTCCAGTTTGGGAATAACTCTACCTGAAACTAACAAATACCCATTATTTGTTGTTTCAGTTATCTAAAAACAAGTCTACTTTGCAAAGTAAATGTGGATATGTGCGTTCCTCTGTCTGTCTCTCTGTGTGTGTGATGATTTTTTGTTTAATCTTTACGCGGTTCTTCTATTTGTTTCTGTTGGATTCCACACTGAGCAGCCACTGAGCAGAATTTTGCAAAACATAGACAGTCCTTTATTAATCCAGAAGGAAATCGTCTCTAAATCGCCTAGAAAACGAGATTTTTCGTTTTTGTAATTATTTGAGACGGCTAAAACAATATTCTAATTCTAACTAGTATTGGTAGTATGATGTTTAAGAAATATTACGGTAAAAAAAATCGCCACTTATATCCTGATCAACATGAAGATAATTATATCAGTTTAAAGATAGAATTTACATCAAATTCTACCTTTAACCCTTTCGCCGCCAGCCATTTTTCAGCCAAAAGATACCATTAAATTTACCTGGGTAGAGAAAACAAATTATCTGCAATATTACGAATTCCTCTGTGACATGCATAACATTAGCCCTATCCTTACCTATCAAAATTAAGAAAATAGGGTCTTCACATAACAGGCCTTGATTTGATGCCTTTTAGTGACATGGGTGTTAAACCATTGTGGTGCTAAAATGCGACATTGGCGGTGAAAGGGTTAAACGGTTTTTAGCCGTCTCAAATAATTACAGAAAATGAAAAATCTCGTTTTCTAGGCGATTTAGAGACGATTTCCTTCTAGACTATAGCTCTACATGAGAATCATAGTCATAAAAAAGCGTCCTGTGATTCTGTTTTTAATAATAGACAAAAAGAGACTTCACCGTCAGAAACAATACCAACATTATAAAGGAAAATTCCTTAAAGTTATTTTAAGTGGGGGTGTTTTAAAGACAGCGTCCCATGATTATGAAAAATTTAGATTTGAGATTCAGGCTTGATGCATTGAAAACAAAATTTGTAAAAGAAAATATTATTTGTATCTGTGGGCAGCATATCAAACCATTCCACGTGCTTTTTGTGTATGAAAATATGAAGAAAACAATTTATCTGCTTGGTTAATGGACACTGGACTATCAATGATAACCTTCGAAGGCATTATTTCAAATGAATCAAAGATTGTAGAAATTGTATGAGGACTTGTTATGGGCGCTGTTTTACCTTTACTTCAATATTACTTTACTGTTATTCTTTTAATATTGTTTATTTAATGTTTTTCCTCTTTAACCCTTTCACCGCCAGCCATCTTTGAGCTAAAAATATTTCCATTAAACTTACTTGGCTACAGAAAATATTTCATCTGCAATATTGTGGGATTTCTTTGTGACACATTTGGAATAGGGTCAATCCTTACTGCTCAAATTTAGGAACACAATATCATTGAATAATAGACCCTGACTTCAAGGGTTTTAATGACGTGGGTGTTAAATCATTGTGATGCAAAAATGCGACATTGGCAGTGAAAGGGTTAATGTTTTTGCTTTTTAATATGTTTTTCCTTTTTAATGTTTAGATGCATTTCTAAGTGTAGGCTTAAGTATTTCACTAACATTTCACTTACATGTTATGTATGAATACATACCCACATAGGCCTACCCCTCCCTCCCATCCATCCTCCAGAAGTACATTCAAAATACCGCACACACTGGTACGTGCACGTACACTTTTATTGTGTCTAAGGTCACTGTAAGGTGGATAGACGTTAAAGTAAAGATAAAATGAACACACACGTACGCATGCACGCACGCACGCGCACACACGCACACACACACACACACACACAGACACACACACACACACACACACACACACGCACGCACACACGCACGCACGCACACGCACGCACACGCACACGCACACGCACACTATCGCACGCACACGCACGCACACGCACACGCACGCACACACACACACACACACACACACACACACACACACACACACACACACACACAGAGAGTGACGACAGACACATAGCGCGCGCACTCGCACGCACGCACGCGCACACTTTATGTCATTACTTTTCATTATTCAAATTTGTTCATTTGCTCTCTCTTCTCTCTCTCTCTCTCTCTCTCTCTCTCTCTCTCTCTCTCTCCTCTCTCTCTCTCTCTCACTCTCTCTCTCTGTTTGTGATATGCAGTGTGCGTGTGCGCGCGCGGCGCGCGTGCGCTCGCGTGCTTGTGTGTTTGTTATTGATATCCAATGCAGATAATTGAAACTATGCAAACAAAAAAAGGTATTTATGATCAGAGGAGGAGAGAAAGAGATGAGAGAGAGAGAACGAGAGAGAGAGTGAGAGAGAGGAGAGAGGAGAGAGAGGGAGAGTAGAGAAGAGAGAGGGAGAGGGAGAGAGAGAGGAAGGAGGGGGAGAGAAGAAGTATGGTTGTATTTGATTACTCCGTTTTCTCTGTTACCTATTATCCCAGTATCAGCTGATGATCAGTTTATCATTACATTGTTCACGTGCACTGATCATTAGCATTTCAGATTTTTGAAATGCCTGTCATGCACAAATGGGTCGCTTAAGGCAGTGGGAATGTCAAACCAATTGGAAATGTCAAAATACATGTAGACTATAGAAAATGTCAAAGCAATGGAAAATGTGTACGTATGATGCAACTTACTTTATGAAAAACTGTCGGGCTTCTCTTTTCTACTGTCGCCTTCTACACAAGAAACTAATATTGTTAACAGCATTAATTTTGTTGGTATTCTAAAGGGCGAGATTATCATTCTAAACTTCCCTTCCCCGTCTCGGTCACTGTTTATATATGTCTGCCTATCTGTCTGTCTGTCTGTCTGTCTACAGTCTCTCAACATAATTATATTGTGGCTGTAGCTTTGCTTGATTTGCTTTAGCGTCCTCCTAACCGACTAAGGGTCATGTGGGACATTTATTATATCTTTTGGATTTTGCTAAAAACGGGTAGATTTAAAAGAAGAATTCAGATGATGGGCAACTCTTAGTTTAAAGCTCCCCCACATCAACAAGGTGGAAGCCCGCGAGGAAGTTGTCGTTATAGCCAATAGGCATTAAACTATTTGAAGTATTGCATGTTCAGTGCAAGCGCGCACGCGTGTGCGTGTCAAAGTCAAAGTCAAAATTACTTTATTATCTCAACAAGAGAAATGACATAATTGTGGTCTCATGATGCAACAAGGGCAACAGAACACAAAAATGATCATGCATTTGAAGAAAACGAAATGAACAGAATGATTAACCCTTTCACCGCCAATGTCGCATTTTAGCACCTCAATGATTTAACGCCCATGTTACGAAAAGGCCTCAAAGTCCAACCAGGGTCTGTTATTCAAAGAGCCCATTTTGATCATTTTGGGAGGTAAGGTTGGGCCTTACGTTATATATGTCACAGAGGAATCCCCAATATTGTAGATTTTGTGTTTCTCTACCCAGTTAAGTTTAATTAAACATTTTTTGCTGAATAATGGCTGGCGGCGAAAGGGTTAACAGATATTTGCCACACACACAAAAAACCCACCAAGATACAGAAGGAAATAACATTGCAAAGTGCATCTTTCCAATAAGCAGAAGCGATCTTCATACTCACCGATCGCCCCTCCCCCTTTCCCACCCCCTCATCCCCAACCATTCTTCCCCATCCCCATCAATCCGCCCCCTCCCATATTACGTACGAAGCATGAACAACATTAGGTAACACCCAAAGCCAATGTACCTTTATTGGATACCCTTTCTCAACCCCAGTCGGTCTTCCCCATTCCCTACAGCCTGCTCCCTCACACAAAAGACTTACTCTTAGCCTTTCCATTTGCCCTTTTCTCCCATTCGTACTCTTCCTCACGCTCCCACCCCTGTGACCCCTCTTCTTACCCCTGTCCCCATCTCCTTTCTCAGAGGGGACATGTGTGTGTGTGTGTGTGTGTGTGTGTGTGTGTGTGTGTGTGTGTGTGTGTGTGTGTGTGTGTGTGTGTGTGTGTGTGTGTGTGATTCAGATTCAGATTCAGATTCAGATTCAGATACTTATTGTCTTTGAAAACCGTAACAGGTTTTATATGACACTAAAATAAAATAATTTAAAAAAACAAAAAAAAACAACGAAACACTAAATGTAAGAAACAAAGCATTTGTAATATGAACTTTTTCATCAAACATTCTGTTCTTGTTTGTACTTTTTCCCCGTTCTACTTTAGTAACTGCTGACACTCATATACATATTTCGCAACCTCGCTGATAACATTGTCATTTGATATTAAATTGGTTGGTAGCGCGTTTTGTATTTTGTATTTGTCTTCAACATGTTTTAAAAAGTGCTTTCTTATATCGTCATATTTGATGCAATTATCTAAGAAATGAATTTCATCTTTGATTTCATTACATTCCAAACATAATCTTCTTTCCCTTGGAGTTTTAGTATATCTACCTTTTTCTATTTTAAGGTCATGACAAGAAATTCTTAATTTACATAATGATTGTTTTTGGTTAAATCTTATGAAAGAGTTTGCTAAATATGGTTCCATTCTATATTCTGTAGTAATACTGTTGTAAAATTTAAGCTTTGATTCTGTTTCTGATTTTCTTTTCTTCCAAAATAATATGTATTCAGCTTTTAATTTATTTTGGACAACATGACATAACTTATTAATATTAAAAGTATGCTGGTTGTTCCAAACATGCTCCAATCCAATTAGGTTAAGAGTTTGTTTGACAAAATTAAACCAAGGTGTTTGATGATCTTCATTCTTTAACATGTTCGTGTATATGATTTTGATAGGAGAGTTGTCTTTAGATTCTAAAATATGGTACCAGAACTTTATAATCTGATTGATTATTGTTAAGCTAATTGGCAAACTTCCGAGTTCTCCAATAACAGCTAAGTTTGTAGCTTTTTTGTGAACTCCTACAATTTGCTTGAAGAACTTATGTTGAGTATGCTCATGTGGTAATTTGTTTGAAAGGCATTGATTAAACATGTTTTCTAGAGTAAAGTTGTCATTTAACTTCAAGCAAAAAGGTAGCCATATATCTGCACCATACATCAATATTGGTGACACAAGACTATAAAAATAATTGTAAAACAATTTGATCATTAATATTTTCATTTTGAAACGTTCTTTTTAGGGTATATGTTGCTTTGTTCCCTTGCTTGCTTAGATGTTCTGCTGCCATATCAAGTTTTCCTGACCTATGAAAACTTATTCCGAGATATTTGTATTGTTCTGCTGTTTCAATGAATTTTGTACCACATTTAAAGAATAATCGCGTTTTAGGTTCTGTTTTAGAAAATATTATTACTTTAGTTTTTTCAATGTTAATTTCCAACCCCCATTCCTTACAATATAAGTATAATTGATCTAATTTTAATTGTAAACCTTGTTTAGATGTTGCAAGGAGTATAAGATCATCTGCATATAATAAAGTAGATATACATGTATTGCTCGAAGGATCCAGTGTTGGTGAATCATCTTTTGGAAGCCAGTTTGTTAAATCGTCTATAAATATATTGAATAATGTTGGACTTAGTGAGTTCCCTTGCAGAATTCCTCTTCGCATATAGATTGAATAACAAATTCCATTTTTTCCAGCTGAGTAGATTTGTGTATTTGTGTGCATGTTTTTAACCAAATGAAACCATTTACCGTTGATACCAAATCTTTGTAATTTTATTAATAGTCCTTCGTGTGAAATGTTATCAAACGCTTTCTGAAAGTCAACAAAACATGCATACAATCTGCCATTACGCGATTTCATTGTGTGGTCTACAATACTTTTTAAAATAAAGATATTATCCGTAGTTCTATGGCCTTTTCTAAAACCTGCTTGTTCCTTAGATAACAAATTGTTTGATTCTAAGTACATGTTTATTCGAGCGTTTAGTATTTGACATAAAACATTGCTTAAGGAACAATTAAGTGTGATTCCTCTGTAATTGCTGGGGTTTGTTTTGTCTCCCCCTTTATGTATAGGAACTGAAAGGCCTTTTTTCCACAAATCTGGATATTGTCCGGTTTTTTAAATTAAATTAAATATGTTTTTTATTGTTGGTAATAATTCTGAAATCCCAGCTTTCAGAAATTCATTCCTTATTCCATCTATTCCGGATGACTTGTTCTTTTTTAATTTCTTGATAGCTTTTATAATTTCTATATCAGATATCTCATAATCCACATTAGCGTCATTCAGAGCCGCTTTTTTGCCTTCATTTTCTGTATTTGCATCTGTTACTACATCTTCTTTGTTCTCTATATCAAGTTCTTTTCCTATTAGTTTTTCAAGATGGGTCATCCATTTTTTAATAGGCAGTGGTTGTGTCTGCTCTTGAGTCTCCATGGATTGTAATTCTTTCAAGGTTTTCCAAACAGCGTTTGGATTTTCATTCAAGTTTTTGTTCAATAAAGTTAATAACCTGGCTTTGTATATTCTCTTCTTTTTCTTAATCATTTTGTTATATGTTTTCCTAGCAAGGAAATATTTGTGGTTAAGTGTTTTGTTGAATGGGTTTCTGTTTAATGCATTTAGTAGAGATTTTGTTTCTCGACGTTGTGATTCACATTCCTTGTCAAACCATTTCTTATTCTTTCTTTTCCTTTTCTTCCATGTCCTTTTTATTTTGTATGTAATACTTTGTTTACCAGCGTCACGTAGCATTTGTGTGAACTCGTGAACTACATTATTCACAGTCTTCGTGGACTCAAGCTTCTTGTCATCTAATATCATAATATTGTTGATAGAAGTTAAACGCTTTTTCATTTCTGAAGATGTTAGTGCTCTTTGAAGTTTTATAGCAGATTTTTCATCCCAAAACAAAATAATATTTTCATCCTTCATGCCATGAGATTCTATTTCTACTTGTGTTTTGTTGGGTAGTTGGTAGTCAGTCACGTTTGGGACAATTTGATTAATTCTTATCGATACTGGGCAGTGGTCTGAGTATACTGTTAGATCATGAACTTTCATGTCCATTATGTCTTTCAGTAAATTTTGGGAACATAAGAAATAGTCAACTACACTACATCCTTTTGGTGTGAAGCAAGTATATCGTCCTTGTAGATCACCTAGTATTCTCCCATTTAGAATACACATGTTACAGTCAATGCACAGGGATGAAAGTTTTCTCCCGTGTTTATAAACGTATTTATCCATTGAGCATCTATCGGTTATATTACTGAAAGGATAATCTTCGGGTAAAGAATATATATTACTTTCCCTTTCCATTGTAATGTAATCAGGAATTGTCCCCGATCTCGCGTTAAAGTCCCCACATAAAATTACTTGTTCATTGCTATATGAAAATTTTACAAGATCAGCTTCGATATTGTCCCATATTTTATTTGTGTGATCTTTTCCGAAAGACGAATTTTCTGGAGGTATATATACACTGCCTATATAGATAGTTCTACCTTTTATCTTCATTTTCAACCAAACTATGTCACTATTATTCTGAGGTAATATAGTAACAAATTCTCGTAAGTGTTGTTTAATAAAAATTGAAATGCCTCCTGAAGCCTTCTGAGCCTTCGCTCTTTTGGGACGACAGTAATGTATACCAGGACCAAAATTTTGAAACTGTAATTTGCAGCAAGAGTCTTTATCCAAGTGCGTTTCTTGTATAAATATGATATCATATTTTGATATTATTTCAATAACATAATTCTCTTCAAATTTATTGATTTTTTCGCCATTAATTGTTTCCTTAAATCCTTTTAAATTCCATGACATAATTCTTATATCATTAAGTCTCAGGTGTCTATTCATTTTGATGTGTTGTAAGATCAAGTTTTTTGTTTTTACATTTTCATTCGTAGTATCTGTCGTGACTGTCTACTGGTTTTTGCCACCCTTTGTTGTAGAACTGCGAGTAACGAGTCACATGGTTGTCGAAACGATGGTGTGGTTCAGTTCTGTGATGGAAGTCGTGCCTGTCTCTGCTTTTTTCGCCGAAACCTCCAAATCTCCTCTCTTCAGGGTAGTACCGCGAGTTGTGATGATCTTCCTGCAGTCCGTGCAGGTGGTCATTCCTGCGTCTGTATTCAAATGTCTCTCTTCTTCTTTCATTGAGGTCTGCAGGTTTTCTCTCGTAATTCTGATATCGAGCATTGGAACGTCTTTCGTGAAGTCCGTTCCTGTAGAATGGGTCAGTCTTTCCGTGTTCCAATCTTTCTTCTCTTCTCCCTGTGTAGTTCGCAGTTCTCCCGTCTTCAGTGTAGTGATGGTTATGGCGGTTTGCGTGTAGTCCATAGCTATGGTATGGCCTACTTGCTTCAGTTTCACTCCCTCTGTGGAGCTTTGAGATATGTCTGCTGTTGTTTGTCTCCTGTATGTTCCTGGGTCCACGGTTGCTCCTCGATACGTTTCTTCTTTCATCATCAGAACTGACATCCGACGACTTTGTCATTGTTTGTTGACTACGTCCCGGTGTTCCCCTTAGAGCTGTTTCACTGTTGTGTCTGTGCTTCGTATGTTTCAAGTTTTTCTTTTGCTTTGTCCATACGATGCCGTGAACCTGCCGCCCAATATTCCCAGCCAAAAGGCCTGAGCCTCTCTCGTTTGGGTGAATGTCGTCAGTCATGATGTTCTGCTTTTGTTTTAAGTTTTCATGTTTGAGGAATGTCACGTCGTTGTTGTCTTTTAAGTTGGCGTGTGTGTGTGTGTGTGTGTGTGTGTGTGTGTGTGTGTGTGTGTGTGTGTGTGTGTGTGTGTGTGTGTGTGTGTGTGTGTATGTGTGTGCGTGTGTGTGTGTGTGTGTGCGTGCGTGCGTGTGCGTACGCCGGCGATGGATGTAGCGTACCTCAATGTGCAGTTTATGGGTGTATGAGAAAAGAGTGTATGGATTTAAGCAAATTAAACAAAATGCATGAGGTGCGTATGCTAATGGAGATTTTCACATGCAGTGTTTTGTAATTCAATCCACGAAAGTTTTGACGTCCTCACAGCTGTCGCTCAGCCTCTTGGGGACAAGGTGTGGCGCGGTAGCGTTTTGTAAGAATGTAGTAATCAGCGTTTTCTTTTCAAGCGTGCGCGCACGTGCGTGTATGTGTGTGTGTGTGTATGTGTGCGTGCGCACGTGTATGTGTGTGTTTTAAATATATGAATCTGTATCATACGTTTTTACTTGAATTTGTGAATATGTGTAAAATAATGCTAGGTGGATGGGGGAGGGACGCATGCACGATTATTTATGCCCATAGTATTGGTGAACTAAACTAGTCTCATCCGAGACTACGTATGTATCATACGAAAACTGTATGTGAAGCCTCAACAAACGGACCAAATACTACCTGAATGTCTTGTGTTTCAGGTGTCTACGATTGGTCCTAGTGGTCATCTAATTATTTTCAAGTACTCATCCGAGTTGTTTCAGATATTTATCACTTGTTTGTAAAGACATTTACAAAAATACTATGTTCAGTAGGGTAGCCTTTGTAGGCCTACAAATCGCCTGTCTTGGCGGGGGGAGGGGGGGAGGTGTACTCCGGTAGTAGGCCTTCAGACCTAATTATTTAGTTTTTCGTTTGTTCGTTGGAAGGTTGGTTGTCTTGCTTGGTTAGTTCGTTCGTTGGAAGGTTGGTTGTCTTGCTTGGTTAGTTCGTTCGTTGGAAGGTTGGTTGTCTTGCTTGGTTAGTTCGTTCGTTGGAAGGTTGGTTGTCTTGCTTGGTTAGTTCGTTCGTTGGAAGGTTGGTTGTCTTGCTTGGTTAGTTCGTTCGTTGGAAGGTTGGTTGTCTTGCTTGGTTAGTTCGTTCGTTGGAAGGTTGGTTGTCTTGCTTGGTTAGTTCGTTCGTTGGAAGGTTGGTTGTCTTGCTTGGTTAGTTCGTTCGTTGGAAGGTTGGTTGTCTTGCTTTGTTACTTCATTTGTTGTGTAGATTAGTTTGTTCGATGGAAGGTTGGTTGTCTTGCTTGGTTAATTCACTTGTTGTGTAGGTTGGTTGCTTGTATATATTATTGCTTGATAGGCTGATTGTTGTTGTGTTTTTGGTTGTTGTTGATGTCGTTGTATTCGTTTTGATTATTAAGGTATATTTACAATCCGCAAATAAATCCGTTTACAAACAAGACAAACACTGCAACCTACCTGACTTGTCTGGTGTAGCTCCACAACTGCATCGCTTTGGTTCTTTCTCCATCTCAAGAGTTTCGGTGTCAGTAGCACCAGACCACACAGACACACAGCCAACAGGGATTTCCTCAAAGGAGAGACTCTGCTCATCGTCCTACAAGGCCTTCTCATTTTCCTCATACCAATTTGTGGTGTAAGGATGCTCATATATCTCCTGTGCTCGAATGTCTACCAAACTCTAAACGTTTTGTTACAGTCTTTGAGGCACATAACGTGCTTAACGGGTTGTTTTACTAGGGGTGGGGGGGGGGGGGGGGAGTCAAAATCCCTGCTGACTTATATTCAGTGGGAGGCTGTTAGGCAGTCTGTGCCTCCACTGAGCCTCGTGTAGAAGAAACATAGGGAAGAAGAGGGAGTGGAGGTGACACAGCGGAGAGAAGAAGGGGGGGGGGGGGGGGCTGGGGAAAAGAGACGAACAATGGAGATACGTGGGGACATTTGTGCAGTTGTTTATCAATATAATGCAAAGGTCGTTAGAGCGCGCGCGCACGCACGCACACACACACGCACACGCACACACACACACACACACACACACACACACACGCACACACACACACACACACACGCACACGCGCACGCACACACACACACACACACACACACACACACGTGCGCAATAGGCGCAAAAAGACATCTAGACAGAGAGAGACACAAACACGCAAAACAGACAGACAGGTGGGAGTCTTAGATGTCATGTAAGAAATGAGAGAAAAGATAAGTTTGTAGAATAATACAGACTGTTGTGTCATCTGCCTCAATTTGTATGGTAAAATGTATTGTATTGTTTTTTTGGTTAGTTTAATAATTTATAGATGCAAACAGAAAAAAGAAAATTGCGACAATAGAATGGCATGTAATTTTCTTTCATTTTTAGTATACAAAGTTTTTGGTATATCAGAACATTTTTAAAAAAAGAACGCAACAAATGGAAATAACTGTATAAATATTTTTTATTTTAAGCAGATATTTCGAGCGACTGCTCTTTTTCCATGCTTGTCTCCTAATCTTTGTTGCAGATAAGTCAGTGTTCCACACACAAATTCACGAACAAACCCAAATACAAATAATCATATACGTTGACATTAAAATGTGCATATAAAAGTATAAAGGCGAAAGAGAAAAACAATAAAAGAAAAACTTTTTTTCAGCTGTTTTACACCCATTTTCATTGCGTTTTGAAGCACCCACATAAGATTACAAAAAGAAAAAGAAAATCCTTCATAACAACGTGTTGTGCATGTAGCTGAGGCAACAAAAAAGGAACAAAACACTAACCAATCAAACCAAGGCACTACAACATCAATGGGGGAAAAACAACGACAACCAAACCCTGACACTACAATATCATCGCAAAACATCAACCAAACAAATCAAGGCTCAACAACATCATCACGAACCACCAACCAGTCAAAGGAAGGCACTACAATATCATCGCAAAACACCACCCAATCAAATGAAGGCACTACATTACTATCGCTAAAAGGCAACCAATCAAACCATGGCACTACATTATCATCACAGAACACCAACCAATCAAAGCAAAGGCACAACAACAACGTCACAAAACACCAACCAATCAAAGCCAGGCACAACAACAACATCACAAAACACCAACCAATCAAAGCCAGGCACAACAACAACATCACAGAACATCAACCAATCAAAGCAAGGCACAACAACAACATCACAGAACATCAACCAATCAAAACAAGGCACAACAACAACATCACAGAACATCAACCAATCAAAGCAAGGCACAACAACAACATCACAGAACATCAACCAATCAAAGCCAGGCACAACAACAACATCACAGAACATCAACCAATCAAAGCCAGGCACAACAACAACATCACAGAACATCAACCAATCAAAGCCAGGCACAACAACAACATCACAGAACATCAACCAATCAAAGCAAGGCACAACAACAACATCACAGAACATTCGGAACGAGCGGCGTGGGAGCAACGCCACTGTACAGCCCAGAAGATGGGACAAAAAAAAAAAAAAAAAAAAAAAAAAAAAAAAAACATCACAGAACATCAACCAATCAAAGCAAGGCACAACAACAACATCACAAAACACCAACCAATCAAAGCAAACGCACAACAACAACATCACAGAACACCAACCAATCAAAGCAAAGGCACAACAACAACATCACAAAACACCAACCAATCAAAGCAAAGGCACAACAACAACGTCACAGAACACCAACCAATCAAAGCAAAGGCACAACAACATCATCACAGAACACCAACCAATCAAAGCAAAGGCACAACAACAACATCACAAAACACCAACCAATCAAAGCAAAGGCACAACAACAACGTCACAAAACACCAACCAATCAAAGCAAGGCACAACAACAACATCACAGAACACCAGCCAATCAAAGCAAGGCACAACAACAACGTCACAAAACACCAACCAATCAAAGCATGGCATTACAATGCCATCACAAAACACCAGCCAATCAAAGCAAGACATTACAATGCCATCACAAAACACCAACCAATCAAATGAAGGCACTACATTACCATCGCTAAAAGACAACCAATCAAATGAAGGCATTACAATACCATCACAGAACACCAACCAATCAAAGCAAGGCACAACAACATCACAAAACACCAACCAATCAAAGCCAGGCACAACAACAACATCACAAAACACCAACCAATCAAAGCAAGGCACAACAACAACATCACAAAACACCAACCAATCAAAGCAAAGGCACAACAACAACATCACAAAACACCAACCAATCAAAGCAAAGGCACAACAACAACATCACAAAACACCAACCAATCAAAGCAAAGGCACAACAACAACATCACAAAACACCAACCAATCAAAGCAAGGCACAACAACAACATCACAAAACACCAACCAATCAAAGCAAGGCACAACAACAACATCACAAAACACCAACCAATCAAAGCAAGGCACAACAACAACATCACAAAACACCAACCAATCAAAGCAAGGCACAACAACAACATCACAAAACACCAACCAATCAAAGCAAGGCACAACAACATCATCACAAAACACAAAACAAAATATAGGGTAGGTGAAAATTAAATAGGCGAGGATGAGGGCTCGAAGCGCGGGGGTTGGGGTGGGGTAGAATGGGTGTTATGCTTGCGAGTGTAGCGTATTTCTTTGTCTTCGACCTCTCTCTTCACAGTCCATCTAAAAAAATGTATTAGTAACTTATGTCAGAATGAATGTAGCCAACATTGTGAGAGTCAATGCGCCAAACCTTAATAGACTACAGACACCAAATATTTGCGATAAACCTGCGCATATTCATCTGCAATTAAATCTACAGACCGTGCATGACGAGCGAGAGCTTTAAACAATCACTGAGTAAGAAAGAACAACAAAAAAGATTGAACATGGAAAAAATAAACAAGACTTTTTTTAACGGTGGGAGTGGTGGAGGAAAACAAAAACCAAAAACAAAAAAGTACACTTTGTACAAAGACAATAGGATTCTACCCTATATAATACGGGGGATCCTAATATCTATATCTATATATATATATATATAACCGAGCTGTGTGTGTGTGTGTGTGTGTGTGTGTGTGGTGTGGTGTGGTGTGGTGTGGTGTGGTGTGGTGTGGTGTGGTGTGGTGTGGTGTGGTGTGGTGTGGTGTGGTGTGGTGTGGTGTGGTGTGGTGTGGTGTGGTGTGGTGTGTTGTGTTGTGTTGTGTTGTGTTGTGTGTGTGTGTGTGTGTGTGTGTGAAACACAAAACGGGCCTTATAACTCCGCCGTTTTTCGACCGAATCGCTTCAAATTTGCTGTAATTAGTCAAGAAAGCGATCGACCCCCCTCATCCTCGCTCGCCAGTTGCTTCCCCTGGCAAAAATTCTGGTCGATTTGTATAGGTTACCAAAACATTATTTTCTAAATAATGTTAACAGATACAAACGTGAAATTTTGCAATAGGTACACAATATACAGTACTAACAACTGCAACAATTTCAAAGCGTCAACTTTATTAGTTTTTATTTAGTTTTATTTTAAAATAAATGCATGTTTCGTCAAGCCCGGACCTTTTAAAACTCGATCCCGCTGGAGAACTTCATAGACTTGATAGTGTTAAAACTTTCACAAAAAAAGAGCATTACAACGCCAGCTGCACCATAGCATTTCACAATCCCCCACCCCCTCGAATTTGCACTTCACCAGTGCATTCCTAATAGAGTCGACTACGCTTATAAAGAACTTCTCCGGACATTCAAAACTGCTTCATTATAATCGTCGTTCGTTGTATCCGTCATGTACCAGTCACGGTTAAGTCAAATAATATAACAGTGGATTCTTAATACAGTTGACAACGCTTATATCCGCGAAGCGGGTAGTAACCGGCTAGTTATATATATATATGTGTGTAGAAAAGGTGGAGGAGGGGAGGGGGGACGGAACGGAACCCCAACCGGGAACCCCAACCCCGAACCCTGTTAAAGATAAATGGGAAACAGGTAGGGGGATTAACCCTTTAAAAAGTATCTGTTTGTAGTAAAACAGGGTCGGATGGAGAAGGGTTGTCAGATCATCAGTGGTGCCCCTTCAGACCCAGTTGGCTAACGGGGCTAAGCAAAGTCAAGTAAAACATCAGAACGAAGGAGTTGACCTTTCCTCGTTGTAACGGTTCCTTTGCCTACGGAATCTGCAGCGTTTTCCTGAGGGCCTGGAGGAGGGGAAGGGAGCCCTGGCCACACACGCCGCTGATGTCGTCAAGGTGCATGGCCCACACCCCCACCCCTCCCAGTCCCTTCCCCAGGGCCCACTGGCTCTGCAACACAGGGCACAGCGCAGAACAGGTGTTCAAACCACTTGCAACGGTGGAGGCGGGGATCATGTTCACGCGCCATAGGCCTAGCATGCGTAAGTTTAGGTAAATTAATCAAAAGGGGGAGTAATTAAATGCATTCAAGGACACAATGTGGACCAGGATGAAGATCACACGCACACATGCGCGCGCGCGTTTTACTTGCATACACATGCTTTGGGATTTTTCTCTACATTCAAAACGCTTGCAATTACTTTAAAGATAATCTTTTTAGACACTAAAAAAATAACCAAATAATAGCTGCTCTTACTAAAAACAAAAGTTTATCATCCAAACCTAGAGAAGCTTCATCGAAACTTAGAGTAAGTACAAAAGCTCATTTCCCTACAAAATAAGAGACGTAGACCATGCAGTATAAGAAAAGAGACTGAAGTGTACCTTGGCCGTGACGGTGGTGTGGTCATCGTAGGCCACCCAGGTGGTGCCGTGGTACAGGTAGGCAGCCACAGCCTGAGGGTCAGCCACACCACTGGCTCCCTGCTTCAGGGCCACGCAGGTCTGTGGGGCAACAATGACCAGTGATTGACCACAGGCTACTACAGTGCAATAGGGTATTTGCCACGTGAGGGCGACCTTGAATTTCAGCGAGTTGAATTTAGAGAGTTGAATTAGAAAGGTCAGCGTAACTCGGGCAAAACGAGTGCGGGCAAATTCTAGCATAGAGAAAGAACACTCGTGGCAAATGCCCTATTATAACGCAGTCTATAGTATTCTTGACGCAGTGTCTGAACGCTCCCGCAGTAGTTTAAAGCCGTGTCTGAACGTGGCCCACATTTTGAGAAGTGCTCTATTTTGTAAATGATAAGCAAGTAGAACTCCTTCCATACAAGAAATGTCTTATTCTTCACCATGCCTAATCAATATCCTATTTCGTCATTATTTCAGGAGAGAGAGAAAAAGACAGCCAGACAAGAGAAACAGGAAGACAAACTACAAGACAAATCAACAAAAACAATGTATATTATCATCACTGACGCATTGAAGCAATCAAAAACTAGAATCTCAAGATCACCAAGAAAGAAAAACATGCAACGACAAACACATTGGAATTTCCTTTGGGTAGACATATCCAAAGAACGTGAGGACCTGACTCACATCGGGATAGGTGTAGACGCCTGTGATGTGGTTGTACGGGCCGGGCAGCCCCTTGCCCAGTGCTGGGGCATGCAGGCCGTGGGAGGAGGCCTGGGCCAGAGTCCACGAGCGGCCGTAGGTGGGCACCCCCAGCAGCAGCTTAGAGGCCGGCAGGAACCCGCCCTCAGTCAGGTAGTAGGAGATCATGGCGGACTGCACCATGCATGGAAAGTTGAAACAACCCGTTGCACCGTAAATAAGTTGTGCGCTTTAAAGACACCCCCCCCCCCCCCACACCCACCCCTCCACGTCACGTGTCACATTCCCTCTTATGCTTGGAAGATTTCTTAAGATTTCTTACAGCTATAAGATGGAAGACACATGAAAACCATGATTTTGACACGTGACGTGGTGGGTCTTTAAAATATTGTTCTTGTATGCTGTTTTATACGCCTAACGAATTTATGTACTCAAACTCAATGGCCTTTATCGTAGATTGACGCTCGCCTCAAGTTTGGGCCCTTTGCATAGTGAGACTGAGAGCTGGGTGTTTTTTTCAGTAATGGAAAGTTTCTTTCTGCACGGAACATTGTGGTAATTATTGCAACCTAACCTAACTTTCACTTAGGCCGTGCACACATTAGACGCGGAAACTTCATGCGCTTATAATAATAGTACATTTATATAGCGCTTTACCTCAGATGAGCCCAAAGCGCTTTACAATCAATAGTTCATCAACAAATAGACAACAAAAACAGCATTCAAGAATGACACCAACCAGCAACAACGCATATACAAAGCAACTCTCTCTCTCTCTCTCTCTCTCTCTCTCTCTCTCTCTCTCTCTCTCTCTCTCTCTCTCTCTCTCTCTCTCTCTCTCTCTCTCTCTCTCTCTCTAACAGTACACACACACACACACACACACACACACACACACACACACACACACACACACACACACACACACACACACACACACACACACACACACACACACTCACACATTTATCGACACCGACTCGTTCATCCCCCATTCAGTAAGCCACAGCAACCGAGCCGCACGGACTGACCACATACACCAACACACATACACAAACACCCTCACACAACGTACGACGCAGACAGACAGACAGACACACACACACACACACACACACACACACACACACACACACACACACATACACACACACACACACATACACGTGCACACACACACACACACCCACAAAACCAAAACACACACAAGCACACATGTATGCACACATACATGCTCACACACACACTCACACACACCACAAAACACAGCACAAACCTCTTATTCAATATTCCCTCACGTGCACACAACGATAGACAACTTATCAAATATTTAGGGTGCAGCAGGAAAAAGATCGGTTTTAAGAGAGGTTTTGAATGAGGAGACTGAGTTGGAGTGTCGGAGAGGAGACGGCAGAGAATTCCAAAGAGATGGTGCTTGATAGGAAAAAGAACGTTGGCCAGCAGATTTGAGACGGATGGAGGGAAGGGAAAGGAGACGAGAATCAGAAGACGAACGTAGTTGGCGAGCTGGGACATAGAGATGAAGAAGTTCACAGAGATATAAGTAAAAGAATGTAGGAAAATAAGCGATTGGGATAAGCGGAAACACATGCGCTTATTTTTCTTTCTTTCTTTTACTTATTACGAATAAGCGCATGGGGTTTCCGCGTCTAATGTGTGCACGGCATTATGATTGAAAGGAGGCCTAACAAAACAATTCCATCTCTTAAATAATAATAATTAGGGTCTATGGTAGGCCCCTATTTTAAAGGCCCAAAACGGACATTTTTTCAACAGTTCATTTCTCATTTCGGTAACGTTTTCTCGCTTTCCTTTATTTAGTCGTTTAGATTTTTTTAAATTAAATAATTTATAATTTATTTATTACACTAGCCTTGCATACAGCCAGGTACATCAAAGGAAAAGAACGAATTATGGTTGAACGTTTTCACAAGAGTCCAACAGAAGACAACCAGCCTGACTGAAACAGCTGCCACCATTGGACTCAAGGTGAACGACAGGAGGACCCAAGTCCTGCGGAAGAATGTCACAAGCAACAACCCTGTCACCGTGAGCGGCAACCCTCTGGAAGATGTGCAGGAATTCACCTACTTCGGTAGCAAAATGACAACAGACTGCGATAAGGAGATCAACACCAGGATCAGCAAAGCGAACCAAGCCTTTGCCATGCTCAAGCCTATTTGGAAAACTACGGGCCTCAGCATCAACACAAAGATCAGTATCTTCAAGAGCAACGTCCTCAGCGTTCTCCTGTATGGATCTGAATGCTGGAAGACCACCGACACCATCGAGCAGAAGCTGGAAGCGTTCCAGACCAAGTGTCTGCGAAGAATCCTGAGGATCTTCTGGCCCAACACCGTCTCCAATGAAGACCTCCGGACCGGAGCAGGAGTCACAACTCTGCGCGAGACCATCTAGGCGTGGAGATGGAGATGGTTAGGACACGTCTGTCACATGTCACCAGACTCACTCCCCATAGCGGCTCTACGCTGGACGCCACAGGGGAAAAGAAACAGAGGGCGGCTAAAAGAAACCTGGAGAAGAGCGATCGAAAAAGAGCTGAGGGGCAAATGACTATCTCTGGCAACAGCCCCTAACGTAGCAGCAGACAGAGTCAGGTGGAGATCCCTTGCTGAGGGGCAAAGGACTATCTCTGGCAACAGCCCCTAACGTAGCAGCAGACAGAGTCAGGTGGAGATCCCTTGCTGAGGGGCAAAGGACTATCTCTGGCAACAGCCCCTAACGTAGCAGCAGACAGAGTCAGGTGGAGATCCCTTGCTGAGGGGCAAAGGACTATCTCTGGCAACAGCCCCCAACGTAGCAGCAGACAGAGTCAGGTGGAGATCCCTTGCTGAGGGGCAAAGGACTATCTCTGGCAACAGCCCCTAACGTAGCAGCAGACAGAGTCAGGTGGAGATCCCTTGCTGAGGGGCAAAGGACTATCTCTGGCAACAGCCCCCTAACGTAGCAGCAGACAGAGTCAGGTGGAGATCCCTTGCTGAGGGGCAAAGGACTATCTCTGGCAACAGCCCCTAACGTAGCAGCAGACAGAGTCAGGTGGAGATCCCTTGCTGAGGGGCAAAGGACTATCTCTGGCAACAGCCCCTAACGTAGCAGCAGACAGAGTCAGGTGGAGATCCCTTGCTGAGGGGCAAAGGACTATCTCTGGCAACAGCCCCTAACGT
>CM065683.1:42320940-42325940 GCA_017654935.2 Phymorhynchus buccinoides | reverse complement strand
CCCCCCCCCCCTATTCCTACGCCACTGATATTTCTTGTTGGCAGTTCACCAGGTGTGGAAGCAAGAAAAGAAAGAGCATCCACCATCAAGGGAGAGAAGAATGGTCAATTTATGACGCCGCTCATTTTACCGCCAGGGGGCAATCAAACCAGTATGGGCTTAGCGCGTGATATTCATAGTTGGGGGTAGTGGGAGGGAGAGAGAGAGAGAGAGAGAGAGAGAGAGAGAGAGAGAGAGAGAGAGAGATGAGTCCCTCCCTGTCTCTGTCTCTCACTACCCCCAACTAAGAATATAACGCGCTAAGCCCCTACTGTTTGATTGCCACCTGGCAGTGGCAGTACAATGTGCGTCCCACACATACATACACACACACGCACACGCGCTCACACACTGATTGCAATGTTCGTTTTATTTTGTGGGCAATTGTCATGTGGTCCTGTAGTGGCTAGTTCATAAAGATATATAATAATTATTTGGTGCATGAAAGTGTTATAGGATAGTTTTTACTTGGGGGGTAATATCTAGAGTGTAGCACCGGTGTGGGGCGAATTGACCTTATTAGGATTTAAAAAGTAAAAGAAGAGTTGAGTGACAGTTCAGCGAGACTTTGGATTGTATTAAAAAGAAAAGGTAAAACGAGTAGCTGTTGGGTGAAGAAGGAAAAAGCGGTTTGAATCAGTTGGAGAGAAGAGACTGAATGAGGAAGAGTACAGACAGAAAAGTATAACAAGAAGAAGAAGAAGAAGAAATGCATGTTGGAGAAGTTTGTACGTTGTGTCAAACTGAGTAGGCGCCACAGAGCATAACTATACTGTAGAGAAATGAAAACAAGATGTGTATGAATGGTAAAGTGATTAGGCTTGCGTGTTTACAGTAATATTGTGTTGCGTTAGTTTGAAGTAAACAGTATAGTATGGAGTCAGATTGCGGGGTTATTGTTTGTGAATGAATGTAAGTTTGAAAGGTTGTAAGCTGTGTCTGTTTGTGTAGTTTTTGTGTGACCTCCCTTTCCTTTCCTTTCCTTTCCACGTAAACCCCCTCTTGACACATGTGAGCAATCTTGTGAGCATTTGTCTTGTGAGCATATATCTCAACACATGTGTGTGCATGTGGTGTACTGGACATCTAAAAACGCATTGGTTAAAGACCCCCAGAGCTGAAGAAATTTCTTTTCAGAAATGCTTTGTGATTACTGAGATAAATTGTTTTGCATAAACCACATCACGCAGTTTCCCTTGGGTAACCACAAATCGAGCATCACAGACTGTCGTTTTTACTTTGATTTTTTACCGTTATGCCAGCCGTACAAACAGCCTCATATAAAAACGAGGTTCCTTTATTAGCTATTATGAGCCTCGTTTGTATATGAGGCGGTTTATCTTTAGACAACACCTGGCCGGAAAAAAAGAAGGGCGTTAATTTTGTCAGCTCTGGAGGCTTTAGCTAAAAAATATTCAAGCTAAAGTAGGGGGAGGGGGAGGGGGGGGGGGGGGGGGCTTTTACAAGGTATTTCACCCTTTGTATAGTGTTTGCCTCCAAATGGGGGGTGGGCTTATACTACTAGATGGGCTAATACTCGGTATTTTACGGTACGTAGATAAGAGAGATCTTTTCTTGTCGACATTATCTTCTGAAAGGGTGTGAAGTCGAGATATCCGACTGACGGATAAGTCGACATTTTTTTCTGAAAACGTCTATAAAGTCGAGATATTCGACTGACAGATAAGTCAACATATTTTTCTCAAAACGTCTGTGAAGTCGAGATATCCGACTGACGGATAAGTCGACTGACGCATAACTCGACATAAAATCCATTGCCGCTGGCACGTCGACTTAAGCATATTCGACTGAATTAAGAAGTTTGTATTATGCAAAAATATATACATCGCAGTTTTGTACATATGTACATGACTTTATCAAGTTTAATGACGTTTTATTTTGTTCATGAGTATTTACTTTGAAAAGTTGTTTCTTTTAGGATAAATTTAAAATCCCAATTGTTATGGGATATGTTTAGCATATTAAACTTCTGTTGTGCTTTTTTATGAACATCGCTAAAATATATTTTTACCAAAGTCTTCTGCTTTAGTGATTAAAACTTACATTAAAAGGATTTTCTCTTGTGATTTAAAAGTAGTATTATATTTATACACAATAAAAATGGATTTAAGAGTTGCAATTAAAATTTAGTTTACCTTGCTATGGTGGGGAGGTCGTAGCCTGTGTTGGCCACTGCCGGGTTGTTGGGCAAGGCAAGGGAGAGAAGCAAGGCCGGTTTACCGCGCAATTTAGCGTCCATGTCAATGGCTGCTCGCATAAACTGCAACAAACCAACTTGTCCTTTTAGAACTGACGAACATTTTGTTACCCGAGAATGAACTAGATTACAGGCTATGCCCAATTCAAACTACACCAAAAACAAATTCAAGAGAAACACAACTCTATTGTTTGGAAAGGCTGGAGTGGTGTGACCTGTGTTACATGAGTTGCGGGAGGGGGGGGGGATGAGCTTGAAGACAGAATACGGATGTAGGCTGTAGGGATTAACTGACTTCCATCATGCTGTCAAGCCTTTTAATCACTGGCAAATAATGAAGAACACGAGAATAACATTTCAGTTACTGGGAAAAGAGAAAGCAAAAAGGGTCTGACTCGAATAGGCCTAGGCCTACTGATGATCTACGCAATTGACTTTGTGTGGAAGAGTTTTCCGCAATGCGATCCAAATATGAATTTCCAGGGATTTTCTCTTTCTTCACACTCACCCACCTACCCACCCTTTTTTGTTTGTTTTAGCCTTCTACTAGACCTAATAAGAACCTTTCGATGTCAGGAAAGGATGGAAATCTTATACTCTTCTTCTTCCTCTCAGTTTCCTGTCATACGAGCGTAGATGCGTCATGCTGCCGTTATGCGCCTAACTAAGAAATAGCTAGGCCCAGCATATCCGACTTCGGCTGAAGAAATCTTTGTAGGAATGCATAGAAAAAAGGCAGGAGAATGGACCAGTAAGACAGAAAGATAGTAGATGACAGTAGTAAGCAAAGGGAAAAGGTAGAGTCAAAGAGAGTGAGACATTAGAGGAAGTTACAAGCGCAGAACTTCCAGAAGGTGGGGTAACTATTTGTACGAAAGGCTATCGGTATCCCCACGGGGGTGAAATCTTACTCAAACTACAGTGGATTACTGCTGACTCAAAAACGGGTAAATAAAAAATACTGGATAACTAACAATAATATCAGTTTTGGGTCCCAGTTTAATAATCTTTATGCTAAAAGGTCTTTTTAACTCAAAATATTGGCTATCTCAAAATAAAATTTCAGTCCCTTCAATTTTGACTTAAGCAATTTTCACTGTAGGCCTACATTTCGTTTAATGACATTACATATTTTTATACACTCATACTAAGCTTACAACTAAGCTGATATCGCCCACTCTCACTGACAATAATTTTCATGATCAGAATCCCTGTCAAACAGTTGCCATACCTTGAAGAACTGGGAGAAGGCAGTTTTCTGAGAGTTACTCGGGAACTCCCAATCCATGTCCACCCCGTCAAAGCCGTAATGACGTAAAAAGGCCACGGCGTTAAGGGCAAATCTGCACGTGCATCGTTGTAAACCTTTCAAAAGTCTGAGGTTAACTTTACGGTGGGCCTACAGTACCGTACAACACACGCGCGCACGCGCACGTAAATGCATAAACATGCACACACACACAACACACACACACACACACACACACACACACACACACACACACACACACACACACACACACACACACACACACAGGCCTATGCAGCGAAACAGTTCGTTTCAAAGTGTAACGGGGGGGGGGGGGGGGGGGGGGGGGCGAATTCAAAATCATTTGTGATTATTTTGCGTTTTGGATTAACTACAACGCATCCAGTTTATGTTCTTTGGCATCAGGCTGACGCATAGAGACTGCAGATGTAGTTGAGAAGAGAGAGAGAGAGAAAGAGAGAGAGAGAGAGAGTTAATGAATGAATGAATGAGAGAGAGAGACAGAGACAGAGAGACAGAGAGACAGAGCCAGATAGAGACAGAGAGAGACCGACAGATAGAAATACACAGACAGACAGAATACAACTCACTGCTGCATCTTGAGAACATCAGGCCCCACCACCTCGGGAAAGCCCTGCTGCAAGGACAGCATCACCTTCAGGTCAGGGTTCTGACGTCGCAGGGCGGTCAGGGTGCTCCAGATGGTCCCGATGCCTGCTGTGGGCGTCGTGATGTTGGGCTGGGTGCGCTCGCTGCCTCCGGTGAGGCTGCCGAAAGCGTACAGCAGATGGGTGCAGACTTCACTGGGCACCTGGGCATGTAGGAGGCGTTCATCGGGATGTTTATCAGAATGATGAAGAAGCAAGTCAGCTAGAAGAAGAGTTTACGACTCGAGTTTACCCCACGTGAGCCCTACCTCTCTTCACGGTTTATTTTTCAAGCTTAATTTTTTTTTTCAATGGTTTTATTTCACTATAACTCATACTGAGTCATAGTTTACCTTAGTTGTTATTTTTGTTGTCACCTCACAAAAAACTGTTTACCGCGCGCATACGCGCTCGCGCTCGCGCACGCGTGTGTATGTATATATATGGGGAAGACGGGGTAAAAAGCGCATGGGCGGGTAAGAAGCCCACCCCAATTATCTCATGAAATGAAGCAAATTTCAGTCTCATTTTGCCCATGAGACGAGCGTTAATGTCTATATATATATATATATATGTGTGTGTGTGTGTGTGTGTGTGTGTGTGTGTGTGTGTGTGTGTGTGCGTGAGTGCGTGCGTGCGTGCGTGTGTGTGTGTCTGTGTGTCTGTGTGTGTGTGTGCTTATAGGCCTACTTAGGTTTGCGCGCAGACGCGTATGTGTCCCTTGCATAATTTCCTGATGTTCTCAACTTTCTTATCATTACACAGCTGTAGGTGTGTGTGTGTGTGTGTGCCAGATTTCCCGCAGTTTACCTTGCTGGCAGGGAAG
>CM065683.1:42243440-42315940 GCA_017654935.2 Phymorhynchus buccinoides | reverse complement strand
GACGAATGCTAGACATTAACGCTCGTCTCATGGGCAAAATGAGACTGAAATTTGCTTCATGAGAAAATTGGGGTGGGCTTCTTACCCGCCCATGCGCTTTTTACCCCGTCTTCCCCTACACTGACACGCAAGCAGGCACGCACACACTGCCGCGCGCGCGCGCGCGCGCGCGCACACGCACGCACACACACACACATAATAATAATAATAGTGAATCATTTATATAGCGCATTCCTCCACCAATGCGCGCACACGCGCGCGCACACACACGCACGCACACACACACACACACACACACACACACACACACACACACACACACACACACACACACACACACACACACACACAGACAGACAGACACACACACACACACACACACACACACACACACACACACACACACACACACACACACACACACACACACACTCACTCACTCACTCACTCACATGCCTTCAACTAGGCCGTATGCTACCCCCCCCCCCCTCTTCTACAGTGATATGCGCGCGCGCGTACACACACACACACACACACACACACACACACACACACACACACACACACACAACACACACACAGTTATCCATTATTGAATTATCTAAAATTGGTTTCCTGTACAGACACAGGATTTTGTTTTTCTTTGACAGCTTTATTTGGAGCCTGTTTTCCGTTCTGAGACGTTCGAGAAGAAGACGAGGCAAAATTCACATTTTTGCCGGTAAGAGAAGTTTTTAGGTTTTGTTCGTATCGGTAGTCTGCATTGTCGTAACTATACTTACCGTGTAAATCATCTCCCTTGTACCAAAGACTGCTTGTACGTAACTTAAGAGTTACATTTCCTTTATGCATCGCGGGAAGTGGGTCGAGAAAAAGTAACCTAAAACTGAAGGGAGGGCTGAAACCAATGAAAGTATCAAAATCTGAAATTTTGTTGTCAGGATTATGGATTGGTGATCTTATTAGGTGGACCTTTAATTTTAAGTCCAGAGTTGTGAGGAGAGTTGTCAATCATGGTTGGCAGAATGAGAATGAAAACTACAACTGAAGTATTGCAGACGATCCAGACACTTGTTGTTGAGCTTCAAGAAGTTGCTCGTGCTAGCACAAACTCTGGCAGTTGTGTTTATGAAAATCAGTCGATAAGGGCATTGATTGTAAGTGCAAAAGATTCTTTGAAATCTGCACTGGTTTGTGCAAGAGAAGTCGGCAAATCTTCCCATTCTCATGAAGTTGAACCAGAAACACCAGCTGATACTAGCTTTATCTCAACGGATGAACGTAACGACATTGCAAACATTACCATAGATGATTTCGAGGATCAGCCTGATTGGGATGAAGAGGATGGCGACCAAATTAAAACAACAGTGGCTGCTGATCGTAACAAAGGAGATGGCTTAGACTTAGAGTCAGAATTGGATGAAGAACATCTAGGAGTTCAAGAAGAAAATCACCGAAATGAGGAGATAAAAACTGGAGTCTCAATTGACGACTTTGCAGACATTGATTTTGATGATGATGACTTTTCAAATGACGTTAACATCAAAGCATCAGAGAGACAAGAAGCAGATAAGAGGGAAGCCAACCCTTATGCAGAAAACGTAATTGTCCTCTTCTGCCAATTCTGTCTGTCTTTGTCCTGTTCAGTTTCTCCTTACTATACTCAGACATGTCGGTCTGTGTACATGTGCAGGGGTAGATCAGTTAGTGAGCTAGTCTCTACGGGGGAAGGAGGTGGCGTCTATCGGCTTGGTTAGGAGGTGTGAGGCCTTTGCAGTGGCTTTGCTTCTTGAAGTTCTTCAGAAGTCACACACACACACACACACACACACATCAAATCTGCTTCTGATGGGCATGTGTGTGCCTGCTTGGAACAAACTTCCTCTTTCCCTCCGTCAGCGACCGACCCTCTCAGCCTTCAAATCTAACCTCAAAACCCACCTGTTCCCCTGTCATTGAGGCTCCACTCTCTTTCTGTTCTTCTCTCTGTTGCCTTTAGGTCTGTTTCTGCTGTATACTATTTATGTCGAACATGTGTGTTCACTTTCTATTGCATTTTTGTTTGAATGCGTTATGGATGCTAACGTGTGTGTGCGCTTTGATTTGATTTCTATCAAGATTCAGCGCCATATAAATACTGTATGTTGTTGTTGCTTGCAAGTCAAATTCATCTTTACATCTAACAATGTTTGTCTACATCCTGGTAGTGGTACTCATAAAAAAGAATAAATTACAAAATAAATGAAATTAAAAAGTTGAAAAATGAAAAGCACAGTCAGGGATTATTCTTAGCACCGGTCATCAGTCATTGACCGATAACATTTTGAAATTACCTATTGTTTTGGGGTCGTGTCTCCTTTTGATCCCTGGTGATTTTGTTGAGCCTTTTGCCCACAAAGCCACTTGTTTAAATGTAGTAAGGGCAGTGGGTGGATGCCTTGTGCCTCCATACGGGGAGCTGGATGACCCCGCTCCCTCCACGAGGTTCTCCCCATGGGGATACCAGGGGGTCTTTCATAAAAAATAGTTCCCCCACCTTCTTGAACTAGTTTAAGTTCTGTGCTTGTAACTTCCTCTAATCTGCCACTCTTTGACTCTGCCTTTTCCCTTTGCTTTCTGTCATCTACTATCTTTCTGATTTATTGAAGTTATTCAGTTATTGGCCCATTCTCCTGCCTTTAAAAAAAAAAATCTTCGAAATAGTTTTTATTATTTGAGTTCCTCCGAAATCAGAATGTGTTGGCTGTATGCAGCGGGGAGACCAGTGAAAACTGAAAACGGATACATACGTACCTTACCCATTGTGGCTGTGTAGCCTGGGAACGCAGAAGAAGAAAAAGAAGAAATGCAGTAATAAATTAAGGTACAGTGGAACCTCCCTTACAAGATCCCCCGTTATAAGACTCCCTCCCAGTTAACTTTTTAAGACCTATTTATATGAGACATTGCCCTTCTTTTTGTATTAAAATTACCTCCCATTTAAGACCTCGTTTTGGATTATTTTTGAAGGTCTTATAAGGGAGGTTCCACTGGCACTGTAGTTTGTGCAATTGTTGTTTTGTACCAGATTCTTTCAAAGCAGTTTTTTGGGGTAAATTTCAACAAAGTTTTTTGTTTTGTTTTTGTTTTTGTTTTTGTTTCCCTGTTAGAAATAGAAATTAGAACGACAGCAAAATTTAATGTATATATATAGGTTATCATTTAATGTTTTAACATTTTATGTTTTGATAATATATATTTAGATAATTATTTGTTGAATTATGCATCACCCGTGTTTCATTTACAGGAGCCTGAGGAGGATGTTCAGTACGATTCTGATGCCACATACATTGAGGGAGATGGCGACCAACTGGCAATGGAAGATTTTGATGATGGTATATTTTTAACAGATTTTCTTTATTTTTCAAATGTTAGTTATCTAATGGACTTTGTTTCAGTCATGTAATAGAAAAAGATTTTCATGATGGTATTGTTTATTATTTTGCAAACGTCAATCAAGTCTTATTTCAATTCACTAAAATTTTCAGTCATTTCACAATGAAAATAAGTGGCATGTTTTGGGTACCAGTGTTATCTACATGTTGGAAGCATTATAACTAAATATAGCTGAAATTGCTTTTACAATATTAGGCCCACACAGGTTTGTTGAAACAAACGATTGAATTTCATAACTCTTTACTTTTTTGTTGTTGTTGTTGTTGTTATACATGTCTACATGTGATGTGTTTTAATAAGGTAGTAAAAAGTATTTAATCTTTTCATTATAAAAATTAGCACAGATATATTGCTAAAATAATTTGTGCACATGTTCTTTTTAGGATAAAGTGATGATAAAGCATTGATCTTTTAGCAATAATTTAATTTTAATTAATTTTCATTTATAAAATATAAGAATTTTAATGATCAGTTTTGTAGCAATATCATTCGATGTAATAATGTGCATAGAAAACAAATGTTGGAAAGTGATATAATTTGTTATAATATTGTGGTGTTATGTTCTGGTCACCTTTCTATGTTGATAATAGTGTGGTGTTAACTGTTATATGTCCTGGTCACCTTTCTATGTTGATAATATTGTGGTGTTATGTTCTGGTCACCTTTCTATGTTGATAATGAGAAAATAATATTTTACGCCCTGTTTGGCCTTTCGGAATATGTTGATAATATTGTTGTGTTATAATCTTATATGTTCTGGTCACCTTTCTATGTTGATAATATTGTGGTGTTATGTTCTGGTCACCTTTCTATGTTGATAATATTGTGGTGTTATATGTTCTGGTCACCTTTCTATGTTGATAATATTGTGGTGTTAAGTTCTGGTCACCTTTCTATGTTGATAATATTGTGGTATATGTTCTGGTCACCTTTCTATGTTGATAATATTGTGGTGTTATATGTTCTGGTCACCTTTCTATGTTGATAATATTGTGGTATATGTTCTGGTCACCTTTCTATGTTGATAATATTGTGGTGTTATGTTCTGGTCACCTTTCTATGTTGATAATATTGTGGTGTTATGTTCTGGTCACCTGTGTTGTTATATGTTCTGGTCACCTTTCTATGTTGATAATATTGTGGTGTTATATGTTCTGGTCACCTTTCTATGTTGCTCAGATGTGGAGAACCAGCCTGAAGACCCAAGTTATTCCAGAGTGCTGAAACAGTTCTTCGGATACTCAAAGTTCAGACCGTAAGATCTGTTGCCATAAAGCAGAGCTGATTCTAGAGCGCGGGATTGGTTCAATCCCCCAAAAATCTGTTCCTTCCCGCGATAATCGAGTCTTAATGCGGGCCGACTCCCGCACATTTGCAGAACTGCCCGCTATTTTCACCGATCGCTGCGGGCATGGCGTTCGTCGTCTGCAAAACCTGTTGTCTAGGCTACACAAACTGATCAACCAATCAATCGCGTTCATCTCATTCATCTTGAATACCGACGAGAACTTGCAAGAGTTTAAGCCGCCACATTGGATTTCTTCCAAAATGAAGCGCGTAGCCACGCTCCTTGATTTTGACTTTCGCGGAGGCAAAGTGGAAAAAAAAGCAGTCTGCGCCACATGAAGAGTCAGAGTGTGGAGAAGAGCTTGAAGAAATGGCGACTACATCCAAAAACTCGGAGAAGCAGCCCGATAACAGCGCCAGTGCAAGGGAACACCGGTTCCAAGACGACTGGCTGAAGAAGTGCCCTGAATGCTTTCAATTAACAATTTAGAAATAAATTTGTATGTCATGGCCGTTTTCCTTTGTATCCAGTGGACCTGCCACCAATCCCCCCTTTTTTCATTCTTAGGGGGGGACCTGCCCCCCTTTTTTCAATCATAGGGGGGGAATGCCCCCCCTTTTTCAAAATCCTAGAATCAGCTCTGTAAAGTTAACTATTGCAATACAGACAATTAAAATTATGAAAGTAATAAAGGCGGGGAAGTAAAAATCTCAATAAAATACATAAGTCATAACACTACTCAAATCAAATTCATTTTAAGTTAAATATTGAAAATAGCTTTGCTTTTATTGTATTGGCTGATAAAATATTACTTGTTTATTATTTTGATGTAATTCTCACAAACTTCTATTACTATTTTGCTTTTGCAATACCTTGTCATGAATATGGTAATGGTGTCAAACAATGTTGTTATCTTTTACTAGTTCATAGATCAGTCATGTTTTGCTATAATGTACTTTGTAAGATTTACTGATGTTATTGTTGGTCAGACTAAGAATAACTGATGTCACAGCTTATGTTAAAATTAATTTGTCAGTAGCTATTTTGTAGCTTTGCCGAAGGATGTGTGTGTAGCTTATTGCAAGAGGGAAATCATGGAAGCAGAGATGAGGGATATCGGCAAAGATATTCTAAAAGGGTAAGATGGATTACTTAATTAAGAGCTCGGTGAACCGGTGGAGGCTATCCAAAAACTCAGACTGGAATTTGAACGGAGAATTCAACTGGCCCATCGACGTGTAAAATGTGTCCTGTTTAAAAGGGACATAACCAGTGTTTCTGTCCTCACTACTCATACAGGGAAAAGAGGCCGGATGCTTATCTTCCCCTTTAGAATATCTTTGATATCGGCAGCAAAGATTTTTTTATAATTTAGCCCCCTCCCTTCATAAAAAAAGCTAAGGATTACAACATAGCAACGTATTTCTGCCCAGCCCTCCAGAATAGCACACTGTCCTTTTTGTCTTATTTCTTTTCTTAATTTATTTCTTTGCTTCACTTCTTCATTTCACATCCACACACGCACACGCACAGTGACGCACACGCGCACACACGCACACGCACACACACACACACACACTCACACACATTACAGAGTACATCACAATGTGAACAAACAAATTCCAGTCCAGATCTTCAGATTAACTATCAAAATGGGCTTCACTGCTTTCCAGGTCTGATTTTAGTCAAACCATTTTTTTCAGTAATCGCAGCATTTAAATCACCTTCCGGCCCACCTTTCCGAAGTAGCTGTTCAAATGTGTTTCACTGCATTCCCGGTTTGACGCTGATTTTGAATGTATCTGTATGACTCAAGTTTGTTACAGAATCTGCAGGCAAAAAATTAAACACTAACTTCCTTCCTTCCTTCCTTCCTTCCTTCCTTCCTTCCTTCCTTCCTTCCTTCCTTCCTTCTTGGGTAAGTGACCACAGTCAAACTTGACTATTCTGTCACTGTAGAAATTGGGGATCTGCGGAAGAGCGCCTTAATACAGGGGGAGGGGTAGAGGTGGAGGGAACTGGGGGAGGGGGGAGTGTTGCTGGATAACTATTTGGAGACCATCGACACAAAGGTGCCAATGGTCTTGGTCTTGGCCTGCACAGCTTCCTGGGGCAGCTCGTTCCAATCCCGGATTGTACGTGGGAGGAAGCTGGCTTGTCGGTACTGAGTGTGACAGTGGGTGAGTGCGTCGCTGACGTGCTGGCGGTGGTATGAGTTTTAAACAGTTTTGTCTGTGTGTGTGTGTGTGTCTCTGTGTATATTTGTGTGTGACACGACTTATCAAGTTACATGCTAACATATGACATGTTCTGTTCTGATTTATGATTTTTTTTTTTGTAGGCTTCAGTGGAAAATAATAAATTCTGTGCTGAACGAGCGGAAGGACAACTGTGTCATCATGGCGACAGGTTAGTGGTTGGCAAATTACTGTGGAGTCCACTTCTTTTTCGTTTCCCTGGGACTGATTCTGACACGGGTTGTTGGGGGGCATTGTCGCTGGTGGGACTGGTTTTCAAAATTCCTAGCGCGATCACTGCTTAATTAACCCTTTCACTGCCAATGTCGCATTTTGGCACCACAATGGTTTAACACCCATGTCACTAAAAGGCATCAATTCAGGGCCTGTTATCCAAAGACCCTATTTTCTTAGTTTTGGGAGGTAATGATAGGCCTAATGTTATACACGTCACAGAGGAATTCCCAATATTGCAGATTTGTTTTCTTCTCTACCCAGTTAAACTTAATAGTATTTTTCGGCTGAAAAATGGCTAGTGGCGAAAGGGTTAAAGTATATATACTCATTTGGTTAGAATTTAGGTGTCACACGACTTCAATTTTTTTCTGTACTGTGAGTATTATTAATGATGAAATCTCTTGCCTTGCAATGTGTGCAATAAGTCTGCCAGTTGCTTAGAAAATAGGTGTCGTGTGATTCATACTGTTAGTATTGTTACCAAACTCTTGTAGTTTGCTGCGTTCTGCTGTGCACTGTCAGGGTACGGCAAGAGTCTGTTAGTATTGTTACCAAACTCCTGTAGTTTGCTGCGTTCTGCTGTGCACTGTCAGGGTACGGCAAGAGTCTGTTAGTATTGTTACCAAACTCTTGTAGTTTGCTGCGTTCTGCTGTGCACTGTCAGGGTACGGCAAGAGTCTGTTAGTATTGTTACCAAACTCTTGTAGTTTGCTGCGTTCTGCTGTGCACTGTCAGGGTACGGCAAGAGTCTGTTAGTATTGTTACCAAACTCTTGTAGTTTGCTGCGTTCTGCTGTGCACTGTCAGGGTACGGCAAGAGTCTGTTAGTATTGTTACCAAACTCTTGTAGTTTGCTGCGTTCTGCTGTGCACTGTCAGGGTACGGCAAGAGTCTGTTAGTATTGTTACCAAACTCCTGTAGTTTGCTGCGTTCTGCTGTGCACTGTCAGGGTACGGCAAGAGTCTGTTAGTATTGTTACCAAACTCTTGTAGTTTGCTGCGTTCTGCTGTGCACTGTCAGGGTACGGCAAGAGTCTGTTAGTATTGTTACCAAACTCCTGTAGTTTGCTGCGTTCTGCTGTGCACTGTCAGGGTACGGCAAGAGTCTGTTAGTATTGTTACCAAACTCTTGTAGTTTGCTGCGTTCTGCTGTGCACTGTCAGGGTACGGCAAGAGTCTGTGCTACCAGTTCCCCTCGGTGTACACCCAGCGGCTGACGGTGGTCATTTCACCCCTCATTTCCCTGATGGAGGACCAAGTCTTGGGCTTGAAGTGAGTTCTCACTGTGCATGTAATCAAATAGTCATAAAATGGTCTAAAATAATTAATCGTGTGAAAAGACATTAAATTAAAATAAAGATTCATAAAATGGTAATGATGTTTTTTGTTGGTAGATCAGAAATGTATTGAAAGAATCTGATGTAAAATTTCAAGGATACTAGACACATATTTGAATTACACCTTTTCTTTTAACTTTCTTATCTTTAGGTTACATCATCACCCATGTTAGTATGTGAGTTTTTAAAAAATATGACACACACTTTAGTGACGAAATAAAGGTGTAATCTGTAACATTTCTAACAGTATAAGGAAAACATTTGGTAACAAGTTGAAATTCTGGAGTTTGATATGTCTGGAAAGAAAATTAAGAACTGCACAAAAGATGACGGCAAAAATTGCAGTTTAGACATCCCCCGCGTGTTTACGACTCTCAGTCTTCACATCTGGTTATAACCCTAGGCTCAGAGCTTAATCTAGAGCGCAGGATTGGTAAAATCCCCCCAAATGTTGTTCCTTCCCGCGATAATCGGCACGGGGAGCGGGCCGAGTCCCGCACATTTGCAGAACGGCCCGCAGTTTTTACCGATCGATGCGGGAAGACCTTCGTCGTCTGCTAAACCCGTCGTCTGGACTAACTGAAAGTATCGAGCAGGAGTGATGGATTTCTCGACATTTCATTGGTTCTTGACAAAATGTTAGTGTTAATCAACCAATCGCGTTCTTCTCGTTCTACCGACAGGAAGTTGCGAGAGTTTCGGCCGCCATCTTGAATGTTTTTCAAAATGAAGCGGGCAGGGACCCTGTTTGATTTTGGATTTTCGCGGAGGCAAGGTCAAAACAAAAAAATCCTGTTCCAAGCGATTGTGAAGACCTCGAAGAAAAGGCTTCTACATCTAAAACATCGGAAAAGAATGACAACAGTGGCAGTGCAAAGGAACATTGGTTCCAAAATGTCTGGTCGAAAAAGTGGCCGTGGCTGACAAAGAAAAGTTAAAGTCTGTGTACGAGGGTGGGGGAGGTACTGGTTCTTATGCATGTGATGTGGGGTTGGATAGGGGGGAGTGCCCCCCTTTTTTTGATATGAGGGGGGGACTGCCCCCCTTTTTCAGAAATCCTAGATTAAGCTCTGTAGGCTGATCCTAACCCTATCCCTTTCTCGAAAACGGCAGAATATTGCTTCTCTGTGAAAATTATTAACACGAAAATTTGATGGGGGGTGTCTAAGCTACAAGTTGTCCAAGATGACTAGGAACGAAAAACATTGCTAATTATTCCTTGTGATGGTGGTTATGCGTAGTAAGAGACCCTGTGTTTCGATTGCAGAGCTGCCAACATCCCTGCCTGCTTCCTTGGTTCGGCTCAGTCTGATAATGCTGCCATGAGAGTTGGCCTTCTCAGGTATGGTGGATGCTTTGGGCAAGGGAAAAGAGGTTTTTATAAAAAGAAAATGTAAAAAGCGCAGGATAAAGAAGCATTAGAGGAGACGCTTTGTTTGTGTCCAGTGACATCGTTTTTGATCAGACTAATGCAGCACACTATTTATTGAAACTCATACCTCCCAGAATGTTTAGTCTTACAGTAAAATTGAAGCAGTCACTTCTTTGCTGAATTTGCCACCATATTATGACTGGCACTCAAGCACACCACGGGTATGAAGAGGAAGAGAAAGAAATGGAACCATGATCAGTTTAAAATAATAAATCATTGAAAGGTAGAGATTATTATTTTTATTTTCTTTATTTCAGGAATGAGTATCGGCTGCTGTATATCACTCCAGAATTAGCCAGCTCAGCTGATTCCTTGCTGAAACAGCTTCACGATGCAGTTGGTAAGTGAAATGTTTTGAGAGTGGGTGTGTATATAATAATATCAGAAGAACAAAAATTGATGACCGCTAGGATTTTAAAGTAAAGATTCACAAAGAAAAAACAAAAGTAGAAATGAAAGAAAAAGACTATTTAATAATCAGACCATATAACAACTCCAGGGATCCACAGCAACAGAGTTGCTAACTCCTGGAACTCACTGCCACCTGAACTAAAAAATGCACCATCTACTAACGCCTTAAAAAATCTACTTGACAAAAATGAAAATTTTAGTGAAATGTTTTATAATTATGATGATTGATATTGCAATCATAGTTTTATTGTTTTTCGCATGCAAATGCAACCTTATTAGAGAAAACATTCTGGATGGGACATATAAGCCGCGAGGCTTAGGCAGAAGCCAGTCCCTCTACTACTACTACTACTACACAGAAGTTCATTTACTTCTGCTTACAGACCAACCCTGTTTCACTTTATCATTAACTTTATCATTGTGATAATTTGTCCCTTTTTAACCCATTTTTCTTCAACATCCCCACCCCTACCCACACATACACATCTTTATCCATTTCTTTTAATTTAAAATTCTGCTTTCAACTAGCCTACCAACTGGTATGTTTGAATAAAGACGGTTTTCGAATAATGTCAAATGCTCACAGATAATGTCTCAAAGTAATCTAAATCTTTGTATAAGAATTGCCAAGCTGTATGCTAGTATTACATGGACAATACATGTACCTTCTCACGTGTCTGTGTGCAGGGATAGATCTGATAGCCATAGATGAAGCGCACTGTGTGTCCCAGTGGGGACATGACTTCCGCTCAGCCTACAGGTCTCTGGGTTCCTTGAAAAAGAGCTTTTCACAGGTGAGCACTGTTTAGTGCATCTGTTTGCTGTAGTGAAAAGTGTCACTTCAAATTCTGGTAGGTGATCAGTTATCCACAAATAAGATTTTTTTTTAACCCCTTGACTGCCAGAGAAAATTAAAGAAAAAATGGTAAAGGTAAAGATGTGCCCCCCCCCCCCCCCCCCCCCCCCCCCATTTCTCGGTTAATTCTATTTTTCCGTTTTTGCCTTTCTTACCATACATAAAGCTGTATTTAGGAACATTTTCAGCTAATTCTCTTTTTGGAATACTAACCCTAACCCTAGCCCTAAACCTAACCCTACCCCCCACTATGTACTGCAGTACACCGCGATTTGTCACAGTTGTGGTTCGTTGCGTTTTTCCGTCTTATAGGGTTGGGGTAGGGTTAGGGTTAGTATTCCAAAAAGATAATTTGGTGAAAATGTTCCTAAAATACAGCTTTATGTATGGTAAGAAAGGCAAAAACGGAAAAATACAATTAACCGAGAAATGTAGGGGGGGTAGCACATCTTGACCTTTACCGAAAAAATCATTTTACAAATCATGACACAAAAAGAACAACTGATAGAGCCAATCTGGCAAAATAATCTGGGGATATTTAACTCTCTTGACTGTGCAAGAGCAAAAAACAGAATATCAAGTTATTCCTCTTCATCTGATGAAGTCATCAGTGATGTCATCTAGTCAGTACCTGATACATTTATGGCAGTCAAGGGGTTAATACATGTATAATAAAGGTCTGAAATTAAACCATCTTTTAAACACCTCAGTGGTGCAAATGTTTCATTGCACAGTTACATAAATACAGTGGAACCTCCCTTATAAGACCTTCAAAAATCATAAGGGAGTGGTCTTATAAGGGAGGTAATTTTAATACTTACAAAGAAGGGCAATGTCTCAGAGAAGTAGGTCTTATGTGGGAGGGGGTCTTATAAGGGAGCTTCCATTGTAATCCATTTCTGCATTGGTTTAGGTGGTTTTTTAAAACACCCCCAAAAATGTCGACTTTAGAAGTACCAATTGTACCACAAAAACGTTTCTTTGTAGAAGTGCAGTGGAACCTCTGTATTCCCACCACTCAACTGAGTGGCCCAAACTGTCCGTAACTGTAGGGTGTTTGTTACACTGAAGACTCTTTTAGTAATTAGTAAGTAGATTAATAAGTGGAGAAGAGACCCATCATAACTGTCCTGATTACCGGGGTGTGTGCGATCAAGGGGTTTAGTGTAATTGAATTTATTATAATACTCAAGCCTTTTAAATGGGGCAGCGGGTGAATGCCTCGTGCCTCCAGTTGGGGAGCTAGACGACCCCACCCCCTCCACGAGTCTCTCCCCATGGGGATACCGGGGGTCTTTCGTAGAAATAGTTCCCCCACCTTCTGGAAGTTAGGTGCTTGTAACTTCCTCTAATCTGTCACTCTCTTTGACTCTGCCTTTTTTCTTTGTTTTCTGTCATCTACTATCTTTCTGACTTATTGGCCCATTCTCCTGCCTTTTTAAAAACAAATCTTCCAAATAACTTTTCCCCTTTAAGCTCCCCCGAAATCGGAGTGTGTCGGCTGTACGCAGCGGGGAGACCAGTGAAAACTGAAAACGGACACAATGTACTTTACCCATTATGGCCTGTTGGCCTGGGAACGCAGCAGAAGAAGAAGAAGAAGAAGAAACCTTTTAAATGTTCACTGTAATTATTGGGAAATCTATCTCTGAAGTCGGAGTGTGGCTGCCCATGTGGCGGAGTAATCAAAAATGGTCACACACGTAATGTTCTCATTCCTAGCTGGTGCATTTGTATGTTCAAGTGCTTTGGCTGTTGGGATGATCCCTGGAGTTTTTAAGCCAGGGTATGACAACAACAACATTAGGAAATCTGAGAAGATGATGTAAAAATATCATGTAAAATGTTTTATTGAAGGCATTAAGAGATATCCCATTTTGCTTCAGGTGCCTATGATGGCGTTAACTGCCACAGCCACTGTGGATGTGCGACGTGACATCTGCCGCAGTTTGAACCTCCTGTCACCCACCATTACCTGCACTGGCTTTGACAGGTAAGCGCCACTTCTGTAATGCTATAGCTTTGCTATGTTGAAAGACAAATCACCCCAACGCCCATGAAATCATTGACTGCTGTAATATTTGAGATATTCCTTTCAGGAACAACAACCGTGGACTGATGTATAGTTATGTAAGCAATAAAGATGTCATTTTTAAAAGAGGACACATTTTACGCATGCACGGGATCTACGTAAAACAAACAATTTTTTTTTAACTAAGCTAGTAAAACTTACTAAAAGGGAGAAAAAAAGGAAAAACAAATATCTGAAAAGAAAGAAAGACGGGAGAGAGGGAGAGGAGGCAGAATGAGAGGGAGAGGATAGGAGGGAGAGGGGGGGAAAAAAGAGTGAGAAAGAGACAGAAGTAGAGAGGAAGATAAAAAAAACAGCGAGAGCAAGTGGGCAAGATAGAGAGGGAGGGAGGAAGAGAGAGAGGAGGAAAAAAATTGACTTGAGAAATATAGCATAATCCCAGTATACCTTCGTTGTCAAGTATACCTGCATGGCTGCTCCTTCTTGCAGGATGTCCTGAATCACAGGATTTTTATATTGCCTAGAGCTGGCGTCGCGGGATTATGAGAATTTAAGAAGCAACGATTTTCTTACACACACACCATAAAAAGGGCCTATGTAAGCCCTTATTACCGGGCTTATGTAAGGGCCTAGATTTATGTAAGGGCCTAGATTATTGTACTAGTCTAGAGGGGTGGAAAAAAAGAGCAGTAAATGTGTGTGTGCGCTGCCCCTGCATTCCGCCGAGGCCGCCTCTTGCAGGATTTGTTTTAATTTCCCAGGAGCACCCATGTACCAGTACACACATACATACACGCGCGCACACATCAGGGTTCGTAGCCGTTGGGAAAGTTTGGGGAAAATAGACTTCATTTTCAAGGCCCCTGAAAGTTTGGGGAAAATGAAAAACCAAGAGTAGTGTCTTTGAAAGTTTGTGAATTTTGAGCTACTGTCAAATCTTCATCAATCTGCCCCCCAAATCGCCCAGGACCATAATTTTGAATCATCGTGCCAACAAAAATAAATTATAATTATGAATTAAAATGAATATTTTGATGCATACTTTCGATTTTTACCCGGAATTGACGCGAGTTGCTTCCCTTTAAAGACATCCGGATCTTTACGCGTACCGCGCAAAATGCCGGGCAAATGTGTCTTCAGTGAGCTTTGGCTCGAAAATTCTGCATATAAAGTATGGCTGCGAAAGGATGCAACCAACAAGCGCTCAGCATATTGTGCGACTTGCCAAAAAACCTTCGATGTGGGAAAACCCTAAAGTTGGGCTTTGAAAGTTTGGGAAAATTAGGATGCTGTTTGGCTATGAACCCTGACACATACACACGTAGCTAGTCGGTGTGCAGGCTTGTATCGCCTGTGCTACACTGCTGTCTGTTTTCATTTTGTTGGTCCACAGGCTCTGTGTTATCAATGAGGCAATCAAATTGTACCCTTTCATAGCCAGCGTAACATTTTGGAACCAGTTTAGCAGAACATGTTGTTCTTCAAAGGCTCCTAGTCAGGGTCTGTTATCAGAGACACACAAGCCGCACACACATGCAGGTGCTACACACAAACACTCGCCACACCACACGAAGAAAAACAAACATGCTCATGCACTAAGCCCATGCAAAAGGGCCAAACCAAACACTAGCACACAACACCCTTTTTCTCCTCTCTCTCTCTCTCTCTCTCTCTCTCTCTCTCTCTCTCTCTCTCTCTCTCTCTCTCTCTCTCTCTCTCTCTCTCTCTGTCTGTCTCTTTCCTCCTCTCTCTTTCTCTCTCTTTCTCTTAATATTTGTGGCAGGGCTGAGTGTAAAAAAACTAAATTGCTTATCTCATTACCCTAGGTAAATAAAATTTTGTTTTGTTTCGTTTCTCATTCTCTCTCTCTCTCTCTCTCTCTCTCTCTCTCTCTCTCTCTCTCTCTCTCTCTCTCTCTCTCTCTCTCTCTCTCTCTCTCTCTCTCTCTCTCTCTCTCTCTCTTGGAGGGGGGGGGGGGGGAGTATAAAAGAGATAAGATAAAAGTGATAAGAAAAAAATAAGAAAAAGATTATTATACACTTGTGGCGGTGCCATAGCCGATGAGGTTTAACCGAGGCGTGGTTACCGCTACAGCTATCTGTATCAATAAAAAAAAAATCGGGACTTTACTGGTTTCGTACTGCCTCCGGGCATGCCTCCAGCATTGTTCCCACCATATTTGTATTTACAAATGTCCCATATGTGTCTGATTCAGACCAAGAAGACGTAAAACTCCATTTTCGTTGTGATAAGAAAAAAAATGTATGATTATGGTTTGCTTTTCTGTTGTTTTTTCCTTTGTTGTTATCTATGCTTATTTGTTTATCATTCTTTTGCTTTATTATGAATTTCATGATAATTTAACCCTTGCATTGCCTCCATGTCATTAGGACCTGTTTTTGGTTGATGACATTAAACTTGTCCAGTGTCCAGTGTCCAGTGTCTCTCTCTCATACCATCTCTCTCTCTCTCTCTCTCTCTCTCTCTCTCTCTCTCTCTCTCTCTCTCTCTCTCTCTCTCTCTCTCTCTCTCTCTCTCTCTCTCTCTCTCTCTCACACACACACACACACACACACACCTCTCTCTCTCTCCTCTCTCCCTCTCTCTCTCTCTCTCTCCCTCTCTCTCTCTCTCTCTCTCTCTCTCTCTCTCTCTCTCTCTCTCTCTCTCTCTCTCTCTCTCTCTCTCTCTCTCTCTCTCTCACACACACACACACACACACTCTCTCTCTCTCTCTCTCTCTCTCTCTCTCTCTCTCTCTCTCTCTCTCTCTCTCTCTCTCTCTCTCTCACACACACACACACACACCCTCTCCCTCTCTCTCTCTCTCTCTCTCTCTCTCTCTCTCTCTCTCTCTCTCTCTCTCTCTCCTCTCTCTCTCTCTCTCTCTCTCTCTCTCTCTCTCTCTCTCTCTCTCTCTCTCTCTCTCTCTCTCTCTCTCACACACACACACACACACACACACCACCTCTCTCTCTCTCTCTCTCTCTCTCTCTCTCTCTCTCTCTCTCTCTCCCTCTCTCTCTCTCTCTCTCTCTCTCTCTCTCTCACACACACACACACACACCCTCTCTCTCTCTCCCTCTCTCTCTCTCTCTCTCTCTCTCTCTCCCTCTCTCTCTCTCTCTCTCTCTCTCTCTCTCTCTCTCTCTCTCTCTCTCTCTCTCTCTCTCTCTCTCTCTCTCTCTCTCTCTCTCTCTTTTTCTCTCTCTGTCTCCATTTCATTTCTTACTGCAGGCCCAACCTGTACCTGTCTGTGTCGGGGAAAACCAGCATAGGGCTGGACCTGAAGAGCCAGATGGGGGAGGGAGGGCGGGGTAGCAGCCAGCACCAGTTCTCCTCCCCCACCATCATCTACTGCCCCACCAAGAAGGTCACCATGGAGGTCACCAGGGTGCTCAAAGGTCAGGGACTACCTCAGCACGTTGGCAGGCAAACCATGCCACTGGTGTTCAACGACTTGCCGCTAGAAAACTGTTCATTATTAAGCAGGGATCACACTTTTTACACAATTCCACGGGTGCAACTTTTCCTGGTGTACAAGGATTTCATGTTTTTGAATTTTACCTGAAAAGGAATTTTCTTTTTTTTTAAGTTGTCAAACAAGGTCTTTGTGTATCTACTGTATTTTTCAAACACATGAGCATTTATAGAAATTGTTGAATAAGCAACTTAAAATCCCTTCATAAATCAATTTTTGCTTCAGCTGCAGGGGGACATTACCTCTAGACCCCGGCTTTTCAGGGGGTTTTCATTGTGTGTAGTTGCAAGCATGGAATTCTGTTTCCAAGAAAAATTTAAATATATGGGAAAATTAGCTACCAAAACAAATCTCTTGTAAACAGAGAGGCCTGTCTAGTACTGTCAATTGAAAGATTGACAAAGGTGATTTGCAGAACTCTCTCTTTTCAATGAATTCTTTGTTTTTAGAGGAAAACGCCAACTTGAAAATGAAAAAAACACTATAAGAGGTTAGAGGCTTTTTTTTATTAGTGTTATTTTAGGGATTTCAACAAAGATTGGCAAAGGTGATTTGCAGAACTCCCACTTTTCCATGAGTTATGCGTTTTTAGAGAGAAAATCAGTTTGAAAAATAATAATTTTAAACTAGAAGAGGTTACAGGCTTTTTGATTATTGTGATTTTTAGGGATTTCAACAAAGAGTGTTTGTTATTTGTTTGCCGAAGCACTTGAACACTATGGTACAAATGCATCAGCTAGGGATGAGAGCATTACGTGTGTGACCGTTTTTGATTACCCTGCCACATGCGCAGCCACAATCCGACTTTGGGGGAAGCAAATATTGACAAAGGTGATTGGCAGAACTCCCACTTTCCAATGGATTCTCTGTTTTTAGAGAAAAACATCAACTCGAATGAATATTTTACCAACTGGTGAAATAAGATTTGTTTTTATCGTTCCATGATAATGGTGCTAACCTAGCCTGGTGTTCTCAGGTCTGGGGGTGTCTTTATCAATATATTATTAGTCAAATCATAAAGCACAGCGGTTCCAGTCTGGAGCGCTGTACCATGATAATGGTGCTAACCTAGCCTGGTGTTCTCAGGTCTGGGGGTGTCTTTATCAATATATTATTAGTCAAATCATAAAGCACAGCGGTTCCAGTCTGGAGCGCTGTACCATGATAATGGTGCTAACCTAGCCTGGTGTTCTCAGGTCTGGGGGTGTCTTTATCAATATATTATTAGTCAAATCATAAAGCACAGCGGTTCCAGTCTGGAGCGCTGTACCATGATAATGGTGCTAACCTAGCCTGGTGTTCTCAGGTCTGGGGGTGTCTTTATCAATATATTATTAGTCAAATCATAAAGCACAGCGGTTCCAGTCTGGAGCGCTGTACCATGATAATGGTGCTAACCTGGCCTGGTGTTCTCAGGTCTGGGGGTGTCTTTATCAATATATTATTAGTCAAATCATAAAGCACAGCGATTCCAGTCTGGAGCGCTGTACCATGATAATGGTGCTAACCTGGCCTGGTGTTCTCAGGTCTGGGGGTGTCTTTATCAATATATTATTAGTCAAATCATAAAGCACAGCGGTTCCAGTCTGGAGCGCTGTACCATGATAATGGTGCTAACCTAGCCTGGTGTTCTCAGGTCTGGGGGTGTCTTGCTTGCCGTACCATGCAGGACTGCCGCTGAGTGCCAGGAAAGAAGCCCACAAGAAGTTTGTCAATGATGAAATACAGGTCAGTGACTGGCACTACTCTTCAGATTGTATAAGTATTACTATTACCGTATTTTACGGACTATAAGGCGATACTTTTTTTTTCTAGACTTAGATCCCTGAGCCTTATAATGTGACTGATAACATAGTAAGAAAATATCAGAACAAAATTAGAATTTTGTGTAAAAATGCGCCTTATAATCAGGTGCGCCTTTAATCAGGTGTGCCTTAAATCATGCCTTATAATCAGGTGTGCCTTATAATCAGGTGCGCCTTATAATCAGGTGTGCCTTATAATCAGGTGTGCCTTATAATCAGGTGTGCCTTATAATCAGGTGCGCCTTATAATCAGGTGCGCCTTATAGTCCGTAAAATACGGTAGTGACTTGTTGAATCAACTTCATCATTCATGCTCCCTCCCATTTCCATCCACTTTCAGCTCCCTTTTCCAGTCTTTAGTTGTAGTAGTAGTACAGTGGAACCTCCCTTATAAGACCTCCCATTATTAGACTCCCTCCCATATAAGACCTACTTCTCTGAGACATTGCCCTTTGTAAGTATTAATATTACCTCCCTTACAAGACCCCTCCCTTATAAGACCTCATTTTGGATGATTTTTGAAGGTGTTCAGGGAGGTTCCACTGTAGTAGTAGTAGGGACAAAATAAGCCGCTAAGCTTTTTTATGTAGTCCCATCGTATGCATAAAGTATTACAATGAAAATGTGGTCAAGGTGTATTACGGTCAATTTTCCTTTAAAAAATTCTTGCATATGTCCGCCAGCATGCGTCTTCTTTTGCACATTACACAAAGCACTATGCACGGCGCTGGAACCTTTCTGTTTGCATGGCACTATGGCAGGTGTCAGAGGCATTTTATATGCTTTTAAAATCGCTCTTGAATCACAAAGTAGGTTTAAAAACAAATTTATTTAGGAATTTTCTTGGTAAGTTGTATGTGGAGATGCTTCTGTCTACTTAAAAATAACATTCCGTTATTATGTTATGAAACAAAAAACAGTTAATGGATACTTTGAATAATTAATCTAAATTAATAGTGATGCAGTTACAGAATTAAAACAATATGTATTGTCTGAGATCAGGATAGCTTGAAATTCTTCTGCTTTCCCAGGCCATAATGGGTAAGGTACATATGTGTCCGTTTTTCAGTTTTCACTGGTCTCCCCGCTGCATACAGCCGACACATTCCTATTTCAGAGGAACTCAAAGGAGAAAAATTATTTGGAAGGTTTTTTGTAAAATGGCAGGAGAATGGGGCCAATAAGTCAGAAAGATAGTAGATGATAGAAAGCAAAGGGAAAAGCCAGAGTCAAAGAGAGTGGCAGATTGGAGGAAGTCACAAGCACAGAACTTCCAGAAGATGGGGGAACTATTTTTACCAAAGACCCCCTGGTATCCCAGCGGGGGTAGACTCGTGGAGGGGGTGAGGTCGTCAAGCTCCCCATATGGAGGCACTAGGCATCCACCCACTTCCCTAAGCTTGAAATAATAGGAAGATATTTTAAAGATCGACCAGATCACGTGTCAAAATCACGTGTTTCACGTGTTTTCCCTCTTATAACTGGAAAGAAATCTTGTTTTGACCAAGTCTGACTCCCATAAATGGCCCCAAATTCAAACCGAAACATCAGTTTAAAGAGCAGCCTCAATTTGAACTTGGGGAAATCTGTATGTGGGTCCCAGAAAAAAAACAAGGGACTTAATCGTGGTGCGTCACTGGGTCTTTAAGAAAATAATAATAATATCATTTGGAATAATGTATAGTTAGAAATCACCCATTGAAATTTACATTTCTTTGGAGTCATCAGGCAAAGCTCTGTTAATAATAATAATAATAATACTGAGCATTTATATAGCGCTTTACTCTCTTTGCAGGGAGCTCAAAGCGCTTTACATAGACAATAAAACACAAATAAGTCATTATACACATAAGACTCACTACAATCAAATAAAATATGCATAAAATAATATTATTTAAGCAAAGCCCTGTTCATAACCACAAAATTTGAAACAATATTACAATATTATCAGAAAAGAAACAAAATTGCAAGGGAAATCAAAGTTCATGAGTGTTGTGTGTGTGCTGTGTTTTCTTCTTGTATTCTTACGCTTTCAATGAATTCAGGACCGACTTAAACCAAGGGACTGAACTCTTGCATGAATGAAATTCAAAGCAGCATTCACTCTTGATAGTGCTGAAAGTGTACCCCACATTGGGAAGGGAGGGGGGGGGGTGAGAAAGTTGAATGTAGTTATTCAGCATGTATGAGTGTTCCGAGTTACTGTTGATATTACTATCATTAATTTATATTGTTGACGATGGTGATGGCGATCTCGATGGTAGGGATGATGAGGATGATTGCAGTATTACTGTTATTAATTATCAAGTATGAGAATTATGCCTGCCATTTCTATTGTGTTTGCGGTTGTCCATTCTACAACAATTATTAGTGTTGTCACTATTTGTATTATCTTTGTGTTTATCATCAGAATTCATAATTGTTATTGTCATCGTCATTGTTGTTGCTACCATTATTATTACTGTGGTTGTTGCTACTCATACTACAGTCGCTTTCATTTATTATTATTATTATTATTGTTCTTATTGCTATTGTCCTTATGTCCATTGAGTGGTGTTTGGTGATTATTGTCTTTAATGGTGCTTTCAAAACAATCACTATATTCTGTGTGTGCGTGTGTATGTGTTTTTTTTTGTAAAATGTAAAAAATAATGTTCAATATAAAAAATGAAATAAAAATTAAAAGCAGCTTGTAGTAGCTGCAGCTGGGTCCCCTGTGGAGGTCTGCATCGTGTCAGTACATTCTAGCTTGTTTTGTAGATTGATTGACACTTTCAATTCTTTTTAATGTTGATTAGTGCTCCCTAAGTTGTTTACATAATTGATTGTAAAGCGCTTTGGGCTCATTTGAGGTAAAGCGCTATATAAATGTGCTATTATTATTATTTATGTTGTTTGTTTGGTATGCTGGTTGTTTTGTCTGTGTGTTTGCAGGTTGTGGTGGCCACAGTGGCATTTGGGATGGGCATTGACAAGCCTGACGTGAGGAAAGTCATCCACTACGGAGGTAGGTGTTGGTACTGCCTTTCTCTCCCTCCCCTATCTGTTTTCCTCCATGTTGGTACTGCCTTTCTCTCCCTCCCCTATCTGTTTTCCTCCATGTTGGTACTGCTTTTCTCTCCCTCCCCTATCTGTTTTCCTCCATGTTGGTACTGCTTGTCTCTCCCTCCCCTATCTGTTTTCCTCCATGTTGGTACTGCTTTTCTCTCCCTCCCCTATCTGTTTTCCTCCATGTTGGTACTGCTTTTCTCTCCCTCCCCTATCTGTTTTCCTCCATGTTGGTACTGCTTTTCTCTCCCTCCCCTATCTGTTTTCCTCCATGTTGGTACTGCTTTTTTCTCCCTCCCCTGTCTGTTTTCCTCCATGTTGGTACTGCTTTTCTCTCCCTCCCCTATCTGTTTTCCTCCATGTTGGTACTGCTTTTCTCTCCCTCCCCTATCTGTTTTCCTCCATGTTGGTACTGCTTTTTTCTCCCTCCCCTGTCTGTTTTCCTCCATGTTGGTACTGCTTTTCTCTCCCTCCCCTATCTGTTTTCCTCCATGTTGGTACTGCTTTTCTCTCCCTCCCCTATCTGTTTTCCTCCATGTTGGTACTGCTTGTCTCTCCCTCCCCTATCTGTTTTCCTCCATGTTGGTACTGCTTTTCTCTCCCTCCCCTATCTGTTTTCCTCCATGTTGGTACTGCTTTTCTCTCCCTCCCCTATCTGTTTTCCTCCATGTTGGTACTGCTTTTCTCTCCCTCCCCTATCTGTTTTCCTCCATGTTGGTACTGCTTTTCTCTCCCTCCCCTGTCTGTTTTCCTCCATGTTGGTACTGCTTTTCTCTCCCTCCCCTGTCTGTTTTCCTCCATGTTGGTACTGCTTTTCTCTCCCTCCCCTATCTGTTTTCCTCCATGTTGGTACTGCTTTTCTCTCCCTCCCCTGTCTGTTTTCCTCCATGTTGGTACTGCTTTTCTCTCCCTCCCCTATCTGTTTTCCTCCATGTTGGTACTGCTTTTCTCTCCCTCCCCTATCTGTTTTCCTCCATGTTGGTACTGCTTTTCTCTCCCTCCCCTATCTGTTTTCCTCCATGTTGGTACTGCTTTTTTCTCCCTCCCCTGTCTGTTTTCCTCCATGTTGGTACTGCTTTTCTCTCCCTCCCCTATCTGTTTTCCTCCATGTTGGTACTGCTTTTCTCTCCCTCCCCTATCTGTTTTCCTCCATGTTGGTACTGCTTTTCTCTCCCTCCCCTATCTGTTTTCCTCCATGTTGGTACTGCTTTTCTCTCCCTCCCCTATCTGTTTTCCTCCATGTTGGTACTGCTTTTCTCTCCCTCCCCTATCTGTTTTCCTCCATGTTGGTACTGCTTTTCTCTCCCTCCCCTATCTGTTTTCCTCCATGTTGGTACTGCTTTTCTCTCCCTCCCCTATCTGTTTTCCTCCATGTTGGTACTGCTTTTCTCTCCCTCCCCTATCTGTTTTCCTCCATGTTGGTACTGCTTTTCTCTCCCTCCCCTATCTGTTTTCCTCCATGTTGGTACTGCTTTTCTCTCCCTCCCCTATCTGTTTTCCTCCATGTTGGTACTGCTTTTCTCTCCCTCCCCTATCTGTTTTCCTCCATGTTGGTACTGCTTTTCTCTCCCTCCCCTATCTGTTTTCCTCCATGTTGGTACTGCTTTTCTCTCCCTCCCCTATCTGTTTTCCTCCATGTTGGTACTGCTTTTCTCTCCCTCCCCTATCTGTTTTCCTCCATGTTGGTACTGCTTTTCTCTCCCTCCCCTATCTGTTTTCCTCCATGTTGGTACTGCTTTTCTCTCCCTCCCCTGTCTGTTTTCCTCCCTCTTCATCCTTATCCTTTCTTTCTATGCAGCATGTTCTTGTGTGATAACTATGTTATTATATGATAACTTATGAAACATATAGGGGTGGGGATGGGTTTGTCTAACTTAGGACCCTCTGTTTCCCAGCTCTCCCAAGAGTTTCTTTTCACTGGATTGTGCCTGTGTTGCAGTCCCCAAGGACATAGAGTCCTACTAGCAGGAGGTGGGGCGAGCAGGCCACGATGGGATGCCCAACTCTCCCTAGAGTTTCTTTTCACTGGATTGTGCCTGTGTTGCAGCCCCCAAGGACATAGAGTCCTACTACCAGGAGGTGGGGCGAGCAGGCCGCGATGGGATGCCCAGCTCCTGCCATGTCTTCTTCTCCGATGGCGACTTCAACATCAGCAGGTGATTGAACATGAAGCAGAGGTTGGCTGCTCCTTCTCACGCCTTCTGTCTACAGATTGCGCATTCATGTTGAAAACTGTGATCAATATTTGTCACTCTGCTGCTTTGCCAAGTTTCTATAGCTAATATTAGTACTGGGTATTCTATTACTGCTTCCCTCCCGGGGAATGTATTCCATATTGTTTTTACTATATGGCGCATCCCCCAAATTTTAAACAAAATTCAGATTTTGTTATTATATTTTTTACTTTATTAGTCAGGCATGGTAGACCTCCGCGAATCGCGGAAAATCCGCGAAAGTGAAATTGACAACAACAACCAAAATAAAAGCCGGGGTAAAAATTCGCTCAGGTGCCTAAAAATTACGTGCGTTAAAACCTATGCAATCGCTTTGCGGAACCAGATGTGAATGACTGAACAAGCAACTTCCCGCCGAAGTTAGCAGTCGTGCACAGCCTAGTTCATGCCACACGTTTCTAGATTTGTGATCCTAGTGCTTCTTTTTCTTCTTCTTCTTCATTTTGACGCCCAGCTTCATCATTTTAGTTTGAGTCGACATCTTTCAAATGAAATGCAGAATCGGTTGGATAATCTTCCGCGAAGCCCACTTTGCCTCCACTACCATGCCTGATTAGTAGTCATATTATAAGGCGCATAGGTCTCACTCTGGGGGAAAAAGTATCGCCTTATAGTCTGAAACATACATTATTCACTTGTATATTTCAACCACATCTTGTGGTTTTCGTCAGCATTCTGAGGCTTGAGTGTTGTTGGCAGTCAGGTTTGACTCTGTGGAAGGGAAGCAGTGATAGAATTTACAAGCCGGAGACTGGGAATTTACAACCAAGATGTACAGTAGCACTGGGTATGTTTGTCAGTCATGATTACGACCCCTGAACAGCAGAAGTGGAACTGCTATTTCAGACCAGAAATGTGTTTATACTGGATAATGCCTCACCCAATATATATGCCCATTCTTTTGGCTGAGGGGGCTTCAAAGCAATAAATATATTGCCTATGAGCCCTAAGGGCCAACAACCCCCTAAGGCAGCAGCACACAGGCAATCACCTCCTTGTGTGAGAGTCAGTCTTTCACAAATGGCATATGTGTCTGTGTCCTAAACTTGTACAAATCTGTAGACCAGGATATGTGTCTGTGGAATTATCTACTTTGAAAGCATTGTTACCAAGTGGCAAAATGTGTAGTTTTGTAGGCTGTGCAAAAATCAGAAATTCTGAATAATTACTGTTTATAGATGTAAGTAAAGTATCATAGTTTACAGAATATAAGGCGATACTTTTTTATTTCAGTCTGGAACCACTGTGCTTTATGATTTGACTAATAATATATTGATAAAATATTTTTTTAACAAAATCAGAGTTATGTGTAAAATCTGTTGGTGCGCCTCGTATAATAAGATACACTTTATGGTCTGTAAAATTCAGTTGTGTGTTTGTGTCAATATTGTGATGACTGACTTTAGAACGGCATTACTGTACTTGTGACACTGGGTTTTGAATCGCTTTTTGCAGGCACTTCATCAATGAGATCAGAAATGAAAAGTTTCAAACGCACAAAACTGAAATGATGCACAAGATGCAGCAGTATTTGGCCACCACGTCCTGTCGCCGCAAGTATGACCCTGATCATAATCATTTTCCGGCAAATGTTAAGAATAGCTCCCTCCTCTGCCCCTTCCATTCATTTCAGATGGTTTCAGGTTAGGGTTAGGGATAAGTTTATGGTCAGTTTGTAAAGAGCTTGGTCTGTTGAATCCACTAGGGTAATAGTCTTATACATGATGTTGGAATGTGCGTAAATTACTTGGAACTTGTAAAGAGCTTGGTCTGTTGAATCCACTAGGGTAATAGTCTTATACATGATGTTGGAATGTGCGTAAATTACTTGGAACTTGTAAAGAGCTTGGTCTGTGGCATTATGTATGTATACCTGTCTGTTGTTTCCCACCATGACGGCCAGATAGCAGAGGAGGCAGCTGCTATTCTGGCGGGTGGGACAACATTTTGATTTATAGTGGAGAAGCCTGGCACAGTATAACAGGGTTCGTAGGGGCCTTTTAAGTCCTTGTGAATTGATTTTTGGTCAAAAGGCCTTTTAAGTGCTTTGATTCAGCAAGTCGGTCCTTTTACTGATGTCATGAAGTGTAGCAGACGATCTTTCAAAGATGGGAAATTCCAGTGGGCAAAAAAAGAGCCAGACTGGCAGGTGGTCAGTGACCTCTTGACCTCTGGTTGAACTCTCCCACTGAAGACATGACTTCTATGGGAGACTTAGTGGGATTTTTGTCACGCCAGGTGTCGTGACACTCGCTAGGGGCTTATCACGCTATATTCTTAGTTGGGCGTAGTGAGAGAGAGAGAGAGGGTTGGTCTCCTCTCTATCTCTCGCTCTCTCTTTATCCCCAACTAAGAATATAGAGGGGATTAGTCCCTAGCGAGTGTCACAACACCTAGCGTGAAAAAAATCCCACTAAGTCTCCCATTGACAGTGATGTTTTCACCTTCACCCTTTTCCACCCCCTACCTCTCCCCATTCCTATTCCTCTGATAGTAGTAAATACAGCTTCATGGAGACTGGATGAGAGAGGAGGGAAACTTGACTCAAAATGTGGAGTTTGTTTGTTGCCATACCCTGGCTTAAAAACTCCATGGATCATCCCAACAGCCGAAGCACTATGGTACAACTCCACCAGCTAGGGATGAGAACATTATGTGTGTGACCGTTTTTGATTGCCTCGCCACGTGGGCAGCCACAGTCCGACTTCAGAGGGGGAAAAGTGGAGTAAAAGAAAGGGTTATTATAGGGTCATTGTGAGTGGGTGGTGCAGTGACAACTTTACTATCACGCATCCTTCTCCTTTCATTGATCAAAGGCCAGTTTGTTTGGGACTATCTCCCCCCCCTCCCCCCTGTGTCTTTCCCCACCTCTGTAGCAACTTGTGAACTCTCTCTCTCCCTCTACTCTCTGTTTTCTTTTCTCTCCTATATTTTAATTAGTAAAGTATAATTTCAAGGATTCGAATACATGGCTTCAAAATTGGAAATCATTGAAGAGGTCACTAATGAATCTGTACTGAATGAGTGAATCTGGTCTTAATGAAGATGATTACTGATATATATGCCACAAGTTAGTGACAGGAAAGCTTGAGCTAACTAACAACTAAATCAGAGGGTAAACAGCTCTGTTGTGTGAGTTTTCTGCTTTAAAAAAGCTTAGGTATATTCCATACAACCATGCTATCAAAGGTCCTTTTGAATTGAGATGAGGTCCTTAAAGTCCTTTAAAGGTCCTGTTTTTGACTCGTGCCCCAAACCTGGGAACCCTGTATAAGCATGGATCAAACCACATTGCAGGAAAAGCAGGAGTCCTGATTTTGGCATTGCTATTTATCAGGAAGTCCTGAATTTGTAATACTTTATTGAAGAAAAATTGCACTTGAAATTGAATGAGAAAAAAAAAGGTTTATTTTTGTTTTTTAAAGAAAAGACAGCTGTCTCTAAAACTGCTCTGATTTAACCCTTTCACCGCCAGCCATATTTCAGCCAAAAATGCCCATTAAATTTACCTGGGTAGAGAACAAAAACCATCTGCAGTATTGGGGATTCTTCTGTGACATATCTAAAATAAGGTCTAACCTTACTTCCCAAAACTAAGACCATAGGGTCTTTGGATAACAGACCCCAATTTGATGCCTTTTAGTGACATAGGTGTTAAATCACTGTGGTGCTAAAATGCGACTTTGGCGGTGAAAGGATTAATTAGTAAAAGTGCACCCCAAAACAAACTTCAGCTTCAGGGGCTTTGCTCCTTCACCCCCACAAACGACTCCGCCCCTTGACCCTGCCAAGGCTGCCTGCCAGAGCCCATCTTCCTGCTTTTCATGTTGTCCAGGTTTCACCCTTGTATAAGTGCTAACTGTATAAATGACTTTAGCTTGTAGTAGGGGTCAATAGTAAAGTGAGAGCTGCACAGTAAATGGGTTTCTACAGTGATACTAATAGAAAATCATGGCACAGCTTAGTGTTTTGTGGAAGACTATGACTCTCAAACTGGGGGGCATTTGTACAGGATTTTAGTGCTGCACCCAAAAGAGATTGGTTGGCTTTTGGGGACCTTCCCAAACGCCAGCCGTCCTCAAATCCTTTTGGTCAAGAGGGTGGGGATGTAGTCTGGGCAAGACATCTCCACTACAAACAAATTCTATGCCGGCTGTCCAGAATCGCAGCTGCTCCCCGTGCTAACTGACGTTCCCAGTCCAAAGCGACAGACTGGCATAACCATGGGTGCAACTTTTCCTGGTATACAAGGATTTCCTGTTTGTGAATTTTACCAAAAAAGGAATTTCCTTTTTTTTAAACTTGTCAAACACGATCTTTGTGTCTACTGTATTTTTGAAACACTTTAAAATAAGCATTTGTATAAATTGTGAAAAAAGCAAACTAAAATGCCTTCATAAATCAATGTTTTCTTCAGCTGCAGGGGGACATTACCCCTGGACCCCGTCATTTCAGGTTTTTTCGTTTTGTGTAGAAGCACCCTTGCATAGCTAACTGGAGGTGTATGTTGTTTCAGGTTGCTGTTGAAGCATTTTGAAGGCCACGAATGTTTGGAGGTGGGGGGCACCCAGAACTGCTGTGACAACTGTTCCAGAAGGTGTGTGTGTGTATGTGCATGTGTGTGTGTGTGTGTGTGCGTACGTGTGTGTGTGCGCGCGCAGATGTATTGATGTGTGTATGTGTGTTTGTATACCTGTGAATGTGTGTTTACAATTAAATTAAAATGTAAGAGAAAATATTCGAAAGCTGCATCTCGGTGCTCTTGGTGGGTATCATATTTGACATTTAGATGCCAGTTTTTAATAAAGCACATGTGATTACAAAAAGAAATGAACCTAAGAAGCTAAGACCCTCAGTGCTAAGAACAAAGCCAAGGAATTGACACATTTGTAACATAAATGCTTTGTAATCAATAACCACAGCAACAACAAAAGCAAAATAAAACAAGATTTAGTCTAAGAAAAAATACAGTACAGAAAATAAATCCACTAAATATTAATGAAATTGTCTAGACCCGTCTGAAGAAAAAGCTATTGCATTTAATTTTTATAGAAGAGAGCGTGTTGTGTGAACAAATGGAGAACAGTTGTAGACAGATGTAATGAAGACTAGAGTGTTGTGTGAACAGATGGAGAACAGTTGTAGACAGATGTAATGAAGACTAGAGTGCTGTGTGAACAGATGGAGAACAGTTGTAGACAGATGTAATGAAGACTAGAGTGCTGTGTGAACAGATGGAGAACAGTTGTAGACAGATGTAATGAAGACTAGAGTGCTGTGTGAACAGATGGAGAACAGTTGTAGACAGATGTAATGAAGACTAGAGTGCTGTGTGAACAGATGGAGAACAGTTGTAGACAGATGTAATGAAGACTAGAGTGCTGTGTGAACAGATGGAGAACAGTTGTAGACAGATGTAATGAAGACTAGAGTGCTGTGTGAACAGATGGAGAACAGTTGTAGACAGATGTAATGAAGACTAGAGTGCTGTGTGAACAGATGGAGAACAGTTGTAGACAGTAATGTAATGAAGACTAGAGTGCTGTGTGAACAGATGGAGAACAGTTGTAGACAGATGTAATGAAGACTAGAGTGCTGTGTGAACAGATGGAGAACAGTTGTAGACATGTAATGAAGACTAGAGTGCTGTGTGAACAGATGGAGAACAGTTGTAGACATGTAATGAAGACTAGTGCTGTGTGAACAGATGGAGAACAGTTGTAGACATGTAATGAAGACTAGCGTGCTGTGTGAACAGATGGAGAACAGTTGTAGACATGTAATGAAGACTAGAGTGCTGTGTGAACAGATGGAGAACAGTTGTAGACATGTAATGAAGACTAGAGTGCTGTGTGAACAGATGGAGAACAGTTGTAGACAGATGTAATGAAGACTAGAGTGGTGTGAACAGATGGAGAACAGTTGTAGACATGTAATGAAGACTAGAGTGCTGTGTGAACAGATGGAGAACAGTTGTAGACAGATGTAATGAAGACTAGTGCTGTGTGAACAGATGGAGAACAGTTGTAGACAGATGTAATGAAGACTAGAGTGCTGTGTGAACAGAACAGTTGTAGGATGTAATGAAACTAGAGTGCTGTGTGAACAGATGGAGAACAGTTGTGTAATGAAGACTAGTGCTGTGTGAACAGATGGAGAACAGTTGTAGACAGATGTAATGAAGACTAGAGTGCTGTGTGAACAGATGGAGAACAGTTGTAGACATGTAATGAAGACTAGAGTGCTGTGTGAACAGATGGAGAACAGTTGTAGACAGTAATGACTAAGTGCTGTGTGAACAGATGGAGAACTAGAGTGACTTGTGTGAACAGATGGAGAACAGTTGTAGACAGATGTAATGAAGACTAGAGTTTGTGTGAACAGATGGAGAACAGTTGTAGACAGATGTAATGAAGACTAGTGCTGTGTGAACAGATGGAGAACAGTTGTAGACATGTAATGAAGACTAGAGTGCTGTGTGAACAGATGGAGAACATGATTGTGCTTGTAATGAAGACTATGCCATATTATAAGTGCTGTGTTTAATGAACAGATGGAGAACAGTTGTAGACAGATGTAATAGAAAGACAGATGTAATAGAGTGCTGTGTGAACAGATGGAGAACAGTTGTAGACAGATGTAATGAAGACTAGAGTGCTGTGTGAACAGATGGAGAACAGTTGTAGTGCTGTGTGAACAGATGAAGAACAGTTGTAGACATGTAATGAAGACTAGAGTGCTGTGTGAACAGATGGAGAACAGTTGTAGACAGATGTAATGAAGACTAGAGTGCTGTGTGAACAGATGGAGAACAGTTGTAGACAGATGTAATGAAGACTAGAGTGCTGTGTGAACAGATGGAGAACAGAAGTAGACAGATTCATTTTCTGACTAGTGCTGTATCCCAACAGATGAACACGGTTTTCAGTTGAGTTTTTAATAAAGACTTGAGTGCTATGTGAACAGATGGAGACCAGTTGTTTTTAAGTTAACTTTTTTGTCTTCTCTAATTCCCATGCCTGCATCAGAAGTAATCTAACACTGGTTGTTACTGTTTCATTGTATTTTCTGGCCGTATTTCATAGCTTCCTGAACTTTCTTCGTCTTCAGGAAAACAGAAAAAGGTTTGACCAAGCTCTCAAATTTGAATCTGGGATTTTTAAAAATGTCAATTCAAATTCCAGTCTTTGGATAGAGCCGCCATTGTTAATGGGATCACGAACGATAACCATATCAGCCCGGCTCGCTGTAACCCTCCAGTTGTCTGTCTTATTCCCATTACAGTGTCTGTGCTCTGTGGAGCCCCTCCTCTCACATCTCTTCTCCACCATTGTTAATTCTTCTTCTTTCGCGAATGTCCTCTCACCTCTTTATTCCTGTCCTTTCGTCAGTTAGCCACAGTCACATTTTTAGACTTTTGATTTAAAATGTGTTTCCTTTAGTTTTTAATTTGAATCATGCTTCCTGTAAGCCTTTTATAATTATTCTGTCCAGTTGGAAGTTGCCTTCAAATCGGCCCAAACCTGCCCCCACTCTGGGCCCTCTCTGATTGCATTTTCATCACGCATAAAGTTCTGGCTTGTACACATGAAGTAGCTTCTCAGTTGCAATGATTTGATAACTGACAACTGTATATATGGTTTATGTGTGATTCAAAAGCCAGATTTTCTTAAAATAATAAACACTAGAAGAGGTTTTTTTGTAACATATGTGAATGGAAGAGGGTTAAAGCACATTATTTCTTCACCTCCACAGCAGTAACATTACTTTCAGGAGTGTTCAGTGCACGCCTGAAGTTTTTGTTGTTGTTTTTTACTTTTTACGCCCCTTATAGGCTGATTCCGCCCATGGCGTCCATTACTTTCTCCTACCAAGCCATGATGCAGTATGAATCTGTGGTACTACGTAGGGTGTAAAAGACTGCAGGATAAAGCCCTGCCCTGGTATGTTAATAACTGTGGAGTTGTTACGACTGGCAGGTGACGGGGAACAGGTTTGGGCTGGGAGTTCCCATTCAGTTCCTGGCCGGTTCCTGCACTCAAAAACTGCAGAGGTTACGCCACCTCACGAAGCACAAGCTGTTTGGGGCTGGAAAGTGAGTGTGTTTGTAGTGTGTGTGCAGAGAGAAGAAAAGAATATGTGTGTGTTTGTGCATCTGTGTGTGTGTTTGTGCATCTTTGTGTGTGTTTGCGTTCATGCATCTGTCTCTGTGTGTGCGTGTCAGCATGTGTGTCCTAAATAGTCACACCCAAGTGTGTCAATGGCTGTCTGTCTGTAAGTTTGTTTTATCTAGGTTCTATCTGACTGTTAGGCAAGTAGTCTCGGTCATTTTTATCTTGATTTAAAATGTGTTTCCTCTAGTTTTTAATCTCTCTCTCTTCCTCTAAGCCTTCTCTAATTCTTCTCTCCAGTTGGAAGTTCTCTCAAATCGGCCCAAACCTGCCCCCACTCTGGGCCCTCTCTGATTGCATTCTCATCACGCTCTCTCTCTTGTACACCTCTCTCTTCTCAGTTGCAATGATCTCTAACTGACAACTGTATATATGGTTTATGTGTGATTCTCTCTCTTAAAATCTCTCTCTCTCTCTCATATGTGAATGGAAGAGGGTTCCATTATTTCTTTACTCCCCTCCCTTTCCTATTCTTCTTTTTTTTTTTACTTCATTTTTTGTTTTGTTCCTAGATACTCACTTATTTTCTGGTCCCTCCACATCCCATTTGTTAAGTATTTATGCAGGATAAAGCCCTGCCCTGGTATGTTAATAATGCTGAAGGTTTGGGCTTTATTATGGTGTCTGTTTATATTGATAATGTGCCTGCTTTGATGATAAGTGTGTGTGTTCGTTTTCTTTGCTTTGCATGCCTTTCTTATTTATTCAATTCTTTGCTTTGATTTTGTTTTCCTTTTTTGTTTTGTGAGGACTCCTAAATAGTCACACCCAATGAAAAAAAGTATTTATACTTACTCTATTATCCTCAGAAAATAAAAGTAGTTATTCATTTATTTCTCTCTCTCTCTCTCTCTCTCTCTCTCTCTCTCTCTCTCTCTCTCTCTCTCTCTCTCTCTCTCTCTCTCTCTCTCTCTCTCTCTCTCTCTCTCTCTCTCTCTCTCTCTCTCTCTCTCTTGCTCTTCCTCTCTCTCTCTGTGCCCTCACTCTTCATGTGCCTCGCCTTCTTCCCCACTTACTCCTTTGTCTGTGTGTCTGTTGTTGTTTTTTCTGTTTCTCTCTTTGTTTCTCTGTGTCTGTCTGTCTGTCTGTCTCGTGCTTTGTCTTAGTGGAACACATTTCCTTTCAATGTCCTCTCTCTCATGCATCCTACTGTTCAGTATCCTTTTCCCCCTCCCCTCCAACCTCCTCCACCTTATCTTTCTTCTTTCTGTTGATATAGTATTAGTGCTTTCACATTGGTGTACTTTATTGGCAAATCCTTAAAGGGGTTGATAGTCGTCATTTTGCTTTCTCTTTTCCAGGCACAGAACTCAGAAGTTTTGGAAAGCCTTAGGTAAGTTATGATGAAGGAAATAATGAAGATAACTATAATAATAACATTGAGAGACTTTGCAAAAAAAGGAAAAACCACACACACACACACATGTGTATGCACTCTCTCTCTCTCTCTCTCTCTCTCTCTCTCTCTCTCTCTCTCTCTCTCTCTCTCTCTCAAAATGAAATAATAAAAAAAGCTTGATTAAAGCATGCTTTTAATACCGCCTACTCCAATGATTTTTCCGTAGTTTATACAGAATCTGACTTTAAGCTACGGAACTACAAAACCATTGTGTTCGGCCAGTCGATACATGTTGCCATTCAAAGTGAAAGTACGCCTAATGTTTCCCAGCATGCTTTTCTCTCCTCTCTCTCTGATTCTTTTTCTGTGTTTGAAAGATGGTCTCTGCCTCTCCAATGATTTTTCCGTAGTTTATCTCTCTCTAAGCTACGGAACTCAAAACCATTTTGATCATCTCATTTCATCGTAGTGAATTCTCTCTCTCTCTCTCTCTCTCTCTCTCTCTCTCTCTCTCTCTCTCTCTCTGATCATCTCATTTCATCGTAGTGAAGACTCTCTCTCTCTCTCTCTCTCTCTCTCTCTCTCTCTCTCTCTCTCTCTCTCTCTCTCTGATCTTCTGTTTCTGTTTTCTTTTGTTTGTTGCTGTTTTATTCTGTGTACGAAGGTTTTATTTTTGTTTGGTGGGTTTTTTTAAATCTTGAAACCTTAAAATCCTTTCTCTTTGTAATGAAATAAAATGTATTGTCATGCCTTCTCCTCTGTCTTCCCCCTCTGTTTCTGTGACTATGTCTCTGTCTCTCTCTCTGATCTTCCCACCCCCATTCTCTCTCAGTCTCTGTGTCTCTGTATGTATGTGACAGTCACATGCACATAGTTTTTTTAGTCCCCGAGCCGAAGGTTCGGGGGGCTATTGTTTTTGTCTGGTCCGTCCGTCCAGTGTCCGTCCGGTGTGCCTCCGTCCGTCCGGCTATTCGTCCGTTTTTCTCAAAAACTATTCAGTCTATCATCATCAAATTTCGTATACTAGTTTGCCAAGATGCAAGCTATCCACTGATGTATTTAGTTTTACATTAAGGTCAAGGTCGCGCCAGTTACGGGGTTCAAACCCCGAAACACATAATCGCTAATATCTCGCGAAGTTTTGCATCTATTTTAATGCAGTTTTTTTCACAACATTTCTTGATGAATAACACAGTTGTCATGAATTTTTCTGTGCGCGCGTGTGCGCATGATCGCACGCGCTCAAATCACAGGTCCAGACCCCAAGGCTATATATCAAAAAACTATTCAGTCTATTATCGTCAAATTTGGTATACTTGTTGCACAAGATGCAAGCTATCCACTGATGTACTTAGTTTTACATTAAGGTCAAATTTACGCCATTCCTATTTCGGAGTACCTCGACGATGCTGCGAGGGGACTTTGCAGCCGCTCGGCGTTGCACTTGTTTAATTTGTTTTTACTTTTTTTTATTAAAACATTTTAACCATGCATTCATACAACTTGTATGCATAGTCTAAGCACACAAACGCACACAGTGACACACACCAGGAGTGCATGTGGGTATGCCTGAAGCCTGAATTCAGGCAGGTTGATACAGGTTCAGGCAGTGGTCTGCCTGCAAATAAGGCTCTTCTTTACAGAACTCAAGCTCTTGAAATGACCGTTATATCAAGGGTTGTGGTAGAAAGTTCAGGCCAAAGCTTTGGTCACCGCATGGACCCATGACACACACACACACACACACACACACACACACACACACACACACACACACATGATAGAGGGCATGCAATTATTGGATCACAAGGATACTGCAACTTCATATGTATTCAGTTTCATCATTCATGAAAATCATAATGATTAAATCATATTTTAAGCCATTCGAATGAAGTGTACTAATACATTTGACTATGATGTGAATTTGCGCCACGCCGCGTGACTACTGATAAACCCCTCAAATTTATTGAACATTTTCAGAGGTAAAACTACTGACAAGGCATTTTAGGGGTAGGCAGGTCTGTCATTAACACATCAGCAAATTTTTACTGACATAAAAAAAATATGCTTTATTTTTTTGTTCTGTTGCACGAATCAAGAAAGTGTTTGAAAACAAACATTGAAACGTGTAGCAAATTGACACCGACAGATCGGCTTTACTTTTGGCTGACTGGAGGAGCGAAGTGAGTCTGTTGTGTTGTACCAATCAGGGAAGTGTCTGACCTTCGAGGGTTACCTGGTGGAGAAGGCTGTGGAGCACGGCTTTGGGGCCACGGTGGAGCTCAACAGGAAGGCACGGGCGTGGATGGAGGACGCCAAAGCGGCGGGCGACACCCCCACCTTCCTGGTGACGCCCAGCCACGACCTGCTGTCAGAGCTGAGGGCCACCGCTGTCAAACAGGCCGTCAGGACATCCACCAGGTCTGTGTGTATGTCCGTTGTCTGTCCATATCTTTTCCTTTCAAGTTCAAGTTCAAGTATACTTTAATATCTCCAAAAGATAAATTCAGGTTAGGTGCAACAACATGACAGAGATACAACATAACTGAAAGAACATTAATCTAACGTGTGAAACAAAATGATACCAACCAAATAATGATCATTAAAATTCATTACATCAACTTAGAAATGTGCACATTTAAAACACACAGAGAGAGAGAGAGAAAAGATCACTAACCATTATTAACTTATAGCAGTCAATCTTTGCAGTTGTGTGTGTGTGTAAAAGTATTGTGTGTGTGTGCACACATGCATGCTTGTTTGGCTGGTGCGTGTGTATGAATGTGCACAACCAAGCAAGCCTATCCATGCTTGCATTTACGCATTCACCTGCATGCATAATCGTACTTAAAAAAATTTCAAGTGTGCCTGCATGGATGTGAGTAGATATCACATAAGCAGTTATGTTTTCCTGTTGTGTTGAACTTCCAGACCGCAGTTCCATGGGGTAGGGAGTGTAGGGTCCTTGGGCTCGCCCTCTGTGAGCTCCACCAGCAGCAGCAGAAGCACAGCCACAGGGGGAGCAGCCGCAGCACCCTCCTCCTCCTCCATGAGTCCTGAACCTGAGGTGGACCCTCAGACGGCTAAACTTCAGGTAGGAGGGCGATTTTTTTTATCGGTTTGCTGGAGTCTCATATTAACCTTTACCGGACTTCTGGGGTCGCCCACGACCCCTTGACACACAAAACATGTTATATTTATAAAACTATTTAAGCAATCTTCATGAAATGTCACGACTTTGTCAAAAACGTAAATGGCTTTAAGTGTGTTAAATTTTATTAATGTGTATAAAATATAAATGACGTAATATGACGCGTAATTTTGATATACCTGTCCGGATGACGGGGATCTCCCACGACCCCTACTTTAAAGAGCACTGCAGTGCATTGAGTAGGGGTCGTGGGAGACCCCCGCCATCCGGACAGGGATAAACACATGGTGCCTCTTTGACAAGTAGGGGTCATGGGAGACCCCCGCCATCCGGACAGGGATAAACACCTCGGAATTTGCTCTTTGCTGAGTAGGGGGTTGTAGAAGACCCCCGCCATCGTGTCCGTGTAGTCAAAAGCATGATCTGGTAAAGGTTAATTGTTGGCCTTTGTTAGTTTGGCTTTTAATGTTTGCTTGTTTGTATTCATGTTTCTTTCTCGGCTACATGCCTGCTGTAGAACTGCACTGGCTTATTTTAGGCATAAGAAAATTAATTTAACCCTTCACCGCCAGCCATCTTTGAGCCAAAAATTTCCATTGAGCTTACTTAACTACAGAAAAGATTTCATCTGCAATATTGTGGGATTTATCTGTGACACATTTAGAATAGGGTCAATCCTTACTGTCCATATTTAGGAACACAATATCATTGAATAACAGACCCTGATTTCAAGGGTTTTAATGACATGGGCGTTTAAATCATTGTGCAAAAATGCGACGTTGGCGGTGAAAGGGTTAAAGCAGACCTATTTGCTCATCATTATTTCAGTGCCACACTTCCTCTTATCTGTCCTCAATGCTTAAATGCAAGATCAAAACTGAAGTCTGAAATAGCGCAACATGAAACTTATTTCAAAAGCCAAAACTAAGTGCAAAAATGCCGTGTTTGGTTTTCTAGCACCACATATAGGAAACAAATCAATGCCCCCATCAATATTTCACTGTTCTCTGTCGTCTACCAAAGCTGAAGATTCACCTAGGAAGTTTACAGGGTAGGGGGTGTTGAAAGAGGGTGTGTATGTGTGGAGGATGGGGGGGGGGGGGGTCTTGCCCTTTCATATATACAAGTTTCTGTTTACCCGTCTCTTTCTCTCTCTCTCTTTCTCAATTAAGTTTCTGTTTATGCATCTTTTTTCTCACTCTCTTTGTCAGTTCAAGTTTCTGTCTGTCTCTCTCTCTCTCTCTCTCTCTCTCTCTCTCTCTCTCTCTCTCTCTCTCTCTCTCTCTCTCCCTCCCTCTCTCCTCTCCTCCCTCCTCTCTCCTCCCTCTCTCTCCGTCCATCCATCCCCCTCTCTCTCTCTCTCTCTCTGTGTTCAGGTGTTGATGCGTGTGTTGCTGTGTTTCAGGTGGAGCTGTATGTGAAGCTGGTGAAGCAGCGCAATGAGGTCTCCCAGGACACGGGCTTTACTCCACACAGCATCGCCAGCAACAAGGTTCTGCTGGACCTCGCCCGTTTCAGGTGGGCTACGGGTCTGGGCTCTGCTCTCCATGCTCCATGTGCCCCCGCTGAGGACACCGGGGGAGTCTTTTGTAGGGGAAGACGGGGTAAAAAGCGCATGGGCGGGTAAGAAGCCCACCCCAATTATCTCATGAAATTAAGCAAATTTCAGTCTCATTTTGCCCATGAGACGAGCGTTAATGTCTAGCATTCGTCTCATGGGCAAATTTGACTGAAATTTTCTTTATTTCATGAAATAATTGGGGTGGGCTTCTTACCCGCCCATGCGCTTTTTACCCCGTCTTCCCCTACCAGTTGTTCCCCTACCTTCTGAAAGTTCTGTGCTTGTAACTTCCTCTATTCTGTCACTCTCTTTGACTCTGCCTTCTCAATTGCTTACTGTTGTCTACTATCTTTCTGCCTTACTGATCCATTCTCCTGCCCTTTTTGTTACAAAGATTTCTCCAGCTGAAGACAGATATGCTGGGCCTAACTATTACTTAGTTAAACGCATAACGGAACATGACGCATCTGCGCTCATATGATGGGAAGCTACTCTAGTTTTGGTGCACTCTCCAGGTGGGAGCAGCCTGAATTTCCCCAGAGAACAAGTTTGAATTAAAATTTTAATTCCAGTATTCAACTCAATTTTTATTGAAATCAGTAAAGAGCACTTTAAGGGATAAACAGATGGACATAAATAACCAATAAAGTAAAAAAAACAATAAACTTCCTTTTGAAAAACTATTTCAGAATATCTGTTTAGCATTCAAAACTTACCATGTGCAGTCCATTCACTATACAAAGAACAAGAGAAACTATCAGAAAGGGCACTAAGAGGTTGCAAGGTCTAGTTCATGGTTCAAAGTGAATTTCTCTCATTCCTGAAATCACACATTTCAATGGTCTCTGAATCTTGCCATTCCTGAACAACAAATCTTCATTCCTGAAGTGTTGGCCGCATATTTCCAATTGTGTGTATTGTATGTCTAGGGAGGGGGTGGTGGTGGTAAGCACTGCATGTCTATGGCCAAATTTGTCTGCCATCAATAACAGCAGACAACGCTGCTGATTTTGTAATGCCATTGTTCCGGATGACAAGATGGCCGTTCCTGAATTTGAAGTCTCTTTTAACAATTTCAGTTCTGATTTCATAAACATTCCGTGGTCGAGTTTCACTACAGGTTGCTCACTGCGCGAATTACCTTTGCGCCGAAAGGGGTCTAAGAAACGAATTTAAAAAACGTGTGTGGAAAAATATTACAAGCTCTTGTCTGATTGGTCCAAAATAAATTATTATTTTAACCAAACCGTTATTGCCCAAGAAATGCATTAACCGCAGTGTAGTTCGCCGAGTGATTGGTTTCGAAGAGGAGCGTTTAGCCAAGCTATCGGCAAATGGAGGTGTTTCTTAGGACCATTTTTGCTGAATTACACAAACAGCTACGATCGTTCGCTCTTGTGAAACGGACCCCTGAACTACTTTCACCTGTACTAGTTGTTCTAGACTCTCTGATCTGATCTGATATGTGAATAGCAGTACTAGCAGGGAATCGACCGTTCCTTTTCAGACCGAGCAACAGCGCCAATCTGCAGAGGATTGAGGACCTGCCTGCAGCCAAGGCGGAGCGGTTTGGGCAGCACTTTGTAGAGCTGATGGTAGACTTCTGTCAGCAGCACAGCCTGCCCATGGACCAGTTTCCTGCAGCCACCATCTCTCAGGTCTTTACTCATCAGGATTTTGTTTGTTGTCTTGTCATTTGGCACTTCTTTTGTTGTCCTGTTTTCTAGTTATTGTTTTTTCTCAGCCCATGCTGTGTGTGTGTGTGCTGCCTATCGGTAAGCGACCTTGACCATGAGAAAACTTTGTACCTGCTCAGGTTCAACCTTGTTAAATTTATTTTTCAAGTCAGAATTATGCGAGAACTTGAATAAATGAATGACCTATCCATCTACTGTGGGTTTCTGTTCAAACCTCAAGTTATAAAAGACCTTTAATAAAGCCACAAACTGAATTTTACAGAAGACAACGTGCATCTCATTGTAAAGTACACCGCCCATATTACATAGGAAGGTAAGAAAAAAATACTGCTACTCACTTCAGTATTGAGAACTGTGTCAACCATTTTTGTGGCCACTGCAGGGTGATATTCTTAATATCAGTTGTTGGTCCATATAATAAAAGATATGCGCTGCGATCTCTGTTGCAGCAAGAGGATGGGGCGTCCTACCCTGAACTGAGGCAGCTAACAGACACTCAGCGCACATCTTTCTTCATGTTCACCACGGAAAACAAGTCTTTGGCGAGTACACACTGAATGCATATTGTTCATGTGTTATGGGGGCTCTCACTTTTATCAAACAAAAAGAGCGAGTGGTTTATTTTAGATATGAAAGACCCAGTTTCCATTCTTCTTCTGTCTTCTGCGTTCCCAGGCCATATGGCCATAATGGGTAAGGTATGCATGTGTCCGGTTTTCAGTTGTCACTGGTCTCCCCGCTGCATGCAGCCGACACACCGATTTTGGAGGAGAGTTTCCATTCAACATTGAAAAGATATCCATTCAACATTGAAAAGATATATTGATGTACTTAACACACTTGTGCAGTTTAGTACTACAATTTTGATCAAATTGATGCAGTTTGGGTTGAAAACAATTCCTTTGTTTGTATCCATGTAAGAGAGATATGCGCTAACCCAATTATCTTTCTCCTAATGTATCCACATTTTGATTTGCAAACAACGCTTTTCTTTCTCTTTGTTTGAACAAATGCATTGCCCCATTGTTCTCACCAGTGAATGTCAAATCACTCCATTTTATTTGTCCATGTTTCCCCACAAAAAAAAGGAGTGGGGCCATAGAATTTCATAAATGTTTGATCATTCAGCATTGGGAGGTTTGCTGAACTTTACACTGTGTAAATTTCAGAAGTGTTTGATCATTCAGCATTGGGAATTTCAGTAAATTTCAGAAGTGTTTGATCATTCAGCATTGGGAGGCTTGCTGAACTTTACACTGTGTAAATTTCAGAAGTGTTTGATCATTCAGCATTGGGAGGTTTGCTGAACTTTACACTGTGTCAATTTCAGAAGTGTTTGATCATTCAGCATTGGGAGGTTTGCTGAACTTTACACTGTGTCAATTTCAGAAGTGTTTGATCATTCAGCATTGGGAGGTTTGCTGAACTTTACACTGTGTCAATTTCAGAAGTGTTTGATCATTCAGCATTGGGAGGTTTGCTGAACTTTACACTGTGTCAATTTCAGAAATGTTTGATCATTTAGCATTGGGAGGTTTGCTGAACCTTGTGTTTAATTTCAGAAATGTTTGATCATTTAGCATTGGGAGATTTGCTGAACAGAAGTGTTTTGTGTTTAATTTCAGAAATGTTTGATCATTTGCTGAACTTTGCACTGTGTAAATTTCAGAAGTGTTTGTTGGGAGGTTTGCTGAACGTTGTGTTTAATTTCAGAAATGTTTGATCATTTAGCATTGGGAGGTTTGCTGAAGTTTGCGTGGTGTAAATTTCAGAAATGTTTGATCATTTAGCATTGGGAGGCTTGCTGAACCTTGTGTTTAATTTCAGAAATGTTTGATCATTTAGCATTGGGAGGTTTGCTGAACGTTGTGTTTAATTTCAGAAATGTGTAGCATTGGGAATTTCAGAAATGTTTGATCATTTAGCATTGGGAGGCTTGCTGAACCTTGTGTTTAATTTCAGAAATGTTTGATCATTTAGCGTTGGGAGGTTTGCTGAACGTTGTGTTTAATTTCAGAAATGTTTGATCATTTAGCATTGGGAGACTTGCTGAACATTGTGTTTAATTTTAGAAATGTTTGATCATTTAGCATTGGGAGGTTTGCTGCCTTTTAGCGTTGGGAGGTTTGCTGAACGTTGTGTTTAATTTCAGAATTGTTTGATCACTTGGCATTGGGGTGTTTGCTTTGTGTGGTGTGTGCAGGAGGAGGTGGCCTCTCTGCGTGGGCTGAAGACGTCGACCATCGTGAGCCACCTGTGTGAGGCCCTGAAGGTGGGGCTGCAGGTGGACACGCGCCGCATGGGCCTGACCCCCGCCACGGAGCACAGCATCGTGGAGGCCCTCCGCCAGCCCCCCATCAACAGCCGTCAGTGCAGCACCCTCATCCACACCCTTACTTGCACATGCTTTAACCCTTTCGCCACCAGCCATTTTTCAGCCACAAAATACCATCAAACTTAACTGGGTAGAGAAAAAACATTTCTGCAATATTGGGAATTCCTCTGTGACATGTATAACATTAGACCTATCCTTACCTCCCAAAACTGAGGAAATAGGGTCTTCGGATAACAGGTCCAGCTTTGATACCTTTTGGTGACATGGGTGTTAAACTGTTGTGGTGCATAAAAGCAACATTGGCGGTGAAAGGGTTAAATCGTGCTTGACAAAATATACATCTATACGCTATAATAAAATCAACTTTCTGTGTCTGTCTGTCTGTCTGCCCTCCCATTGGTTGCAATGGAGTCGTGAGTGTGTAAAGGATGTTTTGCAGCGAGAATCATGCAGAGAGTGACATGGGAAAGGCAACAGTGTGCAGGGGGGGGGGGGGTCCTGTGTATGATGTCAACCTGTGCCGTGCGATTCAGTGTGAGTATGCCAGCAAAGCCATTGGCAGAATGCCTGTACACTTACACAGAATGCAAATTAGTGCCTTCTGAATGCGCTATACAAAATAATGAATGGTTTAAATTTGATTATCCTTGCTGGGAATTTATGCATTAGTCTTGCTATGCATGATTCAGAGTTAAAACAAGTCACAGAGACGCGCCATGAACAACTTATTTACACAAATAAGCAAACTTCAAAATGCCTTGTGAATTTGCGTTTATGATTCTGGAGTCCAGCATGTGTTCACTGTAAGGTTTCAATGTCTTAGGTTTCTGCTTGAACAACAATGATTTTGTATGCCACATATTGCACTTCATATTTGAATATAAGAATTGCATATTGATTTGAAAATGTAATTTATTTTGGTTCAAATAATACGAAGCACCAACAGTGTGTTCATTAAAATACAGTAATTTTCTGCATCATGGGAAGATCTGTTTGCACTTCACAATTTGACTTAGTAGTAGTCATAACAAACAAAACAGAAAAGCAAGAATCAACTAAACACTGAACTGAAGCAATTTTTGTCACATTGAGACATTTCAGCAGAATGTCTTATGAGGTGATGTTGTGTGTTGCAGAGATCTACAGTCTGAGCCGCATCAAGGACCAGCTGCCGTCCCATGTGGAGTTCAACCACATCAAGACGGTCATCGCCCAGCAAGTGTCCCTGTGGGGGCAGACCACCAACGCCGACGGAAACCTGGTCCTCTGCTCCCCGCCTCCCACCAACACTACACCCTCCCACCAGCCAATCAGCCTGTCCGACGACGATGACGACCACGATGACGACGACGATGACTTGTTGTTGGCGGAGTGTGATGGTGGTGGAGGGGTGGAGGATCACAAGGCAGGAGCTACCTCCCCTGGCGTTGCCCACGGCTCCTCTTACAGTTCTCAGAAAAGGTCCGGCACCACCAGCCCTCCCCCAGGACTGAAGGTCAGTGTATTGTGATCTATTGGGCTCTCTACATTGGTTGACTCAGTTGGTGGTTATGTTGCTCTTGTCTTTGTCTGTGTGTATCAAAAAGGTATCAACAGATTTCAGTCAAATTAAGTGGAAGATTGGGTTTTGCCAATTTAAGAACAGATATACTCTATTACATTTTGAAGTTTATCTGGATTGTCAATTGGATTCAGGAATTATTCTTGTGTTGTTAAAATCCATGCAGTTCTGTTGTAATTAACAGAAACTGAACAGTTCTTTTTTTTCAGGTATTGGAAGTAAAGATATATATTAATCATGATTGTATAATGACCTAACCTGCACTACATTTTCTTAGAAAAAAATATTTTTTTGCTTGAATCTTTTTTTAAAAATTGGAACTTATTATCTTGCTGTTTTTTTCCTCACAGAAAGCCCAGTCATCCCCTGTGGTCAGACACCAGCCATCATTAATGAGGTTCGTGTCATCACACGCCAAACCAACACCAAGCCACTGGTCGTCATCGATGAAAAGAGATCCCCTGACCACCAAGCTCTCCTCCCCATCTGCCAACAGTGCCGGCAGCTCCAGCCAGTCAGGCCAGCGACATCTGCCCCACTGGATGACTTCGTCCTCCCAGAACACAGCCGCCCACTCCCAGCAGAGGAGTTCTGGAGCTTCTCAGTCCCCGAGTCCTCCTCCAGGAAAGCGCAAAATCCCTGAGTGGATGAGCGCCGCCAGTTCCAAGCGTTCGGCTGGAAGCAGCAGCGTGGCCAAGAAAATAAAGTCCAACAGTTTGTTCAGGTAGTGGAGAGAGGGAGTTGCCAGGATTTTGCATGGTGTGCACAGAGTCGAATGAAAATAGGAGAAAGTTGTGTGAGTTGTGACTGGCTTAGAAAGTATTGGCTGAAGTAGTTGGGTTCCAAATAATAAATTGGATTGTGGTGATAATCATGAACAGTTCATTGGGTTTTCTTTAGAGGATTCATGTATCTCATAAGCAAAATTGTATTCATTGTATCTCAACATCATTGTCCATGCTGTTTGATTCAAATGGCCAACTTAGGACGATAATTTGACCGCCAGGGGGCAGTCAAACCGGTAGGGGCTTAGCGCGTGATATTAGTTGGGCGTAGTGAGAGAGAGAGAGAGGCTCTCTCTCTCACTACGCCCAACTAAGAATATCACGCGCTAAGCCCCTACCGGTGCCTCTCTCTCTCACTACGCCCAACTAAGAATATCACGCGCTAAGCCCCTACCGGTTTGACTGCCCCCTGGCGGTCAAATTATCGTCCTAAGTTGCCCATTGACGAGTATATCCTGACATCTAAAAGTTGCTGAATGCAAGTACTTTTTGACAGAATCTTGACAGTTACTTATGCTAAATGGAGCTTGTTAAAAATGTTTGAATAAGTCTACTCGGATAACAAACAAAGAGAGAGAGAACAAGCACAATACTGCCCCCCCCCCCCCCCCCCCCCCCCCCCCACACACCGCATCCTAAAGGGTCTGCATGAATTGGTGTATAGTTGATACTGAAAGTGAAAGCTTGGTCTATTGTATTTGTATCAGCTGTCAAATTCATTTATTATTCTTACACTTACATGATTTGTTCCAGGTAGAAAATATTACGTTAATGAAAGCAGTTTGCTGGAAATGGGGCATTATGATTTAGCATAGCATAGCATAGCATAAATGGCACTATAGGCTATTTTGTTTAGCCTTTTGCCCTCTAAATATGTTTTTGATTTTTATTTGGTTTGGCTTCATTCACTGATGACTACTAAGGCATCTGTGTTTTATTCCTTTAAATCTGTATATTAACTGAATACATTTTGTTTTGGAAAAACTTGTCTATGATATTTTTGAATGAATTTAATGACTTTGCATTAACTGCTTCATCGGGAAGGTTATTCCATGCATTTATTACTCTGTTAGTAAAAAAGTTTTGTGCTAGTCTGGTGTTAGTATCTTTTTTGTACAGCTTAAGACAGGACACAATCTGTGTATAAGTAAAGTAATGGCATTGATTTGATTGTTGATTTAAATGTTAGCCGTATCTGTGGTGATTAGGTATTTATTGTTGGTTGAAATGTTTGTGTTTTCTTGTGTACAAAGTACAGGTTGTAATTAACTCTATAAACAAGTAGTTGCTGAGTACATACAACATGTGTTCAAAACTTCCATGAAATAAAACCAGGAAGCATTCATTATGTATTTGTATTGTATTTCTAATTGCATTCAACTGTTTTGAGTGATGCTTCTTTTATTCAAAGCAAAATATTGTTGAACTCGGTACTACCTGGGTAGGCTTTATTTGTTTCTTCTTTCCCCATCATTCTCTGTCATTGTCTCCAGCATTGTCATCTTTCTTCATTTTCACCATCATCACCATCACCATCATATGATCACCATCATGTTTGAAATGTTTGTCAGTTGATGATAAAACAAATCGTAGGCTCAATCCTTGATAATTAACTCAGGCATGAAAGAGTTCCGCTTTTCGCGGAAAATACAAAATGTGTTCAAAACTTCCATGAAAAAAAAATTCCGCGTAAAGCATTCGATCTTATGTATTCGTATATGTACAATTTCTATTTGCGATTCTCAAACTGGTTTTGAGGAAGTCGCTTTCTTTCATTCAAAGCAAAGTTATTGAAGGAACTCGGATGAGTACCTCTCGCTCACGAATTTCTTCGATGTTAGTTGAAATCATGTGTGGAAGTCTATTTGAGCCGACCAAATTGTTCGAAAATTGCTTTCATGTCACCATCATCCCCATCACCATCATCATTACCGTCACCATCATCGGTTTCCAAAAAACATCAGTTGATGATAAAAAGAATCGAAGGCTCAATCCTTGATAACAGGACTTTTCCATGAAGTAAATATAGTATAATAATTTAAACATAAAGTATGCACGCATCTTCTGTTTTTTGTACACCTATACATCTTGTAAATAGATTAAATGGTTCTGTTTTACAACATGATACTGGCCCAAAACAGCATGTACTTTTGCAACAACAACAAAAGATTATATTATGCTGCCTCTAAAAAGTGTTAGTAACATGTAATGTATATAATAAATGATGCTTATTATCAATGTGTATGTATCATATTCTTCATATTCTTCCTACGAAAGAGCTTACAGTGGAAATTAAATTACACAGAAACAACTTTTGACTTGGTCATTTTGAGAGAAAGAGTTGCAACACAACACTAATATGCACAAATTGCAATCAGTGAAACACCAATACAGAAATGATAGTGGCAGAGATTTGTGGCAAATAACTACACAATAACATGGGTCTTGTAGGATACTGTTCAAAGTGTACTTAGTATGGAATACATCAGCATGTTTCTCCTAACAATACATCAAAAAGTATATTTACTTTGGAATTTCAGCTAACTCAGAACCAATAAAATAATTCTGAAATGTTTCTGTTTCTCAAAGTACACACATTAACCCTTTCACTGCCAAAGTCGCATATAGCACCACAGTGATTGAACACCTATGTCACTAAAAGGCATCAAATTGGGGTCTATTATCCAAAGACCCTATTGTCTTAGTTTTGGGAAGTAAGGATAGACTTTATTTTATATATGTCACAGAAGAATCCACAATACTGCAGATGGATTTTTTTCTCTAGAGACCCAGGTAAATTTAATGGAAATATTTGGCTGAAAAATGGCTGGCGGCAAAAGGGTTAACACTATTTTTTTCTTTTAAGCTTTCAAAACCCAACGGTTTTTTCTTCCGGAATGAAAGGAAAAGACATTACACAAAACTTTTACAGGTACAGGTGAACACTGATCGACAAAAAAGGGACAAAATCGAGTGAGTGAGAAACACAATATGCACGAACTAAGGTAGTTGAACAGAGGTCATTAACTTAAAATAGAGGGAGAACATTGCACACACAAACTCATAATTATGAACGTTCACACACGCACACTCACACACACACAAACACACACACACATTCTGAAATGAATTACTAATGGAGGCTTTTAAATGTAGGAAAACAACACTTTTATTATTATTTAGCTACTACTTTTTGTTCTGAAGTGGTCGTACAATACCTCTGAAGTAAGTTTTGGTTTTTTTTAAGAAATTCAAAAAACTTTTTCCCTCTCTTGAATGCCTAACAAATGCCCTGCAACATAAAATAAAATATTTTTTTCCCTTTTGATCACTGGAAACATTTTCAGGGACCCCGTCGCTGTGTGTTGCAAACTGTTTTCTGGGGAAAGGTTAAATCTCCACATCTTCCAGTTCCATGCGCCAAACAGTTGTTCGCTACCTGGTTAGTGCAAATGTCTCATCAAAACGCCGGCCCTTCCCAGAACAAGGCGTAGTAGGTGACGCCCTCCTCCTGGTACTGACAGACAAACCTGAGCGGCACGTTTCTCGCCGCTGCCTCGGCCAGAGCCGGCAGCAGGCCCAGCCCAGACACCGGCCAGGCGGTGGTAGCAGTTGTGGGTGACCGCCGGGGACCACACCCCACTGACGTACCACTGGCCCCCCACAGGGAAGAAGTGGATGCTCTGCAGACCACAGCCACGTTTGGCCTGCCGACCCAGCTCGGTGACAAAACTCTCCACCTCCAGCTGCACGTAGGACAGGGTTTTCAGTCTGGAGAGAACTCTACACTGCTTGCTTTTAGGGTTGGCCTGAGGTGGGGATGCTGCTACTGGTGAAGTACGTTCTCCTGCCCTTGGAGAGCCACTGTCGGTTTCACAGTCGTTTTTAACAGACAAAGCAGGTTTCATGTTTGGTTCTGTGACCAAAAACAATGGTCGACATGTTGAAGTTTTCTTAGGGAACGAAACACTCTGTAAAGAGTCTTTGCCTTCAGTGCGCAGTAATTTTCTCTTCCTTCCTCTTTCTTTCCCTTTTATCCTGCCTACTATGGGTCCATCATCATCGTCTTTCCCCGTTTCAATCTTGGCCTCTTCAAAGTCATTGTGGATCCCTTCACATACAGAATTTGCATCCTCAGTTTTACAATCATGAACTGGACCTCCTAAACACCTTGGAGTATCATTGTCTTGATCACTATCATAGAAACCTTTCATGTTTGCATTGGTTTCACAATTGACTGAAAAAGTCCCGCTGTCATTGCTGTGGTGACTGAATTCATGTATCCAACTATGATCTCTTTTCTGACTCTTGTCTTCAGATTTCAGCCGCCCGCTGATGTCACTTTGATCACATTCGTTGCCTTGATGTTCAGGAAGCGCGCTGTTCAAGCTCATCTTTTTTACATCTGCATGATTGTTCATCTGTGTACCAATACTGACAGGATCGTTTGTCAACGGGTCAGAATGTTGCTTTCTTTCCATGATGGCAGTGACCATCAGCTGATCACTGTGCCTGCACTGTGACACACACTGACACACAACATGAAAACCACGCTTTTTTCTGCAAGTCAGCAAAGGAAGGTAGTGTTGCACAGGAAGGCACACATCGATCTCTTGCACACACCGCTGCTGCCTTTGTGCCAGCACCGCTACGCCCTGCAGTGAACCGCAGTCTGTGTGGTAGGTACTGATCAATTCTGGGTAAAAACTCGCTTCAGAGAACCCCTTCAACACATCACACAGGCTGTTCGCCTCTGCACTGACTACCTTTCTTTTTCTGAAAAGCGATGGATTCTTTGAAAATATGACGTTGAAGCTGGAGTTCACGTCTTTTCGTTCAACATAATTCACACCTACCCACACGACTGTGAACCCGTGCCTGTTTTTCTCCTCTATCTCAGCTAAGAGGCGGTGGGCAGGCACGTGAATCATAACGCACTGGTGGCTGTCTGCGGTGGTGACACGCAGCTGGTTGTTGCCCCACACTCGCACCAGGTGGGGCGGGAAAGGGGAGAGGTGGGGGGAGGAGCTGAGGGCCCGCTTGACCACACCGTCCAGGTCCTGGTCAGCGGCCCAGGCGTTGAGGAGAAAGGCCCAGGACAGGCCGCTGTGGTGCCGCTGAACGGTGCAGCACGTGCCCTCCATGGCCCCCGTGTGGCCCCACGTCCTGCCCCCGTCCTGAACGTCAACCCCCAGCCCATACCAGTCCCCACCTGACACATGCACAGGGAGAATTATTCAGCACAAAACCTCAGAAACCTCAGTGTCAAACCAACCAAGTTACAACAAGCACATATGGATACTGATACAAGGTCTCGGAACATCTACAGTCCCCTACCAACTGCTTTTGGAAAAATCTATCATGGTAGAGTTGCCACAGTCTTCTTCAAAGCATGCTGGTAAATTCTGTGCGAATATTAAACTGAGTTAAACACAGGACGTTAACTCACAGTAGAAACCCTCTACTCAAAACATTGGAAAGTCCTGTAAAAGCATGAAAAATCAATACCTTTTCCTTTTAAAAGTTTGATTCTGAGAAGACTTACTCACTTCGCCATACATTGAGGGCTTTCACATCATGATGATTTTCCACTGAATTTACTGAACTGAAAGGTTGCAAAGCTACACACAGAGAGAAACCAGGCTAATAATGCTAAGGGAAACATGACAGGAAATCCCCTACCTGCTTCATATGCTGGACATTCTAGCATGGCCTGGATTGAGGATGCATCAAGGATGGCGCCTTTGGAAGATAACTGTGACACACCGGAAACACCAGTCACCTGCTCCAGATTACTTGACACCTGTGGAGGCAAAGTAAAGTAATACAACTTCTCAATACTTCTATAAGAAAGTTGAAAGCGTGTCAGGGATGGGAATTGTCCGCCAAACAGCAAATTTCCGTCAAAATGACTGCTTTTCCGCCAAAAAAAAGTGTCCACCGAACCTCCCCCCCAAAAATTAACTAAATTTAGCCATTCTAATGCTGTTTTAGGGCTTCAATAACCAAAAAAGCTTCAGCGTTATCCCCCTGAAACCCTACTAGGGGCTTTCTGCGCCCCCAGACCCCCGCTTTTCAGCTTTTTCTTTCTTTTCCAATTCCCATGCCTGGCGTGTGTAACATGATGCCACAAAGATTAGTCAAACAGGCTTCAGAAATAAGATAAATTTATGTCTGACCAGGACTTGATCTTAAATGGGAATTAATTTTAGAATGGAGAAAAAAAAGTTTAAGTGTTACAGACTTCAATAATCTTTTCATCTACACCGCATACCACATGGTGACCTTCACCAACACCAGCTTCCTCAAATCCCTTTGACCGAGAGAGTGGGGATATTATCATATACCCTAGGTAAGGCCTCTCCACTATAAACAAATTCTAGCCCAGCATCTGTCTCTTCTGCTATCTGGCAATCATGGTGGGAAATGACTGACTGGCATACATACCGCATGAAGCTTCTCCAAGAGATTTAGTTGGATGCTGTGTATATACTGTTGTCTTTTCATGAACATAGCAATCTTACCGACTGACCCATCCACACCAAGGGCATAGATCAGAGTGGTAATACAAGAGGATTTTTACCATGAGAGTGATCCAAAGAATTTGGTGACAATGAACAAGACGATATTGGCCACTGCAACGACCACCTTTTGCCATAGTGAATGCCCTTGGTGGGTGGGGGAAGATGCTTGAGTACTGACTAAACAAGGGAATAACTCTCGCCAATAACCCTATTTGAGGCCACTGAATGGCTGCCTTTTGCATTTTTCTGATCGCTTCTCGGCCTTTTGGCTAAGACAGTGATTCAGGAACATAAATTTTTGTTTATACCCTGGTTGGTTTGTTCAGCCCGTCGTACATGGTGAAAGCCGATACGCGACGTTAAGCTGAACTTCCATGCCTTTTGCAAGAGTGAATGCTCTTTTGCATACTGACCAACAACGGCTTAACTCTTACCGTCAAGGGCGTTAATAACCCTAGTTGCAGTGGCCAATAGTATTCCATTATGGTCTAAGACGGTGACAAAGCTGTATGTAATCTACACCTCATTTCATAATGACATCCTGGCATCAACTAGACCCAATCGATACAGACACCGGCAGTGTTGGTCAGAAAATCAAGAGCAACAAACTGACATTTATGGCTTCTTCTCTTCCCACGGAGTGAATAGCTCATCCATACAAGAACCAAAAAGATAAATGGTTATGCACACATCATCAGCATTGCTTCTCTCTCTCTCCTATTCCTCTCCATTTTTCTTTCAAATGAATAACATATCATTTAGAAGCCTCTCTCGTGCAACACGCTCAACCACCATCACCACAAAACACTTATGAAAGTTAGCCCTTTCAACACTAGCCATTCCTCAATCACAATTTACCATTAAACTTACCTGGGTAGAGAAAAGATTTTGTCTGCAATATTGGGGATTCCTCTGTGACGTGCATAAAATAGGGTCTATCCTTACCTCCCAAAATTAAGAACATAAAGTCACTGGATACCAGACCCTCATTTGATGCCTTTCAGCGACATGGGTGTCAAATCATTGTGGTGCCAAGAGGCGACAGTGGCGACGAAAGGGTTTAATTTAAAAAACAAACCAACAAAAAACGAAAAGCACAACACCAACCCAACCCAAGCCAGACTATCCTACCTGCAGGCTGGCAATGATGGTGAGCAGGTGGCGGGCAGTGGCCACCCAGCCCCCGTAGGCCCCGGTGTTGCGCATGAGAAAGGACCCGTACTGCGGCAACACCCGGCTGTCGGCCCCCTCCCCCACCACACTGGGCGCGCTGGCTGGCTCCCTCATGTTGTAGTACTCGCCCTGAACAAGGCACACACGTCAATTGTTCGGAAAATTCTGTTTTGAAATTAAAGAGTTGATTCATTGTTATTTTATTTCATCATTAACTCGTTCAACGCTGGCCGATTGCTTCCTTTCACAACCGTTCAACACGAGAGTACGCACCCGTATGTGCATGTTATGGCTGAAAAAATGTTTAGGATAGTTGATATTTTAGTATTTTTCTATATTTGTGAAACGCTGTGAGCTCAAGAAAGAAAAGGGGCTCTAGAAATGTTTATTATTATTATACATGATCTGTGCATGTGTGTGTGTGTTTAGATTTCCAAAGAGACTAATGTTTCCAATAAAGTTTACCCTGATCAAAGAAACCTGTACCAAACAGATTTACCATTTCTACTATGTCAAACATCTATCATCTGCAGTCATGGTCAAAGCTAACAAGGCTGTTCTATGAATAGAATGCGCTGGATGGATGAGGCAGTGAACTTCAAAACCGGTCTCATACATGTTGACAGCACTCCTAAGTAAATATCAGCATTCTTCTTCTGCAGTCCCAGGAAATATCGGCATTCTTCTTCTGCAGTCCCAGGAAATATCGGCATTCTTCTTCTGCAGTCCCAGGAAATATCGGCATTCTTCTTCTGCAGTCCCAGGAAATATCGGCATTCTTCTTCTGCAGTCCCAGGAAATATCGGCATTCTTCTTCTGCAGTCCCAGGAAATATCGGCATTCTTCTTCTGCAGTCCCAGGAATATCGGCATTCTTCTTCTGCAGTCCCAGGAAATATCGGCATTCTTCTTCTGCAGTCCCAGGAAATATCGGCATTCTTCTTCTGCAGTCCCAGGAAATATCGGCATTCTTCTTCTGCAGTCCCAGGAAATATCGGCATTCTTCTTCTGCAGTCCCAGGAAATATCGGCATTCTTCTTCTGCAGTCCCAGGAAATATCGGCATTCTTCTTCTGCAGTCCCAGGAAATATCGGCATTCTTCTTCTGCAGTCCCAGGAAATAGCATTCTTCTTCTGCAGTCCCAGGAAATATCGGCATTCTTCTTCTGCAGTCCCAGGAAATATCGGCATTCTTCTTCTGCAGTCCCAGGAAATATCGGCATTCTTCTTCTGCAGTCCCAGGAAATATCGGCATTCTTCTTCTGCAGTCCCAGGAAATATCGGCATTCTTCTTCTGCAGTCCCAGGAAATATCGGCATTCTTCTTCTGCAGTCCCAGGAAATATCGGCATTCTTCTTCTGCAGTCCCAGGAAATATCGGCATTCTTCTTCTGCAGTCCCAGGAAATATCGGCATTCTTCTTCTGCAGTCCCAGGAAATATCGGCATTCTTCTTCTGCAGTCCCAGGAAATATCGGCATTCTTCTTCTGCAGTCCCAGGAAATATCGGCATTCTTCTTCTGCAGTCCCAGGAAATATCGGCATTCTTCTTCTGCAGTCCCAGGAAATATCGGCATTCTTCGTCTGCAGTCCCAGGAAATATCGGCATTCTTCTTCTGCAGTCCCAGGAAATATCGGCATTCTTCTTCTGCAGTCCCAGGAAATATCGGCATTCTTCTTCTGCAGTCCCAGGAAATATCGGCATTCTTCTTCTGCAGTCCCAGGAAATATCAGCAGTCAAGGGACATAGTAGCTGGTGTCCTGTATGTACAAGGGACTTTGTGGCTCAGCAGCAGTGCAGGGTCTACTTTGATGGGCCGCCTCTTCAAAACTTCACTTTTGTTATAGACTGCTGGACAGGGGTGTACATTTTGTGTAATAGCCGCAGAATGAGCAGCATGATTATTCTGTCTTGTTGAATTAACACAAAGACTATGGGTATTAAGATACTGAAAGTAAACACAAGCAACACGACAATTTAACATATTGTTTTATAAATATATATACGAAAAAGCAAGTGTCAATTGTTACAAAAAATTAAACATATACTGTACTGTTATCATATAATTAATTTGTGTATCATCTTTGCTAATGTAAACCTTTTATGATTAAAACAAAAAACATCTAGAATCTGTATGTGATGAATCATTTGCCCTTAGCGGTTAAAATGTAGACAATGAGAATTCAAAAAGCTATGCAACACACACACGCGCACACAGAAGGATGCACACCTCGTGAGAAGTCCAGCTTGCTCTGTGCTCACAGCCGACGTACATGTGGGTGATGCCCAGGTGCTGTTCCAGCAAGGCCTTCACGTAGCTCTCATACCTCTCCCCTGTCACTGCCTCTACCACCTCCCCCAGCACCAGGTAACCCAGGTTAGAGTAGGCGTGCCTGCTGCCTGCATAGTGCAGTACGCATCAGTTAAAAACACTAAATCAGTTCAGTCTTCACCATAAGGTGAAAAATCAAAGAAATGATTGTAGCCTGCCTGCACCATGCATCAACTAAAAGAACTATATCTAAACAGTTCATTAGGATATGGTAAATTAAAAAATCAAACAAATGTGCGTCTGCAGCCTGCTCCACGCATTAGGCCTAGTTCAGAGAACTAAATCGTTGCAGTCTACATTGCAAGGCACAAAATTTCAACATAAACTTGGGTCTGCATCACACATTACCTTGGCACTTTAATGTACAGTCACACACAAACACACACACACACACACACACATATACACATGGATGCTCCTTGCAGGATGTCCTGAATTGCAGGATTTTTAAATTGCCTAGAGCCGGTGTCGCTGGATTATGAGAATTTGAGAAGCAACGATTTTCTTACCAACACACACACACTTAAACAATAACAAGAGGCAAAGCCTTCAAGGCTCACGTCTGATTTGTATTACTATAATACTGTTATGTAGACACTTGTGCATCTGAGAACAGAATGAATTTTTATTTTACTGTGTAAATTAAATTATTTCTGTGCATTAAATTACCTCTACCCTCAGTGTCTCAATGTAAGTGGCGGTACCATAGCCGATGAGGTTTAACCGAGGCGTGGTTACCGCTACACCTATCTATATTGTTAAAAACTCGGGACTTTACTGGTGTTGCACTGCCTCCGGGCATTATAGCCAGTATTATTCCCACCATCTTTGCATTTACAAATGTCCCATATGTGTCTATGACTGAGAGGACGTAAAACACCATTTTTCATTCAATTACCCCTACCCCTTTCCCTCTTTCTTTAAAATGTAATTATATGTATGTTTATATATGCGCATGTAACATAGTGGAGCCCTATTTTTATTTTTGGCAAACAAGTAAAATTGAAAAGCATATTGACAAAGCTTTCAGAAAAACATAGTGACCAATCCCCCCCCCTCCCCCGCCGGGGTAAGGGGGGTCTACGGACACCTGTAGGTCTAAGCCTCTTAGAAAATTAATAATTGAAGTTGCAGAATTCGTAAGGCCATACTCCTGATCTGATACTGTTTTAAACTGATTGTTCATGCGATAGAAACTTGTTCCACATCATCAACATTTCTGTAAGATACTTTAGTCCTAATTTTTATTTTCGCTTCGTTAATTTCCCCCCCCCCCCCTCTCTGCCACAAAGCAAAGGTGAAGGTCGCAGCCTGCACGCTCATCCATCCGGGTCACATGGCATGATACGGTGACATGGTGATCAATCGTCTAGGCCTAACTTGATCTGGATTCGTACGTCGAAGGCAGTGAAATCGACGAACACTGGATTTTCCGTATATTTTTTTTCAAGACTGAAATGATTGTGGGCTAAATGTTAGGTACGTCGTCTTGATTATGAGGTAAGGCTTGATCTGTACTGTAGGCCTAGGCCTTGTTGTGTGTGCTATCGCCGGAAGTGCGATAATAAGTATTGCATGGGCAGAGATGATGCGCGAATGAACACGAACAACAGTTGTCAAAGGCGCAAATAAAACGAAACAACCGGGCCGTCAACGCCCACACTCGGTACATCCATTTGTTACAGAAAATATAAGTTAACGACGTTAAAATGTACCTATTTGTACACACCTGAAGTCTTATGTTTATTTTTAAACAGCGTTTTTGTATATCTAATGGAGTCTTCTTTCCAGTATGAGTATCTGATCTGTACAGCACAACAGTAATCTCTGCAACAAATGATTGTATTTCTTATGCTCTTTGTAGATGCATCTGACTGCTTTGATCGTTGTGAGTTGAAGGCTCATATCAAAATCAAGTATCCTGCTAACTTTAACCCTCCAACGCCTTGTATTTTTTAGAGAAAATTAGAGAAAACGACAATGTTAAAGTTTGGAGATTGCAAGGTTAAAGGTTGCACAACAGTAATCTCTGCAACAAATTATAGTCTTTCTTGTGTCCTTTATTGATGCATCTGACTACTTTGATCATCGTGACTTGAAGGCTCACGTCAAAATCAAATATCCTGCTAACTTTAACCCTCCAACACCTTATATTTTTTGAGAAAACGACAACGTTAAAGTTTGGAGTGCAAGGTTAAAGGTCGGGCCACGGACGCAACACACACACGCACACACACACACACATACACACAACCGAACACGTACGATACTATAGACTCACTTTGTTTTAAAAAAATGATGTGAGCCAAAAAGGGCCTATTTAAGCATTTGCTATATTCAAAGGAATGTAGCACTTGTACTAGTCTAGAGGAGTGAAGAAAGAGCAGTAAGTGTGTGTGTGCATGCGCTGCCCCTGCAATCCGCCGGGGTCGCCCCCTTGCAGGATTTTTGAAATTTCCCAGGAGCACCCATGTATACATATATATATACATAGAAACACACACATAAAGTGACATACAGGGGCAAAGAGTCGCACACACACACACTAATATAAACACAGAAACGCACACACAACACACACATGAGTCAAATTAGCCACCCACGCCTACACTTTCCCACCTGGAGTAAACTGCAGCTTTCTCAACAGCATGTGCTGCAGCAGATGGGCATTGTAGAGATCGGAGGTCCTGGACACGCCCTCTGGTGGTGCCACGTTTTTGAACACAGCGTCTCCGGCCGTGTCTCTGTCCCAGCCTGCCGAGTGCTGCAGCAAATGACGTACAGTCACCCGCTTCAGCCGCTTGTCTCCCCTGGGCTTCAACTTCTTCAGAATCCCTGTTCACGAAACGCTTGAAAGCTAACATAAACATACACACACATAATGTGGCTAGTATAATCGTGAGACGAGTAATGAAAAAGTTTGCAAATGTAAAATGCTCACGATTGTTAGACCACGGGTATCTTGAGAAGGCACATAGGAGAGAGAGGGAGAAAGAGACATCACCAATACATCAAAACACGGTACTCAAGCAAAGTTACCTTACCATTAGACTAGTTCCAGGGACTTTACATCAGTGCATGTCAATGAAACACGGTACTCAAGCAAAGCTACCTTACCATTAGACAAGTTCCAGGGACTTTACATCAGTGCATGTCAATGAAACACTGTGTTAAAAAGCTATCTTACCATCAGTTCCAAAGACGTTGGCATCCAGGGACAGCCTTCCTTCCTGACACAGTCGCATCACAGCGATGGCGGTGATAGTTTTGCTAATGCTGGCCACACGAAGGGCAGTCCCAGCCTTCATTCGCCGACCTGCCCCCGCAACACCATAGCCTGGAACAAATTAATGCATGTACCGCACTCACTTCACATTTCAGAATGTCTGACTTTTCAATGTACAGTACACCCCGCTTATAGTAAAGTGCAGGGGAGCAAGGCTTTTCCTTTACTATAACAGGTTTTTCTTATAAACGATGTTCGGATATAGTAAAGTTTTGATGGTATTTTTTATCTTATCCGATGACGTTTTTCAAAGTCAAAGCTAACGTAAAATACTAAATATAAACCCATCCTACCCCTTCCTCATATGGTTTGAGGTCCAGAAAGGTGATTGGGTTTATACATGGTATATTTCGCTGTGCACAAAACAAAACTGGCTGTAAAAGCATATAGTGTACAACCTCTAACTTCCAGAATCGCCTTTGAATCTATTCATGCATGCACACGCACGTGCGTGCGCGCACACACACACACACACACAGTGGCCGAACAGTTTGCCTGCGGACATTTCACCTACGGACACTTTGCCTACGGACATTATGCCTATGGTCACCATGCTCACCGGACATTTTGCCTACTGGACATTATGCCTACAGACATTATGCCTGATAATAGATTATCATGCCTGCAATAAAATATCGCATTTTCATGATGCTACAGCAAAACCCGGTTATAAGAAAATCGAAGGGAGATAATTTTTTTGTTTTCTTATATCCGTGTTTTCTTTTATCCAAAACTCGGATAAAAGAAAACCTTTTGATTTTTTTTTCTTATAACCGAGTTGAATGGGGAAAAGGGAAAAAATAAAAGAGAAAAAGAGAAAAAAATAAAATAAAAGACAGAAACATAAAACGAAGAAAACAATGCTTTTACATAAATTGGTGCATGAAAAAAAGGAAAAAATGCAAAACAAAAGGAGGAAAAAAAGAAGGAACAGAACAGAAAATTAAAAACAAAAATGAAGGCAGATGTGGTGTGAGTTGCATGATGAGTGAGCAAGATAGCGGAGAGCAGATGAATGATTGGGTGAGGTGTGAGAGTAACATATTTGTTTAAATGTAAATTCCTGTTTCTTGTTTTTAATCAATATTCTAATTTGGATGTATAACTTACTTTACACAGTGGAAGACAATTTTGTATTTGCGTTTGTACAATGCCAATGGACAATAAGGAAACTTGCGACCTATGACTCATGTTTTACATCATAAAATCAAAATACAGCAAAACTCGGTTATAAGAAAATCGAAAGGAGATGATGTTTTGCTTATTACCATATCCAAGTTTTCTTATATCCGAAACTCAGATATAAGAAAACATTTTGAAGTTTTTTCCCTCATAAACAAATTGAATGGGGGAAAAGAGAAAAGAAAAGAAAAAAAAAGAAAGACAGAAAAGCAAAACGAAGAGAAAATCCTTTTTCCTAATTTGATGCATGTCTTGCATCATAAAATCAAAATAGTCTACATATTCACTTATTTGTATTCATCTTCTTAGAGAAATGAATTGCCTTTTCCTCTCTGCCATTGCTGCTGAAAATGTAAGGATGGACAGTCTCTCTACCACCAACACAAAAGTACTCATATTTTTTTCTTCTGCTCAACATTTATTTTGCACAGAATACTGAAGGAAAGTATGGAATAAAGGAACAAAAACAACTCAATTAGTCTTGCAATCAAGTGCCTGTACTGTTTAGAATGTCTGTGACACAACTGGTTTGAGGTAAACTTTCCCTTTTTGGAACGACTTCAATTTTCTCGGAACATCCTTTCAGTTCAGGTCCAACTCACTTTTAAAGACACACTGACCCAACACGATTAAATCCCTTGTTTTTTTCTGGGTAGCTGTGACCCATATGCAAATTCCCCCAACTTCAAATTGAGGCTGCTCTTTAAAAAATGTTTCGTTTTTAATTTGGGGGCATTTGTATGGGAGTCAAACCTGGTCAAAACAAGATTTTGTACCAGCTATAAGGAAAACACATGGAACCCGTGATTTTGACTCATGATCTGGGGGATCTTTAAGAAAATGTTGTCAATGGTAATTCGCTTATAAGTAAATAGAACTCGCTTATAAGAAAATGAGCTGCAAACCAACTCTCTTGTATAACATAATTTTCTTATATCCAAGTTACCATTGCGGATGGGAGAAAAACTTTGCTTGCTTATAACCGAGTTTTCTTATAAGCAAGTTTCTTATATCTGAGTTTTGATCATAGATAAGAAAAAAGAAGTTCGGCAGGGAAATTTGTTTTGCTTCATTGTAAGCGAGTTTTCTCATAAGCGAGTTTCTTATAAGCGGATTCGGCTGTATATATATTTTTTTTCTGATTCATTTTTTTCCACTAAGTAATGAGGGGAAAGAAACATGATTTTGAGTGCCTTTCAATTTCGTTGAAGGTGGGTAGAGGAAGTAGTGAGACTGTGACGTATACATTGATGACATATTTACAAAGGTCAGGAAGAGGACAATTTTTTTTATTGTAAAGAGGAGGAACCACAAATGACTTTACTATAGGAGGTTTTTTTAAATTTTAATTATAACCCAGTTGTTATTATGGGTGGGTGGAGGGAGTGGTGAGACTGTGATGCATACATGTGTGACGTATTTACAAAGGTCACGAAGAGGATTTTTTTTTATTGTAACCGAGGAGCCAGTCCTGTGGGGAACCAAAAGTAACTTTACTATAGCAGGATTTTTATTATAACCGAGTTGCTACTATCCGAGGTCTATTTAGTAATAAAACAGTAGACCTTTGGCCGGGAACCAGTGCTTTCCTTTACTGTAACCGAAATTTCTTATAACCGAGTTTACTATAAACGGGGAGTACTGTATCCCCTTTTCAAAGGTTTTCTGCCTTTGGATCTCAGTCTATGCTCTTTGGATCCCCATTTAAGCCCTCGGTTCCTTTGGATCCCCATTGAAACCCTCAGTTTATGTCCTTTGGATCCCCATTTAAGCCCTCAGTTTATGTCCTTTGGATCCCCATTTAAGCCCTCAGTTTATGTCCTTTGGATCCCCATTTAAGCCCTCAGTTTATGTCCTTTGGATCCCCATTTAAGCCCTCAGTTTATGCCTTCTGGATCCCCATTTATGCCCTTTGGATCTACATTAAAGCCCTCAGTTTATGCCTTCTGGATCCCCATTTATGCCCTTTGGATCTACATTAAAGCCCTCAGTTTAGGCCCTTTGGACCCCTTTAAGCTTAAATTATGCCCTTTGGATACCCTTTTAAGCCCTCAGTTTATGCTCTTTGGATCCCAATTTATGCCCTTTGGATCTACATTTAAGCCCTCAGTTTATGCTCTTTGGATCCCCATTTAAGTCCTCAGTTTATGCTCTTTGGATCCCCATTTAAGTCCTGTTTATGCTCCTTGGATCACAATTTATGCCCTTTGGATCCCCATTTAAGTCCTCAGTTTATGCTCTTTGGATCCCCATTTAAAATTTAAGTCCTCAGTTTATGCTCTTTGGATCCCCATTTAAGTCCTCAGTTTATGCTCTTTGGATCCCCATTTAAAATTTAAGTCCTCAGTTTATGCTCTTTGGATCCCCATCTAAGCCCTCAGTTTATGCTCTTTGGATCCCCATTAAAGCCCTCAGTTTATGCTCTTTGGATCACAATTTATGCCCTTTGGATCCCCATTTAAGCCCTCAGTTTATGCCCTTTGGATCTACATTTAAGCCCTCAGTTTATGCCCTTTGGATCTACATTTAAGCCCTCAGTTTATGCCCTTTGGATCTACATTTAAGCCCTCAGTTTATGTCCTTTGGATCTACATTTAAGCCCTCAGTTTATGTCCTTTGGATCTACATTTAAGCCCTCAGTTTATGCCCTTTGGATCTACATTTAAGCCCTCAGTTTATGCCCTTTGGATCCCCATTTAAGCCCTCAGTTTATGCCCTTTGGATCTACATTTAAGCCCTCAGTTTATGCCCTTTGGATCCCCATTTAAGCCCTCAGTTTATGCCCTTTGGATCTACATTAAAGCCCTCAGTTTATGCTCTTTGGATCACAATTTATGCCCTTTGGATCCCCATTTAAGTCCTCAGTTTATGCTCTTTGGATCCCCATTTAAGTCCTGTTTATGCTCTTTGGATCCCCATTTAAAATTTTAAGTCCTCAGTTTATGCTCTTTGGATCCCCATCTAAGCCCTCAGTTTATGCTCTTTGGATCCCCATTAAAGCCCTCAGTTTATGCTCTTTGGATCACAATTTATGCCCTTTGGATCCCCATTTAAGCCCTCAGTTTATGTCCTTTGGATCTACATTTAAGCCCTCAGTTTATGCCCTTTGGATCCCCATTTAAGCCCTCAATTTATGTCCTTTGGATCTACATTTAAGCCCTCAGTTTATGCCCTTTGGATCCCCATTTAAGCCCTCAATTTATGTCCTTTGGATCTACATTTAAGCCCTCAGTTTATGTCCTTTGGATCCCCATTTAAGCCCTCAGTTTATGCCCTTTGGATCTACATTTAAGCCCTCAGTTTATGCCCTTTGGATCTACATTAAAGCCCTCAGTTTATGCTCTTTGGATCTACATTTAAGCCCTCAGTTTATGCCCTTTGGATCTACATTAAAGCCCTCAGTTTATGCTCTTTGGATCACAATTTATGCCCTTTGGATCTACATTAAAGCCCTCAGTTTATGCTCTTTGGATCACAATTTATGCCCTTTGGATCTACATTAAAGCCCTCAGTTTATGCTCTTTGGATCCCCATTAAAGCCCTCAGTTTATGCTCTTTGGATCACAATTTATGCCCTTTGGATCCCCATTTAAGCCCTCAGTTTATGCCCTTTGGATCTACATTTAAGCCCTCAGTTTATGTCCTTTGGATCTACATTTAAGCCCTCAGTTTATGTCATTTGGATCTACATTTAAGCCCTCAGTTTATGTCCTTTGGATCTACATTTAAGCCCTCAGTTTATGTCCTTTGGATCTACATTTAAGCCCTCAGTTTATGCCCTTTGGATCTACATTTAAGCCCTCAGTTTATGTCATTTGGATCTACATTTAAGCCCTCAGTTTATGTCCTTTGGATCTACATTTAAGCCCTCAGTTTATGTCATTTGGATCTACATTTAAGCCCTCAGTTTATGTCCTTTGGATCTACATTTAAGCCCTCAGTTTATGTCCTTTGGATCTACATTTAAGCCCTCAGTTTATGCTCTTTGGATCCCCATCTAAGCCCTCAGTTTATGTCCTTTGGATCTACATTTAAGCCCTCAGTTTATGCCCTTTGGATCTACATTTAAGCCCTCAGTTTATGTCCTTTGGATCTACATTTAAGCCCTCAGTTTATGCTCTTTGGATCCCCATCTAAGCCCTCAGTTTATGCTCTTTGATCACAATTTATGCCCTTTGGATCCCCATTTAAGCCCTCAGTTTATGCCCTTTGGATCTACATTTAAGCCCTCAGTTTATGCCCTTTGGATCCCCATTTAAGCCCTCAGTTTATGTCCTTTGGATCTACATTTAAGCCCTCAGTTTATGCCCTTTGGATCCCCATTTAAGCCCTCAGTTTATGTCCTTTGGATCTACATTTAAGCCCTCAGTTTATGCCCTTTGGATCCCCATCTAAGCCCTCAGTTTATGCTCTTTGGATCTACATTTAAGCCCTCAGTTTATGCCCTTTGGATCCCCATTTAAGCCCTCAGTTTATGCCCTTTGGATCTACATTTAAGCCCTCAGTTTATGCCCTTTGGATCCCCATTTAAGCCCTCAGTTTATGCCCTTTGGATCCCCATATAAGCCCTCAGTTTATGCTCTTTGGGCCCCTTTAAGCCCTTAAGGCTTAGTTTATGCCCTCTGAATCCCCTTTTTAGTATTTGATCCAGATACCCTTTTCCCAACAATCTGACTGTAGTCCAAGGTTCCCTCCTCCATGTCTCCCCAACCACCCCTCTCCCCACTTTAAAATTAGATTGACTACAGTGTGCTCACCCTGTTCATACACAATTTGTCCATGTTTGGAGACAGCGAGTGTTGCACCAGGTACATTCTGTTCTTGCAGAAACTGACAAATGATGGCATCCAGTTTCTCCGTTTCCTGACTCTGGGTCTCATTGGGGCTGATGGCAGCTGAAGAAGAAGAGACAAAATATTATCAGAAATATCAGTTGGCACAAATTCTCAGTCTCAAATATCTGGTTATATTAACATAGAAGGAGAAAGACCTTCTGCTTACCCTGGGTTAAGACCATTAAACCCCCCAGTTCAGCTGGAAAGGCCCAGGCCCCACTTCCAGAAGCAAGCAACAACAACAACAAAATGATATACTAGTGCAGTAGTGGTCAGTAGTTGCAGGCTCAGTCTGCGTCTGGGCTTTCTTCTTCTCCTTTTTGTATGTTTCGTCCTGCCGCAACGCACACCGCTGTATAATTGTCCGGAGAGACAGCTCATCTATCAGATTCAGATTGCATACTGACAAATAGTAGTTGCAAGAAGCATGCTCTGTACCTGACAATACCGAATAGTTGTGGTCATTTGCATGATGCTTAAATGCAGCAGACATCACTTTTCCACAACACTTCAGAGTTATGCCCCCTGTATTTACTTATTTTTATTCAAGGGAGCGCACTTCCTCAATTATTGTAAATTTCAGCCTACATCCAGATGTACTTTTCTCCCTTGGGCGTGTGTGTGTGTCCACGCGTGCGTGCACTGCTTTTGTTCAAATGAGTGCACATAAGTTTTAGAAGTATCTGTTGTATCTTGTTTTAGGCCTTACAATGTAAACCTATAATTATTGTGAACGTTTTATTCTACTGTATTCTGTTCTTTTTGTATTTTAATCTTCTTATCCTTCTGTTTGTCTGTTTATTTGTGTTGTTTGACAGTTTTCATTGGTGACAGCAAACAGATTTCCTTTTTAGGCCTATATTTTAAAGGACAATAAGAAAATTGATTAATTGAATTGATTGATTGTGCACAATACTGTGAGGGTTGAGGAAAGGGTTAGCTAGGGATATGGAACTGAGGATGTGAGCGATCAATGGACGCACTTGAAAAGCATCGATCTGATGGGGGTGGGTTTTTTTGTAAGGCTAATACGTTATAATTTATAGCAAGCCTTTCTTGCTGTAAGCCCCCTACCAGGCCTATCTTTCATATCTGATGGTTAATGTTGTAAAATCTATCAAGTGGGTCGCTCAGGCGCACACGCACGCACGCACGCACACGCTCGCGGCACGCACGCACGCACGCACACGCACACACACACGCGGCGCGCACGCACGCACACGCACGCACGCACACACACACATACGCACACGCACACGCACGCACGCGCACGCACGCACGCACACGCACACGCACGCACACGCACACGCACGCACACACACACACACACACACACACACACACACACACACACACACACACACACACACACACACACACACACACTCACACACACTCACACACACACAAATTAGGTTATTTTTGATATTTGGATGACAAGGCGTTGTGGTTGATTCCCAACAGCGTTGTGAACCCTTGAACATAGGGGTTCACAGTCTGGTACTGTATCGTTTGGACGGGTGTCCAAGTCTGGGCTTTCTTCTTCTCCCCGCTGATGCTTAGGGTGGGATCAGCATGGTCGTTGGTGGGCAGAGATGTTAAAGCACGTAGGTTGTCGATCTCAACTCCCGCATTTCTTGTCCAAAGCTGCTGGCTGCTAACCCCTCTCCCAAAGGCCGTTTTCAGGACCACCGAGCAGCCTTCTCCCGACCGGGACGCTGTTGTCGTCGACACACGACGGGAGACACACCTCAAGTCGAACAGTCTCTGCAGGCGGATGTGATTCCCCCCCAGTGAAGGAGCCCTCCCCTCCGGTGCACTCGCAGGACCACTGGGCATCGATAGCTGCAGAGATCATCCAAGTCACCGTATGTCGCCCCGTCCGTATGCCAAGTCAGCCAACATCCATGGTGGGGGAGGATGACTGCGCTGCCCTTTCTGCTGCCTGCCACTCAGCAGAACTTCAAGTGTAGTCTGCCACCCTTACACTTGTTGTCTCTTTCAAAAGTTATTTCTCTCTTTATGTATTATAGGTCGTGATTGAATGCGTGTTTCCCATGCACCCCCATCGCACTTTCCTCTGTTGTGTACACGGCTTTTTTTCTGACGACTTGTCATGCTTTTTCACATTGGGTCATGTTTTGCGGGTCTAAGACTTTTTTGCCTTTTTGAATCATGTCTTTTTTTTCTTCTGGACGTGGTCCATATGCGTGCGTGGGCGTGTGTGGTGTGTGTGTGTGTGTGTGTGTGTGTGTGTGTGTGTGTGTGTGTGTGTGTGTGTGTGTGTGTGTGTGTGTGTGTGTGTGTGTGTGTGTGTGTGTGTGTGTGTGTGTGTGTGTGTGTGTGTGTGTGTGTGTGTGTGTGTGTGTGTGTGTGTGTGTGTGTGTCTTTATCTTCTCTCTCTTGCCATTAGGTCTGTTTCTGCTATATTCCATTTATGTTATCTGTGTGTGTTCGCGTTGTATTGCGTTTGTGTTTGAATGTTAACGTGTGTGTGCGCTTTGATTTGATTTCTATCAAGATTCAGCGCCGTATAAATACTGTATGTTGTTGTTGTGTTGTTGTTGTTGTGTGTGTGTGTGTGTGTGTGTGTGTGTGTGTGTGTGTGTGTGTGTGTGTGTGTGTGTGTGTGTGCGTGTGTGTGTGTGTGTGTGTGTGTGTGTGTGTGTGTGTGTGTGTGTGTGTGTGTGTGTGTGTGATTGTTATTGTACTTTCTGTTTTTGTGTGATCCTTTGTAAATCACAGTGAGATCGATGGCTTGATTTATTTATTTATTTATTTATTTTGTATTATTATTATTATAAATGTATTCAAAAACACTTATGCCCGTGGTCTGTGACAACGCTAAACAGTAGCAACAACAACGACAACATCGATGACGGCGACGATCATTATGAGGAGGATCAGAGGGGAGGAGGAGGAGGAGGAAAAGGAGCTTATTATTTTAGTAAGAAGATAGCATGCAAAGGTAAACATGCTCAATATAGATGAAACTGCCTTTTCACTTGTTTCCCCTTGTGGTTGTTGTGTTGTTGTCAGTTGTTTGTCTATTTGTTTGTTTGATTGATTGGGGGTTTGGGGGGAGAAATAGCATGTTTTCCTGTACATAAACTGGCGACTGACGTAAATGAGAGTGAAGTATAGGTAATGACAGTATGCAAAACAACAAGTGCGCGTTGTTTACGTCTGAGGTAGGCTTACTGGGAGCACGTGGGCCCACGCGTGCGTTTTTGCATGGCGTGACAATCTTCTGCTTTGTTTGTTGTCCTGAATCGAGGCCAGAACTGGAGAAACGGTGCCTTTGCATTCATGTAAACATAGGCCTATTTTCAAGCCAATGTGAAGGGTAAACTTCCCTGCTGTCAAGGTCGCTCAGCAATCGAAAGCAAGTTTTGTCTGTTGTGTCGTTACGTTACTGTTCAGCAGAATAAGTACCATCAGCATCCAGCATGCATACTCTCTCTCTCTCTCTCTCTCTCTCTCTCTCTCTCTCTCTCTCTCTCTCTCTCTCTCTCTCTCTCTCTCTCTCTCTCTCCATTTGTACATGCGTGCGTTTATGTGCCCGCGCGCAAGTATCAAAGGCTAAACTATTGAAACGATCACGGTAAACTTTGGCTGAAGGTGGTTTGTGATGTATCAAAGACGATGCGTGCTATGTCAATTCATACTTGGGTTTATAGTCTAAAAGAGTTTTCTTTCTTGTTGAATTTCTACAAATAACTTGACGATTGTCTTTTAAAACACGCGTGAATCTTTAACAGAGTTCAACATGTAACAAATATTAATGACCGCTGAAAACGATATAAATGAAATTGCCCTGAGGGACGCATGTCTATACATTTATAAGGTCAGTTATGTTGGGATGATGGGGGGGGGGGGGGTTGTTGTTTTTGGACGTTGTTTCTGTCTTCTGTAGGTTACTGGGACTAAGCTTACATCCATGCGCCTACAGCCTTTTCTTCCTTTTGGAAAGATAAAATTTTTGCATCACTGAATCAGTGTCAGTAGCTGGGCTGTATTTCTATGTTACGGCCATTGAACACACAGACACAGCAATGCACTACACAGGCTGTCATTAATCATCACTATGATAAAGCCATGTTTTAATCTTCACTTGCCAGGCAGTTTTCGGCGACTGATTTTGTATATTCTGACAGAATTGTACACTCTTTGATTGTACTAAACGAACGAAAAATGGTGTTTTACGTCCTCTCGGTCTGGAACAGACACATATGGGACATTTGTAAATACAAAGATGGTGGGAACGATACTGGAGGCAATGCCCGGAAACAGTGCAACACCAGTAAAGTCCCGATTTTTTAACAATACAGACACGTGTATCAGTAACCACGCCTCGGTTAAACCTCATCGGCTATGGTACCGCCACATTGTATAACATAAAAGTGTTGAATTGTACTGAATGAATGAAAATCCGTTTAACGTCCTCCGGTCTGAAACAGACACATGTGGGACATTAGTATAAATAAAGATGGTGGGAACGATCCTGGAGGCAATGCCCGGAGGCAGTGCAATACCAGGAGGGTCCCGATTTTTTAACAATACAGATGTGTATATTTGTGTATAATTAATCTGGAGAATTGTACTGAATATATACACTACACATAATTTATGAATAAAACTATATTAACAGAATGTGGATTTTTACCCGGCCAGAGGCCGAGGTATTGCGATCGGTTTGTGTGTCTGTGTGTGTGTCTCTGTGTGTGTGTGTGTCTGTCTGTGTATCGATTATCTTAAAAAAACTACTGTTTGGATTTTGATTAAAATTGGCAGAGGGGTAGACAGCTTGAAAAGGAAGCTTCCTTTCGTTAATCAACACCGTGCTGACCTTGACCTTGAAGTTTGACCTTGAAAACCGAAATTTCTTTCTTTGGGCTATGTAATTTCCCCCCAGCTTTATTTCGTGAACTAGTGAACAGAATCGCTTCAAATTTTGTGTGGTGCTGTACCATGGTGCAAGGAAGTTTGTATAAAAGTTCAGCTGTATCTCGTGAACTACTGAACAGAATCGCTTCAAATTTTGGGCTATGTATTTTATGCGTTCTGTAAGGCTGGAAAGTGGTGTGTTTATTGGGGGGGGGGGGGAGAGGACATCACTCGGTGCAAGGAAGTTTGTATAAAAGTTCAGCTGTATCTCGTGAATTACTGAACAGAATCGCTTCAAATTTTGGGCTATGTATTTTATGAGTTCTGTAAGGGTGGAAATTGGTGTGTTTATTGGGGGGTGGGAGGGGACAGGACATAACTCTGGCCGGGTTTGCATTGTCACAATGCGTTGCTGCCGCTCGGCGATGCCCTTGTTTTTTTAATACAGCAAGCATAATATATCACTTCATATTTCGTGATGCATAACCTAACAAATTTGTCAACATTTCTTGCATTTAAAATATAGCCTCGAAGCTTTTGTTTTAAATTTGAAGCAACGGGTGTTTCAAAGAAGTTAAATTAGTATACTATTACTAAGGCAGTCATTGATAGGACACCAAAAAAAGAACTTTTTTTACACAGCACTACATCCCCATTTAGACTGTCCCATTCTCTGACGTCATTGTCCACAAACTACCTGCATTAGCCTACCATCTTCATTATATCAGCACTACATCCCCATTTAGACTGTCCCATTCTCTGACGTCATTGTCCAGAAACTACCTGCATTAGCCTACCATCTTCATTATATCAGCACTACATCCCCATTTAGACTGTCCCATTCTCTGACGTCATTGTCCAGAAACTACCTGCATTAGCCTACCATCTTCATTATATCAGCACTACATCCCCATTTAGACTGTCCCATTCTCTGACGTCATTGTCCACAAACTAGGCTGCATTAGTAGCCTACCATCTTCATTCTAGATGATCGAAGACTGACCATGCGTCACGTGCCTGTTAGTCATCGCCTTATGTCTACTCCTTCCTGGCTGCATCGATGCCAATCGATACCACATTAATGATTAACCCTCACACATCAGGCTGATTGTCTTGGTCCTCATCTGCGTGATGGGGGTCCTTGCTGCGTTGTTTCGATGCTCTCTTCTCGGCCGACGTGGCCCCCATCCTCTGGCACTCTCCTCCTCCTCCTCGCCCCCCCCCCCCCCCCCCCCCCCCCCATTCTTGTCCACCTTATTACCCACACACCTCACCCGCCCCCTATTATTAAGTGGGAATCCTACTGTCATTGTACAGTTTCTTGTCTTTTTAGTTCCCGAGCGAAGCTTCGGGAAGTAGGGGAAGACGGGGTAAAAAGCCCATGGGCGGGTAAGAAGCCCATGCCAATTATCTCATGAACTGAAGCAAATTTCAGTCACATTTTGCCCATGAGACGAGTGTTAATGTTTAGCATTCGTTTCGTGGGCAAATTTGACTAAAATTATCTTTATTTCATGAGATAATTGGTATGGGCTTCTTACCCGCCGATGGGCTTTTTACCCCGTCTTCCCCTACTGCTTTTTGTCTCGTCCGTGCGTCCATCCGTCCGTGTGTCCGGCTGGCCTCGTTTTCTTGAAAACGGTTCAGTGTATTTCAATCACTTTTGATGTACAAGTATTACACGATATCAGCTATCGACTGAATGCTTTAGTTTTATTTTAAGTCAAGGTCATGCTGATTAAGGAGTTCAAATCCCCAAACACTTAACATTGGGGCGCAGATGCGTCATGCTGCTGTTATGTGCCCAAGTTCAGTCGCTCGGGAACTTATCTGCCGCTCGGCAATACACTTGTTTTTAGTTGTGTTGTTTTTCTGCCAATGAGGTTATGTCTTTGTTTTGTTTGTCCGTGTGACTGGACTGTCGGTGAAATAAACCACTTTACAAGAAAATGAAATAGAAACACCCGGAGGTGCTAATGGGACCCAGAGTTGCACCAGCCATGCCCGCCCCATCAACGCGAGAGCAGCCCTGCTCCAGCCTTGGAAGTCTGTGTTGTGTTACTGGGGAGCAGGCACACACGGGACATTCCATTAAGCATACAAGGCGCATAGCTACTCCCGGCTTGGTGACCATCGGATACGATCCCAAAGAGAGCTATTGACAAGTTTGAAGACTTTTTATGGAGATTTGGCGAAGGCCTATCATCTGAAGAACAACATAGAAAATAAGGTATAGTGCAGTTATAGGAGTATTTGGGCAATATTTTGTTTTATTCTAGTACATTTTAGTCTCTATTCGAGTCAATTCAGCACATTTTGCAGCAACACAGGCTTATAAAAAAAATGAGACTGGATTTTGTGGACAAGTGGGATTCCATGCAGGAAATAAGCCATTGAAGCTTTGAAGCAGTCGAGCAGAGTATTCGGATACAGTGATTTACGAAAAAGAAACACTTGAAGATGCTGGTGGGACCCGGAAATGCATTGACCCAACCTGACCTGCCAACACGAGAGCAGCACTTCAGTCCTTTGAATTCCTGTACGATTAAATCGACCTTGGTATAGTTTGGTTCAATTTCTTCTCCGTCTCTGCTTGTTCCTGTTGAGGGACTGGGCGTGTCCTGTGTGCTCAACTGGGCTTTAAGCAGACTGAATTGAGTTGTCTGTTTCTGCGGAAGTTTGCACTGTGTCAATGCTTTTTAATTTATGAGAGAAAAGCTGTTTCATTGACATTGGTACGCTTGTGTGCCAGTATTGGCATAAAACATTGTGTTTGTATTGTTCGCATATTTGCAATTGTTTGGTGGACTGTAACAATTCAGTATGCTTCGTCTGATGTTCGGGTGAACTGAAGGATTAACCGATTGATGGCGGATTAGGTGATCGGCTGAAGGATTAGCTAATCCTAAGATAAGCGGCCCCGTCATTTGGCAGACTTTTCAAGGACCCAAAATAACATGTTATTTCAGATAGGAAACTGAGGATTAGCGCGCGCGCGTGTGTGTGTGTTGTGTGTTGTTGTGTGTGTAGTGTGTGTGTGTGTGTGTGTGTGTGTGTGTGTGTGTGTGTGTGTGTGTGTGTGTGTGTGTGTGTGTGTGTGTGTGTGTGTGTGTGTGTGTGTGTATACATGTGTGTGTGTGTGTGTGTGTGTGTGTGTGTGTGTGTGTGTGTGTGTGTGTGTGTGTGTGTGTGTGTGTGTGTGTGTGTGAGTGAATGTGTATGTGTGCGTGTGTGCGTATATGTGTGTATGCGTGCGTGCGTGCATGTATGTGTGCGTGTATGTGAGTGTACATGTGTAGGCCGGTGTGCGTGCGTGCGTACGTACGTGTGTGTGTGCGTGTTTGCGTGCGTGCGTGCGTGCGTGTGTGTGTGTGTGTGTGTGTGTGTGTGTGTGTGTGTGTGTGTGTGTGTGAGAGAGAGAGAGAGAGAGAGAGAGAGAGAGAGAGAGAGAGAGAGTGTTGTGTGCGCGTGTGTGTGCGTGTGTGCGTGTGCGTGTGTGCGCACGCGCGCGATAAATGGATGGGTGTGTGATCTATGCATACCCTTTTTCTTAACAGCCTAGTACAGCATGCATTATTAGGTTGTTTTTTTCCTTCTCGCGCCCCTGACCTACCATCATTCCCCCAACCCGTCCTCACCCTTTCCTGGTCCACTCAACCCCTTCCTCTTTCTAACTTAAACAATAAACCCGCCTGCTTACTTTGGGTGGGTGCCAAAATGCAGGCAGCAAAAGGTGAATGCATTTAGATCCTGTTAGGTGATTTGTTTTTGTCACATGTATGTTCTTGACCTCATAGGTATTGAGTGCATTCATGCTGTTTTACTTAAAAACGTAAGAAAAAAATGTTGCAGC
>CM065683.1:42208440-42233440 GCA_017654935.2 Phymorhynchus buccinoides | reverse complement strand
ACACTTTTATTATAATAATCCAGTAAAGATTGTTTTACATGTTTGAAATTTACTTTAGATAAGGAACCATTTGAAAGTGAATGGACTCAATATGAGAAAATCTCTTGTCCTTAAAAGGAAAGAATAGATTGGGACAGAGGCAAATATCAATAAAATCAGGAGGATGCTCATGGCGACAGATTGTCTGTGTGCCTGAGCGTGCATGCGTGCGTGCGTGTATGTGCGTGTGCGTGTGCGTGTGTGTGGTGCGTGTTCACATTTTCAATACGGCTACACATATAACTATAAAAAAGCGCGATTTCAGTCAGCACCAGCACAATCTTGCCCTTACGATCTTTTCTTCAAGAACTCATTCGGTTGCCAGATCATGCATGACGCGTTACCATGGCAACAGCCAATGGTGGACCAAGTTTGGCCAGGAACTATCAAGGGTCCTCTGTTGGGCAAAGAAGCTTTCAGCTGTGCAAATATCTGGTAAAAAGAACTGGTGTAGTTCCATCCTTTGTCGTATTAACACTTGGAAAGGAACCGCATGGCACCTTGTGGAACCATGTTACTGACAGCTTGCAGGTCTTAGGACCCAGAAACAGGCAGTGTTCAGTAGTAAGGATGACTTAAGTCGTCGTGAGAGCACCACACAAGGTCACCGTAGTCTATGGCGTTGGCATTGGCATTGGCGTTGGCATTGAGAAGGCAATGGTTTTCAGTCCTGTTGCTCCGTTTCCAGTGCACGATGAAGTTGTTGCCATCATTGTTGTCCCAGTATTGTGAACCATCCGCCTCGAAGCAGACGGCAAACTGAATGGAGTGGGAACGGTCGGCCATTGAAGGAACGTTAAACTCAAACTTATATCTGTCGTAGCCGGGCTTGGCCAGGCCGCAGTGGGAGGCCTCCACGTCCTGAAAACTTTGCCACGAGTCCACTGTGCATCGACCAAACACCCGTTTCGATGAAGGCCGAATGTCGATGAGAGTTGTACAGTTTACTTCCAAGTGATTCACCCACACATTCTCCACAGCCATCATATTGTGCCTCAGTTCATCTTCAAAGCTGGCCCTACCCATAGGCTGTGGATCAGGGGCAGAGAGGACAGCTTCCGGATTGCCATTGTCGCTGTCCAGCTGCAAGCCAGCAACGCCTGATAAAGATGGGGGAGATGCAGGGTTGTCCAGCATCAAGCGAACCTCCGCCAGAGGTTGGCCCATGTCATCAGCGAACGAAACGCGGCGCCTTCCCTTCCTGCAGGAACTTTGAGATGAAGAAACGTCTCTTAGTGACACAATTTCCTTAAGGACCGACGTGGTGGACCCCTCAGAATTGTCGGAGCTGTCATTAGAAGCCTCATTGTTCTTGGAGGGCGATGACATAATAGATTTGAGAGCAGAGGTCTTGCTGCGGGGTGAAGGGCCACGCACCTTGATGCAGGCTGGGGAAGGGCTGGAGGTGGAGGGGGAGAGGAAGGAGTAAGGGTTGTAGCTGGAGGTGAGGCTGAGGCTGCCCAGACTGAAGCCCGAGTTAGGCGGACTGGCCGACAGCAGGTACTGACCGAAATCCAGCGACAGCATGCTGCAAGGTCTTGTGTCCGGACTGGGCGCAAAGTCCAACATGGTCAAGCCTGAAACAAAACCATAGAAACCTCGTTTTTAATCAGAAGGCAAATCAAACAATGTATCCATTTGATGAAACATGTCTATTACTTAACTTGCGAGAGGGGATACAAAAGGAAATCTTTTCCGAGGTAAATACAATCATAAACAATAGGCCGAAACAGTCGGAAAGAAATTCAATAACTAAGGCTATATTGTACGTTACGCACTCCCTCGGGTTATGACAGGGGTGCCTAAAGTACAACTTTGACAGAAGCTGTTCTTTTGATCAACACCTTCGCTACTTCAGCGGGGATAATTATTGGACAATGTTCACATTTCTGCCCATGACGGGAAAAAATCTGTTGACCAAAAAAAGCAATCGGCTATGTTCTTTTCTGTTATAAATCATCGTTCTTCACGGACAGAAATGTGAATACTGCCATAGAAGACAGCTTAAGAAGGTTTTTGTATTATTATTATTAAAAACATTCATTGTATGCCCATATATCTTTAATAAAATTTGATTTAGTAGAATAGTACCATAACTGTTTGGACAAGGGTGAAACGACAATATCTACAAAATAATGAAGAAAACACCTGCCCGAGACAGAAAGAGTCAAAGGCAAACAAGAGTCGGCGTTTGATTCTAAAGTAGTAACGTACCCCATGTTGCCGGCTGAATTGCTTGCTCGGTGGAAATTTGATACACGTTCGGTATTACAGGCCGTTACCTTACACCATCAAAATTTGGAAACACTGTCTCACACCCTGACTTTTAACTGAAGTGGTTAAGCGAGGCTGCTGCGTTTCACACGCAGTTAAAACTATAAAAGCCCTACGTTTCTTCTAAAATAAAATTCAAACACCTTTTTTTTTTCTCTATCACGCTGAACACGAAAAACTCGGCAGTTTGCAAAGTTTCTGAAAAAGGGACTGTTCTGTGGCTTCTAATTTCTACGATAGCTTGTGATGTTGAAAGCTTCAAGGACCCTGGCTGAAATGACGTTTTGAGTCGTACTCACACAAAAAGACATGTCCATTGAAAAACGAACTTTTTCGTGAAACTTAAAGCAAACTGACAAGAAACACGCTGCAGCATTCACCCCACCCCCCCACCCCCCTCCACCACCCCACCCTCTTTCTATTCCCACACTTTATGTAACAGCCATGTAATAAAATTTACTTCTTTTTTTTAAAGTTTTGCATTGTTTGCCGAGTTGTCCATAGTTACAAGTATGCGTGCTACTACTACTACTACTACTACTAATAATAATAATAATAATAATAATAATAACAATAATAATAATAATAATAATATTAATATTAATAATAATAACAATAATAACTATAAAAGCATAGTCTACTGATACCCCAGTGTGTGTGTGTGTGTGTGTGTGTGTGTGTGTGTGTGCGTGTGGTGTGCGTGTGCGTGTGCGTGTGTGTGTGTGCGTGTGTGTGTGCGTGTAAGTGTGTGTGTGTGTGTGTGTGTGTGTGTGTGTGTGTGTGTTGTGTGTGTGTGTAAGTGTGTGTGTGTGTGGGGGGGGGGGGGGGGGGTGCTTTGGGGCGATAAAAAGCGCTTTGGAGCTTGGCCTGGTGCGCACATTACATGTGATTATCATGTTATGCTCTTCACTGTCAGTGTTTCTCTTCACAATGAAAAAATACTAAAGAAAATAATTATATTGCGAGGATACGGCACGTGATATCATTTCAACCAAAATGGTTGGCCATATAAACGTACTCTCAGCTACATTACAATTTTAAAAAGAAAGCTGGCAAAATTGTCTCCTTTGTCCAGACGATGATGCTTGTAACTTTATTTCACCTAAACAGCCAGCTGCCGCATCTGTTTTCCGTGCCTTCGACTTTTTAATGACACTAAAATCTCGTGAAAGATACTTAACAAATCATAGTGAAAATAGGTAGAATTATATCTGATGTCCCAAAGATTATGCACATTATGTCAATTCACTTCAATGGCGAGCGATACAAATGTACTCTCATAAACGTGCACACATTCTGTGAGTACCTTTACATGGCCTGTACCTTTGTTTTTTTCGTACTGTCTCATTGTCTGTTGCAGATGGGAAGAAATGACCGACCATGCTAAAAATCAAATCCTTTATGTTCGTTTCTTCTTCTTCTTCTGCGTTCCTGGGCCATAGGGCCACAATGGGTACGTATGTGTCCGTTTTCCAGTTTTCAATGGAGTCCTCGCTGCATTCAGCCGACACATTCCGATTTCGGAGGAGCTCAAAGGAGAAAACTAAATGGAAATTTGAGAGAAAATTTTTTGGGAAAAAAGGCAGGAGAATGGGCCAAGAGCCAGTAGATGACACAAAACAAGGGACAAGGAAAGAAGAGTCAAAGAGGGAGACAGATTAGAGGAAGTTACAAGCACAGAGCTTCCAGAAGGTGGGGGAACTATTTGTACAGAAGACAACACCCACCCACCCATCCAGGCGGTTTTGTTTCAATTTCGCTGTCTCTGTCTCTCTGTCTGTCTGCCCCCTCTCTCTCTCTCTCTCTCTCTCTCTCTCTCTCTCTCTCTCTCTCTCTCTCTCTCTCTCTCTGTGCATGCGTGCACGCGTATTCAGCATGACTGTGTAGGCCTACAATAAGTCAGTAACAGTACATGTATTAAGGAATGTTTAACAGTGAAGCTGGAAAGCAAAATAGTAAGGTGGAAGGTGGTAGAAGGAGATAGAGGGATAAATGGGCAGACCTTCAAAAACAACACACGCAATAATATGACAACCCAGAACAAAAGTATTCGTCATGCGCACAGCTAGACTGGGTCACAAGTCGTTACATTTCAGCTGAGCTTCTCCTCTAGGCCAACTGTCGACATTGACAGTGACCTTATAATGCTATTTTAAGCACTGAGCGTGCATGCAACACTGTACGTGACAAATATGCCCTGCCAAATCGTTACATGTGTGTCAAGTCAAGTCAAGTCAAAATTTTATTTCCAGATGGAACACTGAATAAGCAAATAATATACTTTTTTTCATCAAGCCATCCGTAAAAATAAAATAACGAAGGAACTAAAGATTCCAAAGTAGTAAACAATAAAGAAAGGGGAGAAGAGGGGCAAATAAACAAAGAAACAAAACAGGGAAGAGGGTGGGGAGTGGGAGAGTAACGTATTATCTACATTATATACACTATATATATATTATACATCAATTCTTCACATGTCAACACATTTTCTCTATTTTGACCCTCATTTCAAATAGAGGAAAATGAAGAGAGAGATTATGTTCTGTTAAAGATTTTTTTTTTTTCTTGAGAGAGCTCTTGTTTGCTTTTTTTTTTTTAATTGGACAGTAATTTGTTCCATTAATCTCCACCCGAATAGAGAGGAGACTAGATTTGAATAGATTATTATTTGGTCGAGGGAATGACAGGAAATGGGTGTGTCTGCTTGTGTTTGTCTTAAATTTGTCTGCTATCTTTTTTGGAGCATTTCCGTTGACAATATATTATGCATGCAGATTGCCTTTTTGAGGAAAAGTCTGTCTTGAAAGTTTAGTATATCCAGTTGTTTGTAGTCTTCAATGTGTGTGTGTGTGTGTGTGTGTGTGTGTGTGTGTGTGCGTGCGTTGCGTGCGTGCGTGCGTGTGTGTGTGTGTGCGTGTGTGTGCGTGTGCGTGTGTGCGTGCGTGCGTGCGGTAAAGGTCAAGATGTGCCAACCCCCCCTGCATTTCTCGGTTAATTCCATTTTCCCGTTTTTGCCTTTCTTACCAAACATAAAGCTGTATTTTATTAACCTTTTAAGCTAATAACCTTTTTGGAATACTAACCCTATCCCTAACCCTAGGTCATTATCTAATAGGACCCCCCCCCCCCCCCCCCCCCCCCCCCCCCCCCCCCCGTGGGAGATAACCCCCCCCCCCCCCCCCCCCCCCCCTATGTACTGCAGTACACGGCGCCATTTGTCACAGTCGTGGTTCATTGCGTTTTCCCGTCTTATAGGGGGGAGGGGGGGGGGGGGGGGTGTGGGGGGGGTTAGGGGTAGGATAGGGTTAGTATTCCAAAAAGGTTATTAGCTAAAAAGGTTCATACAATACAGCTTTATGATTGGTTACAAAGGCAAAAACGGAAAAAAAAACTTTCATCGCCACTGTCGCCTCTTGGCACCGCAATGATTTAACACCCATTTTGGCATATGTCACTTAAAGGCATCAAATGATGGTCTTTTATCCAGTGACCTTATGTTCTTAATTTTGTAAGGTAATGACAGGCCCGATTTTATACATGTATGTCACAGAGGAATCCCCAATATTACAAACAGAATCTTTTCCAGTGATCGCGTTTACTGGTAATTATCAGTAAAATTCTGATTGCAAAACCAAAATACTGAAACAAATTTGATCTGTCATGCCCAGGGAGTGAGGGACTGATAATATTTTGCTAGAACTGATAAATTGTGAAAACAGAGGCTTTAAAATTCGGTTTTCACTGTTTTTGTGTTTCCCTAGGACTGGTTGTGATACCGGTTGGGGGGGGGGGGGGGGGGGGGGGGGAGGGGGGCATTGTCGCTGATGGGTATGGTTTTCAAAATTCCTAGCGCGATCACTGTTTTCTCTAGACTACCAGATGAGTTTAATGGAAAGCTTGGGCTGAAAAAATGGCTGGCGTTGAAAGGGTTTAAAGAGAGAGAGAGAGAGAGAGAGAGAGAGAGAGAGAGAGAGAGAGAGAGAGAGAGAGAGAGAGAGAGAGAGAGAGAGAGAGAGAGAGAGAGAGAGAGAGAGAGAGAGAGAAACAGAATGACTGGCAAAGGAAGGAAGAGATAAAAGGCAAAGAGAGACGGTGGGTCAGCAAGAGAGAAAAAAGCTAGAAAGAAGAAAGATGAAACAGGCCTATGATTATAAAATATAACAAAAATAAATGCAGTCTCCAGTCACGCATTATTAAACGTGAAGCTTATTTGTATTTTACGCACCAGCACAATATCCTTATGGGGACCAACATAAGATTGGTACTTGAGTGAATATTATCTAGCCCATAATGCACACACAGTATGCTATCAGTTGATCAAGCAAAATTGATAGTCTGTGTGCTTTGATTTCTCGTTATTTTCTGCATCATAATTCATATTACCAACATCACTGAAGTCTTAGTGAAGTGCCGACTCGATAACAGATCGATATTCGCTGATCCCGCGAACAAACATGCTACGGCCAGCAGTTAGCACTGCCCTGCATCAATATGATCTGCACGCTTTAATTTTTGTTTACACGGGCAAGTCTATTATAACTGGCAGTGTGCTCGACAACAAAAAAGGAGCGCATGGTGGTTAGAACTGACAACAGTGCCGGAGTTGCTGAGAGGGTGACGATCGGTCGGAACACACACACACACACACACACACACACACACACACACACACACACACACACACAGAGAGAGAGAGAGAGAGAGAGAGAGAGAGAGAGAGAGAGAGAGAGAGAGAGAGAGAGAGAGAGAGAGAGAGAGAGAGAGAGAGAGAAGAGAAAGCCAAGAGAGAGAGAGAGAGAGAGAGAGAGAGAGACTAAGCCAAGGAGAGAGAGAGAGAGAGAGAGAGAGAGAGAGAGAGAGAGAGAGAGAGAGAGAGAGAGAGAGAGAGAGAGAGAGAGAGAGAGAGAGAGAGGGGTGAGGAGTTAGAGAGGGGTGAGAGTTAGAGAGTTATTTTAAATTTAATAACAATCTCTCTCTCTCTCTCTCTCTCTCTCTCTCTCTCTCTCTCTCTCTCTCTCTGTATGTGTGTCTGCATTTCCCATTTATGAACAAATCAATCATATTTTTCATAAACTGAATTATGAGAGTTTTTTTCTTCTTTAAACAAAATTTTTAAAAAATCAGTGGTGGCGTCTGTTCAAGAGTAGAAGAACTTTTTTCCCCGAAGTTAATTGTTCACTTAGTCAAAACTTATTATTCTTCATACAAAACTATAAAATTATTGAACATTTTTATTTAGGAGAAAGAAAAAACGCGACAGAACCCATGATTACTAGGCCTATAATGAGATAACACGTTACGACAACAACACGTTAAATTTGAATCCATTTTTTTTCCCTGAAAATATTTGTCATGATTGTAAAAGAAATCCACCCTCAAAATTCAGTAGTACTAACCTTAGTTTGCAGTTTCCGCAATAACAAAAAATAAATCACTTTTTCAGTCTCGATTCTGGACAACCACACGCAAGCTCCAGTTCTTCTCGAAAAGCTGCACTGCAACTTGGCTTCTGTGCCGACAAAATCTTCTGAGGGAAAATACACCTCTTGGCACCGGTGTTTTATCTTGAAGTAGGCCTACAGGTTTGTGCCATGAATGAGATCAAGGGCATTGTCGTCTGCTTTTCAGCTTTGCGTGAAATCTGCTGCGACCAATGAGAAAGAGGAGGGGTGCAGGCTCCACCAACCAGCGTCAAGGTCAGCACGTTGCTGTCACATGGTGTGCGCCTGCTATACTTAGGTTGTAAACACGAACCAGCGCAAATACTTACTTACCTTGCCCTCCGCTGTTTGTGTTGTGTAGCCGCTATCTTTGCTCCGTGTATATGTAGAAGTTTCTTATTATTATGCAAATAGGCCACAGTGTTCTTTTCTCCTGACCTACCACCCTTCCACCCCCCTTCTCCCCTTTTTTCCGCTGAATTCGCTGTGATAGGCCTACCTGTGGTGGCCTAGTAACATTCGTGTGTGGGTTATTTTCAGACGAAGAGAGAGAGAGAGAGATAAAGAGAGAGAGGTGTAAAGATTGTGATATAAACAAATACACTTATGGAGTAAGATAGGTTGCAACTAGAAAGAAAGAAAAAAAACAGATAATAAAATAATATCAGAAAACACACACACACACCACAAACATTAACTAGGACAGAAACAGAAAATCTTACAAGTGCATGTTTGCATTTGTGTATTGTCCCTTTGTCCCAACTTTTGCCCCTCCCTTCCTACTCCCCCGGCCTGTTGTATATCTTTCAAGAAAAAAAAGAGGGGTGGGGGGGTGAAATACACACACACACACACACACACACACACACACATTCCAAACACACACACACGTTGGTCTAAGATCAATGTAAGGTGGATAGACGTTAAATTAAAGAACGAACGAGCACACACACACACGTACTATCACACACACACACACACAAACACACACATTGTGACACGCGAGTGCGCACGCACACACACGCACATAGAGAGAGCGACACACACACACACACACACACACACACACACACACACACACACACACACACACACATATTATATCTATCGAAGTTGTACAAATTTGAGAAAGCAAAACGTTCTCGCGCTCGCTCCCAGGTTTCCTCGATAGCTCTACCACACCGATGTGTTGACGCTGACTGTTGCTTTCGATTTCATCATTGACTAACGAAGTGTCTGAACTTTACGGGGCATGGTCCGTTTAGAATTCATTGTGTCATATTTTATACCTACAGCATGTCTCCATTATTTTTAGGCGTTTTGGTTTGTTTGTCTGTTGGTTTTTTCCTGAAATACAAAAAAACTCATTCATGCTCTCTCTCTCTCTCTCTCTCTCTCTCTCTCTCTCTCTCTCTCTCTCTCTCTCTCTCTCTCTCTCTCTCTCCCAACTTTTGCCCCTCCCTTCCTACTCCCCCGGCCTGCTGTATATCTTTCAAGAAAAAAAGAGGGGGGGGGGGTGAAATGCACACACACACACACACACACACGCAATCAGACTAATCAGTAAATGATGGCTGGTTGATGGTTCGTCCCACGTGTGCTGTTTGGAGCCGAGCGGACGAATTAAACCTAACTTTCATTCGCGTGAGTCGTTTGGCACAAGAACTTAGTAAATAACTTCGCTTCATCACCTTCAGAAACTTTAAGAATTGCTATTCATCGATGAGAGTATTGTGGCGATGAGGTCTATCCGAGGCGTGGTTACTGCTACACCTATCTGTATTGTTAAAAAATCGGGACTTTACTGGTGTTGCACTGCCTCCGGGCATTGCCTCCAGTATTGTTCCCACCATCTTTGTATCTACAAATGTCCCATATGTGTCTGTTTCAGACCGAGGGGACGTAAAGCACCATTTTTCTTCTAGTGAGTTAAGAACTGACTCAAGAACCCGTAACAGTGATTTAAAAATACTAACCCAGTATAGCCGAACTAATATTAGAAAAAAATTATTTTCTAACAGAGTAACAAAGTTTTGGAATACTCTTCCTGCACATATTAAACGAGCACAGAATCTAATACAATTCAAAAACCTCCTTGGTGGATACACCAACATGACTACAATGCGAGCATGACTGAAAGGCAGATTTGCTGAAAACAAAATACAAAAACCTCTCAGCTGTGCGAAAGTTCAAACAAAAATGACAGGACAGTGAAGAGGCCGCGAGGCCTAATGTCCTAACTACCTGACCTGACCTGAAGAATTTCGAGGACGTAAAGCATCAAATTTCGTTCGTTCAGTGAGTTAAGAAAACACATTCTGACAGTCTGGCATTGTCCCAGATAGTTGAGTTGAAGAGATGTTTAAGCCCGTGCTTGTGTGAACGTCTCATTAGGTTTTCGCTCTGCGAACAATAGCGTAAAGTAAAGTATTGTGGGGATTAACTGATTTCAACGGCATGGAAGGCTAAGCCTGTTTGTTTGGCTTTGTGTGTTTTTGGGGTGGTGGATGGTAGTCTGGCTGAAGCAAGTCGTGTGACTGTGGGATTAGATTATACTTGGTTCAAAATCTGGCATCGGATAGTCTCATTGCCAAACTACAGTAGCTGTTTATACTAAGCTACTGACACAAGTGAATAACCGGTAGTACTGTGACAAACTGAACCGACTACTATTGAGTACGGTACTTAGAATTCACTCATTCACGCATGACAGAGCTTATTCCTTCAGGACATAACCTAGTCCTTTAGATTTCATCATTTACTGGCGAATTGTGTCCATAGGGGCTATTTATATCTGACAATACAAGATACTACGAAGTGGGGAATATATATAATGTAAAACATAAAATGAAATGAGCCTTGAAAAGACAACAACAACCGGCAAAGATGTAGATTCGTCACCACCACCACCACTCTCATGTTTACGACCCTCAATCTCAAAGTCTGCTTCTTTCAGTTTTATTAAAATAATCCCAGGCTTATACTAACCCAATCTCTTTCCAAAAAATGGCAGAATGTTGCTTCTCAGCATAAAAACAAAACCACAAAAAAACAATTTAGTCAATAGAGCTGCTTTGGTCGTGTAGCAGACGTGCGCAAGAAGAAGTGAACATTTTCAATGCGAAAATTTAAGGGGGGGGGGGGGGGGGGCGAATGTACATGTTTGCACCACGAATTATCATCATCACCAACAACAATAGCAGCAGCAGCAACAACAGAAATAACTAGAGCGTTATGACGCTAGATCACCAGCCGCGCGGCAGCTTTTCGGTGGCAGTGCTTTACCTCACAGTTGGTAACTTTAGAAGGACTTCTAAGACACCATGGTGATAAGTCTTATACTAATTCAATGTGAATACAGGCCCAGGCGCTCGGCAGCATTTTCGGCTCCAGTGACCTTGACCTTTGACCAATGATCTTCATTTTCAAACCTGGCCTAGACATCCTTAGTACCTATACGCATGCAAAATTTGAGCGTTCTAGATCCCTCCGTTCAAACTTTATCGTGCCAGCACTTTAATTACAGGAAATATGAAGTACATGGTGTCAATGTGAAAGTTATTCCGTGTACATTGTATCACGTGCATATTTATGATAAGTACTGTTTTTGTATTAAACATTTTTATTCAGTTTTTCATTTAAATATACATAACCAAAGAAAAAAGACAAATATATAACATAAACATACATACACACATACATATACATACATACATAAACAAATATACATACATATACATAAACAAATATACATACCAGACATTAAAAAAGAAATCAACCCCCAAATAGAAAAGGAAATATACGAAGCGACGTGGGTATGTTAATATAAACTATGATGCCAGTACAACAAATGTGAGTTACAAAATTAAGCGCTTTATGTGTTACAGAAAAAAAATCAAGTCTTTGGGGGAAAAAACAAGCAAAAAACATAAGGCCTTCTCTGTTTTACATATCAGAGTGAGCATTCATTACAGTTGTTTGTCCTGTACCTCCAGAAATAAGGGGTTTGTACAATGACCATTTGGAAGTAAAGTCTTCATATGCCATGTTTCTGCGCGCAATATATTCCTCGATTTTGAAACAATATTTTAACCTGCAGACAAAAACATTCAATACAGGAGGCTGACTGATCTAGATATTGCTTGGCCTGTAGCATTATGTAATAAAAAATATTATCAATGCGCATGCCTTTGATAAGCACTTTTTGATGCACTAAGTATTATTTAAAAAAATCTTTGAACAACAGAAGAATCACCCCAAAAGAAAAGACCGATTTTAAATGGGCTCTTGTGGGTTAACTAACCAAATAAGATAAAGTGTTTGGTGTTGATTTAAAGCTTATTGCATGTACTAACTGAAACAGGCACCATCAGAAAAAGCGGTATTTGTTGCATTAAGTTATACTTGATTGTCGTAAACACGTCAAAATCACATCACAACCCTTTTCTGACAAATTGCGCATGACACAACCGCTCACACCACGCCTGTCCCCGTCGAGTCAGTGCTCAGTATCACAAAGGCATGACTCAGCGTTGTGTCGACCTTTGTGCATCAAAACTTCAGAAACTAATGATTAACAACAAAAATAGACAACAGCAGTAAATATCGTGTTGGCGTTGACGAAGCGGTAATTACAGTCTAATGATATTAATGGTATTTAAATGCACGGACTTAATTATAATCCATTATGTATTCTTTCACAAAATCTCACGCGCATTTTACATTGAGGTAAACGCATTAATGAAATGTAAAAGATAATAATGAGATCTAAGTACAAGGAGTTAATGTAATAATGAGATGTAAGAATAAGAGTTTTGGCCCCACTCGGCTGGGCCTTCTTTCTCATATCTGTAGATCGGTATACACATGAACAATCTCAGTAAGGAGGCCTGAAGATTATGTATGTACGGGAGACTTTTGTGCAGTAGCTCAAGGATAACGAACATAACTTGAACAAAATTCAATTCATGTCTATGATGATAATAACGGACAATCCTTAATTAGCCGACACTAACCAGTAGAAAGTCTGAGGGGCTCAATGAGTGGTCAAAGCAAAAGTATCTCCCATAACTTGAACAAAATACAATCCATGTTTATGATGATAATAACGGGCAATCCTTAACTAGCCAACACTAACCAGTAGAAAGTCTGAGAGGCTCAATACAATGAGTGGTCAAAGCAAAAATATCTCCCAAGTCATTTAATTAATAGGATTCTTGGCCTAGACTTAGGGGAAGACGGGGTAAAAAGCACATGGGCGGGTAAGAAGCCCACCCCAATTATCTCATGAAATAAAGAAAATGTCAGTCAAATTTGCCCATGAGACGAATGCTAGACATTAACGCTCGTCTCATGGGCAAAATGAGACTGAAATTTGCTTCATTTCATGAGATAATTGGGGTGGGCTTCTTACCCGCCCATGCGCTTTTTACCCCGTCTTCCCCTATAAAGATTCGTTACCTGATTTCGATCTGACTAGACCCCAGGCCCTTCTTCCTTTTCCAAGTGTCGCCCCATCCCCCCTTTGTTCCCCGCCCCCTTAATCGTCTGACCGGAACATAAACACTATGGAGTGACAAGAAAATCAGTGGGGTCCACATATTGCCACTGTACAGTATAGGAGTATACTGAGTTTAAAAGGAGATCATTAAATCTGTGTGTGTGTGTGTGTGTGTGTGTGTGTGTGTGTGTGTGTGTGTGTGTGTGTGTGTGTGTGTGTGTGTGTGTGTGTGCGTGCGTGTGCGTGTGCGTGTTGTGTGTGGGGGGGGGTGCTTTTTTTTTTAAAGCTTTTTTTTTCAGGTAAAATGTTTTCACATGATTCATTTTGTTTTGTAGTTGTTGTCGTACATTTTGGTATTATCGTTGTTGTTCGTAGATTACTTTTTTGTCATGTATTTTCCTGTTGTGTTCCCAAAGGACTGGGGGTAGGGTGGATAACTTGGAGGTTTTTTAATAATAATTGCAATAAATGATTGATACATGTCTTCCTTCTGATAAATATTCAGTCACTTGTTAACAAAAATCAATTTTTGCTTTTTTATATTCGTTGTCTTTCATTATCAATAAGGCTAATGACAATGACGATTCAAACCTCCTGCGTGTCATGGCCCACAGAGCCGCTAATGCTGTGTCGTGTAGGTTCAATGGGTTCGTTTTCACGTTTTTCAGGTAGGTCTTTACACTTCAATACTTCGTTTGTACTGATCGGGGACACTTGGCAGACCACACATAGTCTAGTTAGTTCATTTAGTTTTATCGCCCCCCCCCCCCCCCTCCCAGCCATACTGAACCTGCAGCAACATGAAAGTTTGACGACCCACATTTACACTCTCTTACATTATATTATCCAATTGATCTCCACCGTTTTGACAAGAGTGACACAATATTTTCAGTCATAAAGTTGGACTAAGATTTGCAAACTACACCCGTGGGGATACTGGGGGGTCTTTTGTATAAATAGCTCCCCCACCTTCTGGAAGTTCTGTGCTTGTAGCTTCCTGTAATCTGTCACTCTCATTGACTCTGCCTTTTCCCTTTGCTTACTGTCATCTACTATCTTTCTGCCTTACCGGTCCATTCTCCTGCCTTTTTTCAAGAAAGACTTTCAAAAAAAGATTTCCTCCAGCCGAAGTCGGACTTGCTGGGCCTAACTAATTTTAGTTAAGCGTATAACGGCAGCATGACGCATCTGCGCTCACAATTGACAGGAAACTGTCTGAACGATCGAAGAAGAAGATTTGCAAACAACAATGTAGGCCTATGTGTATGATAATGACAGAGGATTATTGTTCATATGATCAATAATGATCAGAACTAGCCTCTTGATCTTATCAGTGTTAATTCTATCTTCAAAATCGGAGGTTTAAATTCAGCGCACGAAATATTCGTCAAAAATCACCTGGATAGGGTTTTTTGTTGGGGGGGGGGGGGGGGGGGGGGGGGGTACTCTTTATAATTTTTGTAAACATTTTTTTAATTGTGCGTCGTGTGAAAATTTGCTACGTTTTGTGAGGCCCTGGCCTGATATGCAATGCATCAGATGGGAGATCTGAACGTCATAGACACACATCTGTTCGTAAGAGTACAGAAGAAGAACAAGAAGAAGAAGAAGAGATCGTGTGACCTTATATTTACTACAGAAGAAGAAGAGGAGGAGGAAGCAGAAGAAGAAGAACCAAGCGCCGCAAAGATGAAGTTTTGCTAAACCCACCCACCACCACCACCACTACCAAAATGTTCTCATTGAAATTGTCGCTGTCATTAGTATCAAGTAGCATTGCTCGGGTGAAGGAGATTATTACGAGTATGTCGGGGTTATTTCATAAAACGAGAAAAAAACCAAAAGAAGAAAACCGTTAGAAATATACATTATCGGAATTCACATTGAGATTAAAAGCAGAGAACACGCAGTAGCTACATGCAGTACAGTCGAACCCCCAGTGGAACCTCCCCTTAAGACCTTCCCTGTTAGTGTTACCAAAACAATTTCACCGATTGTTTTTCCCCCAAGACTACCGAGTGTGACTCAGTGTCCACCCACAGAGAATGAGAGATAGACGTCTAATGTCTATGACTTAGTTATTGTCTATGGTGTCCACCTCTATATTAAGACCTTTTTGGGGGCTTATTTTTAAGGTCTTATTGGGAGGTTCCATTGTACTAGTAGACTACACCTGACTTTCAAAGCCACTTTTTTAGTTTCTCACTTTCTGATTTTTGGTTCCGAATGCTTACCCCAGTGCTGCACACTTCATTTTTCCGTCTTCCAAGTTTCCTCAATTATGCGTTTTGTTTGAAAGTCCATGTAAGGCTAGGTCCGCATCCAACACAGTTGCCAACATTCTTAATATTCAAAATACTCAACAAATTGTCCAAAGTAAAAACCGCTGTATTCCGGGTACACAAACACTTTCATGCACAGTGAGTTTTGTTCCAGATCTTCAAAAAAACAACTTCCAAAGAACTTTTTGAATGACGTCAGGTTCCCTAGTCTGCTTATGACGTAGGCCATGTCAAATATTCCATGCACACCTTTCTCGTAAAAGACCCACCCTCTCCCCGTGTTTGGATTTTGGAAAGAAGATTAACTTACATTGCGTAACTTGAATGTTATTTTACTCAAAAGTATTAAATGTAATTAAACACCGTAAAACTGCCTAGATTTACCTGGAATTTCCAACAAACAAACAAAACAGGCTGAAGTTTGGATAGGCTTCGATGTTGTCACAAAACTTGCACGAGGAGTTAAGTTCTGCGACACCGAAAGGCTCGTAAGATGATGATGATGATGATTAGTCCCCAAACCAAAATTATCAGAAGTAAACCTGTTTTGTAGGAGCTAAGCGTGTAACAGCTTCATTTCAATAGACTTAGACTTGTTGAGAATTGCAAGCAAAATAAGACAGTATATATTCGCAATGCCTTCATTCTCATTATCAGATATCACAATGAAAAAGCCCACCCCCATTATCAATCCCATTCCTCTGCGCCGCTTACAAAAGCTTTTTTTAACCCTTTCACCGCCAAAGTCGCATTTTAGCACCACAGTGATTTAACACCTATGTCACTAAAAGGCATCAAATTGGGGTCCATTATCCAAAGACCATATTGTCTTAGTTTTGGAAAGTAAGGATAGACCTTATTTTATATCTGTCACACAAGAATCCCCAATACTGCAGATGGATTTTGTTCTCTATCCAGGTATATTTAATGGACATTTTGGGTTGAAATATGGTTGGCGGTGAAAGGGTTAACATTAGGAAATCCCAAGTCGTTTTGATCCGATCAGCAGCAAGATCACACACAGGCCTGTTATAGTTTAGGCCTGTTGAAGATGTAGGCCGATAATCCTCGAACTGTCTTGTACACATCAATTTATGTCTGCTTGGAAGATAGTTGAGTTATCGTCCTCATCGTCGTCGTCGTTTTCATCGTATCAGTCGTTGTCGTCGTTATTATTGTCATCGAGACTAACAATAAAGAGAATATAGCAACGAAAGTGTTGTTTTTTCAATCAGTTTATTTGCAACATGGCACAAAAGGTTATGAATGCATTTTGATCTAAGTTTGTGGCGGAATTTGAGATGGGACAATTGTTATGCTTGAACAGGCCACAATTCCAATACATTATTTTGACCTCTGCTTTTATTTTTTGTTGATTTGTCTAATTATCTGGTAGGTTATCTCTTTGGTTGTTTGTGAACAAAATTACTCAAGAAGTCACAGATTTTCATGACTGAATATACTATGGGTGAGGGTTTAAGGCTTCAATGACAGACAGACAGAGACAAACCAACAGATATTAGGATGAACAAGGGCGGGGTTTTTTTATATTTAAAAAAACAATACCATTCCTTAAAAAGCCTTTGGAAACGTTGCAACCTTACTTCGGATTCACCTCTTATAGAGGAGAATCCTATTGTCACGTCTTTCTATAAATTCCACTTTTTATTGATTTATTTCTTTTTCTTTTTCTTTCCCTTTTTGGGTTCTGCTTTATTTGGTGGACCGTACTGATTCCGAATGATTAGGTGAATGTAGCCTAATTGTGCAGAGACACAGAGGGAGACAGAGAGAGAGAGAGGGAGAGAAAGAGAGAGAGTGAGAGAGAGAGGGGGGGGGGGTCTGATGAAATCTGGTTAAGTTTTAGGAAAGCCTTATTAAGCATATAGGAGTAGAAGGAAAGACCAAGGAATGGTTGCGAGAAACACTTGCATAAAATTATGCTGGTCAAATATTTATTAAATATATCATTATGCTATTTTTTACTATTTATGTGACTTGTTTTCTGCTGACCAATATTTTCCCATGCCAGAAACACACCCCCCCCCCCCCCCCCCCCCCCCCTACCCTGCTGGTTAATCCTTGGCAGTACCCAATAAACGCTGAACTGTGTGTGGACTGCACGGGGTGTGTTAATAATGGGTGCCAACAGTGGCAGGGGCGACATTGGTGACATTGAATAGGGCATTTGCCACGTGAGGGCGACCTTGAATTTCACTGAGTTGAATTATAAAGGTCAGCGTAACTCGGGCAGAACGAGTGCGGGCAAATTAGTAGTCTAGCATAGCGAACGGACACTCGTGGCAAATGCCCTATTGTGCTGTGGGATGTTTTGACTCTGTGTGTGAGCGTGAGAGAGAGAGAGAGAGAGAGAGAGAGAGAGAGAGAGAGAGAGAGAGAGAGAGAGAGAGAGAGAGAGAGAGAGAGAGAGAGAGAGAGAGAGAGAGAGAGAGAATTGTGCTGTGGGAGATTTTGACTCTCTCTGTGTAAGCGAGAGAGAGAGAGAGAGAGAGAGAGAGAGAGAGAGAGAGAGAGAGAGAGAGAGAGAGAGAGAGAGAGAGAGAGAGAGAGAGAGAGACCGTCTCTATGAGTAGGGTTAGGGTTGGGGTTAGGGTTAGGAGACACACAAAGACGGGGAGAAACTAGACAGGGACGCAAAGACATGGGGACATAAGGAATGGGGACACATAGACAGGGACACATGGAGACGGGCACAGATAGAGATGACATTTGGGGACAGTGACGGGGATACACAGAGACGGAGGCACATCGCAGCGCAACCTTTTTTGGTTGTTTTTTTGTTTTTGCTTCCCCCGTTCTGTGCTTGTAACTTCCTCTAATCTGTCACTCTCTTTGGCTCTGCCTTTTCCCTTTGCTTACTGTCATCTACTGTCTTTCTGCCTTACCGGTCCATTCTCCGGTTCATTCTTTTTTCAAGAAACACTTTCAAAAAGATTTCCTCCAGCCGAAGTCGGACTTGCTGGGCCTAACTATATCTTAGATGCATAACAGCAGCGCTCATAATTGACAAGAAATTGTCTGAACGATCGAAGAAGAAGAAGTTTGTTTTTGCTGAAAAAGATTGTATTCTGTCGATTAAATATCGCGACGGATGGCTTATCGTCGTGCTCGACAACAACCTTGAATTCACAATGTTCTCATACAATCCATCACTATCATTCCAACCAGACAAGCGAGGACAGTTTCCTCTTCAACACGAGTTTTATCATGGGCCCGAAAACTTGCATGCCAACATTTTTTTCCATGAACCAATCACGTTTTCCCTGATGATGATGGTAACGTTAAAGGGCCAGCCACACGTCAGCTAAAATCGCACGACTGTATAATACGATTCGATCACGTGGTCTCCAAGAACAAAATGCGATTCGCGCTTCGAGATCACATGATCGAATCGTATCGTACAGTCGTGCGATTTTAGCTGACGTGTGGCTGGCCCTTAAGAGGATGAACGATTGAGTGTTGTCCTGACTGCGTGACAACAGTATTGATCTATAATCAGTCAGTGCACTCTACAAAAGATCAACTGATGTGATTTGGCATCATGCCTGCTGCTGATGAATATTGCCGATGACTTGGAGTCGTTTTGTACGCCGTTTACCTGGCAGAAAATCGTTAGGTGCAATTTCTGTGTGGTGTCCCGCCCAGTCCACCAATGCTGTCCTTCCTATGAAGGTCTATCTCTGTCCTTCTGTCTATGTTTCTGTCTGTGGCTGTCTGTCATAGTCTATCACGCACTAGCCGCTAAGAAAGAGGAACAAACAAACAGTAGGGAGCAAATGGAGAGAATGGGGAAGGAAACGAGAGAAGATTTACGCCTTCCTTTATCTCACCCCCACCCCCACCCCTTCCCGAAAGGAAGTAGCATAGTAGTCTAAAACCTCCGCAAAGAAAACCATTCATGCCAGAACAAGATTGCTGCGAGAATAAGTCATGCTGAATTATGTCCTTGTTAAGTTGGTGTAAGCTATTAATCTTGCATTCACGCAGAGGTAGGCTTCATAAAAATAAGTGAAAAACATACTTCTTGAAGGATAAGTCCAATTAAGCCCAAATGTTAAAAAAAATGGTTTAAATAAGCCTATTCAACTTATATTCTGTCCACAAAATCTTATCAAAAACTGTTCGTAACGTTTTAGGCAATCCAGCAATTATTATCACAAATAAACAGACAAACACTTCCTTTATCCAAACGATAATCCAGTTTAACACTAAAATCTGATGAAGTGTATTTTAGGAGATACTTAGATAGTGCATACAACTTCACTACATCTCGATCATGACATTCCAAGTGAGATTGTTGTTGTTGGCAGACAGATGAAATAATCCCAGAAGATCAAACATGCGGATAGAATAAACAGGAAGACACTTGGCATTAACACATTGCAGTATAATGGAGTTGATATTCCATCAAGATCTTTCACATTGGCATATTGTTGTTTAATAGAGTTGATGCTTTATCAATTCCTTGGCACAGGCACTTTGCTGTAAACTGAAACTGATGTTTCAAACACAACAGCTTTTTGGTGAATATCTGATGATGCCTCTGCATCACACCTTTTTTAGGGTGGAGTCTCGTGCAAAGATCATTTGTCTCTACTGTGTGTATAAAACATAATAATAGAATGATATTCCCCTTCCTCTGATAAGGGGAAAACAGGGAGTAAAGGAGACCACATGTAGGCTATTGCTGCAGAACCCCAGCCATGGCAAAACGTGTCAGGGGCCGATCGGGGGGAGAGGAGGTTCCTGGGTTTCTGGAACCCCCCCCCCCCCCCTCCCCTGGGGTCTTGTACCTAAATCGCAGATGTAAGAGAGATAGAAGCTCGTAGAATGTCACATAATAGCTATTATCTTAATTAGGTGTTTTTTTACTAAATTAATTTCAATTAAAATCTTAGAATTATCATTACGCACCCTTTGGTCATTTAAATGTCATCCTGATATGTATGTTAATAAAAGGCTACAGCAAAAATGGTTACGTTTTCCTGATTGATACGTGTATTCTCCAGTATTCACAACTAAACGCAACCGGGCCACTGAATTTGTGTAAGCTGTCTTTGAGAGAGAGAGAGAGAGAGAGAGAGAGAGAGAGAGAGAGAGAGAGAGAGAGAGAGAGAGAGAGAGAGAGAGAGAGAGAGAGAGAGAGAGAGAGAGAGAGAGAGAGAGAGAGAGAGAGAGAGAGAGAGAGAGAGAGAGAATTGAATTGAATTGAATTGAAATTTTTAATGAGGATAAATGGATAAGCAACAATACTTCTTATCACCATGTTCTCGACAAAAACAATTTAACAATAATTTACAATGCAGTCAAACATTATAAGAAATCAAATGTACATAAAACAATACATCTTTTCATATAACAAGAGCATACACACTTCAGCAAGCCTTCCACACACTTAACACAACGCACATGCAAAATAAATGAAAAAAACAACAAGAAATGTTGTGAAAAAAACTGCATTAAAATACATGCAAAACTTCGCGAGATATTAGCGATTATGTGTTTCGGGGTTTGAACCCCGTAACTGGCGCGACCTTGACCTTAATGTAAAACTAAATACATCAGTGGATAGCTTGCATCTTGGCAAACTAGTATACCAAATGTGATGATGATAGACTGAATAGTTTTTGAGAAAACGGACGAATAGCCGGACGGACGGAGGCACGCCGAACGGACGGACGGACGGACCAGACAAAAACAATAGCTCCCCGAACCTTCGGCTCGGGGACCAACAAAACCTGATAGACAAACAAACAAACAAAAAAGGAAACGAACAAACTTATTCCTAGTGCAACAAGCACAATGAGAGAGAGAGACAGAGAGAGAGAGAGAGAGAGAGAGAGAGAGAGAGAGAGAGAGAGAGAGAGAGAGAGAGAGAGAGAGAGAGAGAGAGAGAGAGAGAGAGAGAGAGAGTTGGTTGGGGAACATTTTCACTGGGTCGCTGCACAGTAAACAAGCCACACTCGTCCTTGACAGTCGTGCGTTATTATATCTGAAGGCAGCTCATGTAACAACGCAGGGCCTTGTCCTTTTTCAACTTCGCGTTTTATGCAGCGTGCCCGTGCAACAGCCGGCTTATTACATTATGCATAATTACAAATGCACGCAGGCAGACACTCACGCGCATAATAGGCTATGCCGACAAAGGTGCCGATCAACACACACACACACACACTCTCACACACACACACACACACACACACACACACACACACACACACACACACACACACACACACACACACACACACACACACACACACACACTTTTTTTTAATTTATAGCCTATACCTTAATTGTTTTTCTTATTAATTTATGACGACAGGGTGTAAAAAAGCTTTATCAAGCTTATTCTTTTATCGTCAATAAAGATCATTTTGACTTGACTTGACACACACACACCTCCATTATGTCGGTTCTTTCCGCTTGTTTCAGTCTTGCCTTTCTTACTGAAGATTGAGCACATAAACTTCCTTTGTTTCCTATATTTAACGTTAATTTACATTCTTTTAAGCAATTAAAATATGCATGTGAAAGAATAGTTGCCCAATTAAATAGTCGCATAGTGTCTATAGGGTAAGACGGGGCAAAAAGCCCATGGGCGGGTAAGAAGCCCATGCCAATTATCTCATGAAATGAAGCAAAGTTCAGTGAAATTTTACCCATGAGACGAGTGTTAATGTTTAGCGTTCGTCTCATGGGCAAAATTTGACTGATAATTGGCATGGGCTTCTTACCCGCCCATGGGCTTCTTACCCGCCCATGGGCTTCTTACCCCGTCTTACCCTATGCATGCATTGCATACTCATAGGGGCCTACATAAGCACCCAAGTGCGCGCAGGAATACAAACACATACAAATGATGCACTCGTGAACGCACACGCATAGCTAGTTACATGTAGCCTAAACCCATGCAGAAACACACGCAACAAACACAGAAAACGAATGAACAGACTAACACTGTATGCATGCATACTCACTCAAGCGCACAGACACGTTGATGTAAACAGGGTGGGAGAGAGATGTGACAAAAGGAGTTTAGGATTGGGAAGGATCGAATTATATAATTTGATGCAAGAAACATTAAAGCTTGAGTATACTCAAGCTAATAATACATTTGACTTCAAATGACATTTTCAAAGTCACCCTCGCAACATGACCTCAAGCTACAGGAACATTCAGTCTCTTATCTTTTTAACATTTTGCGCATGTCAGTGTGCGTGCATGCGCGTGTGTATGTGCGTGCGTGTGCGTGTGTGTGTCCCTGGATATTCACTTAAGATAAACATAAATATGCACTCTCTCTCTCTCTCTCTCTCTCTCTCTCTCTCTCTCTCTCTCTCTCTCTCTCTCTCTCTCTCTGGCTCTCTCTCCAGGCTGCGATGTTCTTCTGGCAACAAAACCATGTGGTTGGTGCAGTGCTGCCTCTGCCAAAGACCTGTCAACATCATCAACTCACAAACACTAGCAACACACAGACGCTGTAAACAACATGCCTTCACGTCCTCATCCTCCTCGTCCTCCTCTTCTTCGTTCTTTCTTTTCCTCTCCTTTCTGTTCCCTCTGCTCCTTGTTCTTCTCTATTTCATTTTCCCCCTCCTCTTATGCTCGGTGTCCATCTATGTTCTACCACGGATGCTATATATTAGCTTAATGTAGTGTCCATGGTGTTCTACCGGGGACCCAGCATGCCTTGACAATCGTGTGAAAGGTAGCACACGCCTTGTTGCTTTTGACTTGCTGACAGGTTATGCACACAAGCAGGTCTGCTTCTTTTGGTATCCCTTCCCAAGACCCAAACAACATGGGCGACAGCGGACCAAATGCGTACACAACGCACGCCAGTCGGTGTGAATGACATGGCAGCAGGTGTGAGAAAAACACAGAATGAAACAAAACAGATGCTTTTGTATTAGCCAGGGCCAGGTATTCACGTTGAGATAGCATGAGACTTAGCATGATGCTAACTTAGAAGCTCTTCCAATGTCCTATAGGATTTAATAGGACTTTTGGAAGAGCTTCTAAGTTAGCATGATGCTAAGTCTCATGCTATCTCAACATGAATACAGGCCCAGGACACAAGATGTACACCGAGCCTTAGTGAAATCGCTTGTCGTTGTTCTTTTCTTCTTCTTTTTTCTCTCTCAGTCGCAATCTCTCTGTCTGTGTCTCTCTGTCTCTTTTCTGTCTCTCTCTCTCCAGAGAGAGAGAGGAGAGAGAGAGAGAGAGGCCGTGAGAGAGAAGAGAGAGAGAGAGAGAGAGAGAGAGAGAGAGAGAGAGAGAGAGAGAGAGAGAGAGAGAGAGAGAGAGAGAGAGAGAGAGAGAGGAGAGAGAGAGGAGAGAGATTGAGAGAGACGCAGAGAGAGAGAGAGAGAGAGAGAGAGAGAGAGAGAGAGAGAGAGAGAGAGAGAGAGAGAGTTTAGTGTGCGGAAGGCTTGCTGTTGTGTATAATATGATCTTGTTCTATGAAACGTTGTGCTATGTATATTTGATATATAATATCTGATTTGTAATATTTGATTGCTTTGTAATTTATTGTTGCAAATTGTTTTGTCGAGGACATGGTGAAAAAAAGCATTGTTGCTGCTTATCCATTTATCATATAATAAAAAGGCAAGTGTGTGTGCGTGTGTGTCTGGAACACAAAACGGGCCTTATAACTCCGCCGTTTCTTAACCGAATCGCTTCAAATTTGCTGTCAGGCTTGCTGTGGCCGGGTCAAAGCCTGGCAGCAAATTTGAAGAGAATCGGGAGAGCGCGTCACTCTCAGAGCAGCGCCAACGGGAAACGGGGCCTTATAACTCCGCCGTTTCTTAACTGAATCGCTTCAAATTTACTGTACTCAGCGTTACCAGTACTTGGCGTTACCGTTACTAGGCATTACCGGTACTCGACGTTGCGCTAGTACTCATTAAAAATATCAAGTTTCAATTTGAAGTCAGTCTCTCTCTTCTCTCTCTCTCTCTCTCTCTCTCTCTCTCTCTCTTATTTTGTAGCAAAATAGAAAACTAATTTAATTTTTTGTTTGAATGCCAAAAGTACTCCAGTTTACGTGAAAATTATATACGAAGATATATTAGATAAGGAATGTCTGGTTCATTATGTTGCAGTCTGAAAACGTCTTGATCCTAAGAAATTTGGTCATGTATGTTTTTTATGCACTCAAAACTAGATATGAACTTTTAAATGATAATTAAATGTATATTTTGTCATGGATTTCACTTACGAAATTAGTCGGTTTTATAGCGTGTTGCTGTCTTTTTGAAGTTATTATTTTGTTCCTGAATTCAAATTTTCTTCCTTGCAAGTGGTTGCTTTGTGTCTTTAGAAGCAAATTACTTCCCTTTTTGTTTCATGAACGTGAAGCCATTGTATACAGGCCGGTGGCCTTACAATTAAAATTTTCAAATTCAGAGTTTCAGTTTCTCTCTCTCTCTCTTCTT
>CM065683.1:42190940-42193440 GCA_017654935.2 Phymorhynchus buccinoides | reverse complement strand
TGTACCTGCAGCAAGAGATCATTGTCAAGATTAGGTAGGTTATTCGGTCCAGAGACCTCAGTCTGATAGAACAATGTTGGAACATGCTCCAGGCAGCCGTTAGCAGCCGTTCACAGCAGCTCAGAAGTCTACATGACCCGGAACAGTGCCTAGCAGAGGCGTGGAACACCCTGGAACAGCAGAAGCTTCAAAAGCTCCTCCAGGACATGAAATGGCATTTCCTAACTGGTATTGTAGTGAGGGTCTCGCACATGCTTATCCATGACTTTTCTGGCCACAAAAAGCAAAAAATCTGAAAATCAAAACTTCGTTGACTTTATTTCTTGATGCAAATGTGAAGATTAAAACGTTAATTAAACTAAATATGAAGAAAAAACAATTGCTTTATGTCTATCTTTGGTCATTTTGCCTGTTTAAGATAATATCCTTAGCAAATTTTGAGCAATATAATATAATGTGTAACATGGTTTAGTCGTGTGTTGTTTCCCCTTTCATTTCCCATTTCATCTTTGATGCAACATCAACAGCAATGAAGACTTAAGCTTAGGAAACAGTTCACTTTTACGTCCATGCTATCATTATAATCACTGTGGATAATAAATTATAACAATAACGATAGGGAAGATGGTGATGAGATAGGCTTGTTTTGTGGAGCAACAACATTTCTGTAGCAGACATTTCTGTCTATGACTTCTGCGATGACCCGCAGGTCATTGTGGGACTCTGCAGACACTGGTCATTCACGCGCTTATTATGGACATTGGTAGTGTGTGGCCACAAGTCGTCACAACTGACGATGTTTTTGTCGCTATACTTTTTTGAAGTTTTATCTCAACACGTCCTTGACGTGTGTGTGTGTGTGTGTGTGTGTGTGTGTGTGTGTGTGTGTGTGTGTGTGTGTGTGTGTGTGTGTGTGTGTGTGTGTGTGTGTGTGTGTGTGTGTGTGTGCGTGTTGTGTGTGCCTTGAGATGTGTGGTATGAAATTGTGAGAATTTAAAAAAATATCAATGTAAGCATGCCCAAGAATGAAAAATGTTATCCTCATGACTGTTATGAGGACGACTATTCCCCTACTCTTTCTGTATGCATAATATGTGGATATTAATCAAAGGACTGTTTCTAAATCTTCATAGTCTAGAAAGAAAAAAAACAAAAACTCGACATCCTCAAAAAATATGTTAATAGTCAGCAAACAACTTAACAGTTATCTTCCCTTTCATACCAGGTCAGGTCTGTGAATGAGTTTGAACATGAAAGAAAACATGGTTGAACATGGCGGGAAATGGTCAACACGTCGCTGTACGAGCTTCTTTCTCTGAGCAACGGCCATTCAGCTCTGACTTTTGCGTCCTTCGACTTCTTATTATCTGATCTTGCAATGCTGTTTTCTGTCATTTTTGAACGACGTAGTACCTATCTTCACAATGTGCGGTCACAACAACCTAAATATACCTCTGCCTGCTTTTTTTTTAGCACGGTTTTAAAACATCGAGTTGTTTTTATCTCTGAGGACAACCCTTACCCCTGTCGTCTCCGGAGTATACCCCCCACCCCCATCCCCATTCGCTGCTCGTAAACAAATCTTTAGTGGACAGTAAAATATATACTGCTCAAAATTTGCTAAGGATACTATCTTAAACATGCAAAATTATCAAAGATAAACATATATACATTATTTTGTTGTTGTTGTTTAGTTTAATAAACATTTCGGTAAAGGTCAAGATGTGCCACCCCCCCTACCTATCTGGGTTAATTGTATTTTTCCGTTATTGCCTTTCTTACCATACATAAAGCTGTATTTTAGGAACATTTTTAGCTAATAACCTTTTTGGAATACTAACCCTAACCCTAGCCCTAACCCTAACCCTACCCCCCACCGTATAAGACGGAAAAACGCAACGAACCACAACTGTGACAAATCACGGTGTACTGCAGTACATAGTGGGGGGTAGGGTTAGGTTTAGGGGTAGGGTTAGGGTTAGGGTTAGTATTCCAAAAAGGTAATTAGCTAAAAATGTTCCTAAAATACAGCTTTATGTATGGTAAGAAAGGCAAAAACGGAAAAATACAATTAACCGAGAAATGCATGGGGGGTGGCACATCTTTACCTTCGTTTTAAACGAGGTCCGAGAATTATTTGATTGGCTTACCTTCAAAAAATGCATAGAACAACTGAATGGAATATTATTCATAGTGTGTCTGGATTCGTGCCATGTGCGCAACTATGATGAATGTTTAAGTACACCTTGAAGATCTATGTCAGTCACTCATGAGTATAATCTATTATATGCCATCCTCCCATACAAAAAAAAATTAAAAAATCAATGACCGGACACAGTTCATGCCCCCACCCTCTCTCTCTATGGATTTTCCCTTTTGTTTGTTTGTTTGATTTAACAATGTCCCCTTCCCATTGTTCCCTTTGACATGGGCAGATGGCCCGGTTCATTAAAACGTTGTTCTGTTCTTGTTGTTGTTGTCAGACTGATCCTCCAAACTT
>CM065683.1:42180940-42185940 GCA_017654935.2 Phymorhynchus buccinoides | reverse complement strand
TTGAGATGCGGAATCGATGCTTGAATCTCTTCACTGGCTTCCTGTTGGAAGGCGCATCGAATACAAGCTCTCTCTACTCTGTTACAAATCCCTGTATGGTCCGGCTCCTTCTTATCTAGCTGATCTTCTAAAACTTTACACACCTCTTAGACAGTTACGCTCTTCCTCTGACACTTCTCTCCTCCAGATCCCTCGTTGCCGCACCAGAACCCTTGGCAAACGTTCTTTCTCTTTTCAGGCTCCTTCCACTTGGAATAAGCTCCCTTTATCTCTCCGTTCTGCCAACTCCCTTTCTTCATTTAAGTCTTCTCTCAAAACTACTCTCTTCAAATCATAGTCTGCTTCATTTCCTTTCAAAGTACTGTGTCCCTTCCATGCACGTGTGTTTGTGTACGTGCGTGCATTCGTGGGTGCGCGTGCGCGTTTGTGTGTGTGTGTTTGTTTGTGTGTGTGTGTGTGTGTGTGTGTGTGTGTGTGTGTGTGTGTGTGTGTGTGTGTGTGTACACGCGCGCGTGTCTGTGTATGTGTGTGCTTGTGTTTAACATATTTTTGACGTTCATTTGTTTCTTTTGATGGTTTATTAATGTATTAATAACTTATTTATTATTGTAAGCGCTTAGGGCTTATTTAAGATTAAGTGCTAGAGATGCCCATTATTATTATTATTATTATTATTATTATTATTATTATTATCAATCGATCACGCATGAAGTACACCTCTCCGCCGTCATGACGTACGTATCTTCCACCGTTTGCGTGCTTTAATTTTTCACGCGAGAAATGACGATACGCAACGCATCTCATGTTTGACCGTGGACATAAAATAAAAAGTCTAATATAAACACAACTGGGAAACGTCCGCAGATATTTTAACACCCGTAGTCAGCACTAACTGGGACTAGTCATAACACAATTGGTCGTAGTCCCAAAAATTATGTTTCATTTTTGCTAAGCATCACCCAATAAGGAGAGAAACAGAAGTGCAGCGGAGTTCATTTTGACAGTGCCTCAGTTAATACTAACTCTAAAATTAACTACAAACATGACAAGAAACACTCACTGTTAGTGTTATTGTCTCTGTCTCTTTCTGTGTTAACAATACAACTTATTAAGAGAGACAGAGAATCAGTCAACTGTGAGAGTAAATATTGATTGTCCATGTATGGACAGATAAGAAAAGGATTTAGCGTGTTCCAGATAAAATGGTACCAATAAAATAAAGGACAAGATATACAAAAAAATTACTTTCAGAAAATAAGCAAGACACAAAAACATTTATTCAATCAAAATGACAAGAAAGTGCTTAAAATCACAAGAAATGTCTTTAAATAAGACAGACAGATGCAATAAAGGACTGGCAGTGAAAGAAGAAAGCCCAGTATAGAAGAGTAGCGGGGAAGTGTATCATTTGAAAAGTAGGGGGGAGGTGAGGTGTTATTATCCAAACTCAGGGCCTTCAAAGCGTACAGTGAAAGGCCTACATGCTCGTTTGCATGTCCTCCCTGAAGCGATGACTGCGTAACGAATGGGTATAATGGCCTAATCCTCAGCCAACCGAGGAGGATAGCCTCACGTAAATCACCGGCTTATCCAACAAGCTACCCAGCTGAAAGCCCTGAGCACGAGCGATCCGCGTGCTGGCCTCGTGATTCCTCGCTGCAGAAAAGGTCAACCCCTCGACATACCACAGTGGCCCCCTTGTAGATCTCTCACACGATCTCTTTACCATTCATCTCCATCGGTGGAGAGCACCACTCGCCTTTGTTGACAGTCAGGGGTGACATTGACACACTGACCGGCACACGTGCTCGAGGGAAAGGTCAAGGGAAAGGGGACACAAAGAATGAGATGGGTGAAACACGAGGGTGGGTGGGTGTCCAATAGACCTCTAGGGGAAGACGGGGTAAAAAGCGCATGGGCGGGTAAGAAGCCCACCCCAATTATCTCATGAAATGAAGCACATTTCAGTCTCATTTTGCCCATGAGACGAGCGTTAATGTCTAGCATTCGTCTCATGGGCAAATTTGACTGACATGTTCTTTATTTGATGAGATAATTGGGGTGGGCTTCTTACCCGCCCATGCGCTTTTTACCCCGTCTTCCCCTAATGGCCTAATCCTCAGCCAACCGAGGAGGATAGCCTCACGTAAATTACCGGCTTATCCAACAAGCTACCCAGCTGAAAGCCCTGAGCACGAGCGGTCCGCGTGCTGGCCTCGTGATTCCTCGCTGCAGAAAAGGTCAACCCCTCGACATACCACAGTGGCCCCCTTGTAAATCTCTCACACGAATCTCTTTACCATTCGTCTCCATCGGTGGAGAGCACCACTCGCCTTTGTTGACAGTTAGGGGTGACATTGACACACTGACCGGCACACGTGCTCGAGGGAAAGGTCAAGGGAAAGGGGACAAAAAGAATGAGATGGGTGAAACACGAGTGGGGGGGGGGGGGGGGGGGGGGGTCCAATAGACCTCTATTGCTTGTAGTGTTTAGGTTTTTACACCTCAAGTTTCTCATTGAGACTGCCATCATGTGTTTGTTATTCAATCACATTATTTTCATAATGAGAATTCATGGACATTTTTTAAAAAGTACAATAGTAAGCACTGGACATATTCAGATTCATAACAAAAAAATATTCATACTACTATCCTGGTCAGTTTATTCCCAACAAATTCAGAGGTCAGCAAAGAGTAAACACACACGCCAGCTTTCCTTGTCTGTGTGTGATTAAACCAGTCGGCCAAAAGACAGGATTTGAGAAGAAGCGCTTCAGTAGGCCTACCTGTATCAATCGATCGATTCTAATCGTTTTATTGGTTTTTAAGAGTTTGATAACAGAAAATTAAAACAAGAATGGCGATACGCCTATCGGTAATTTCGTCAGGAGAAAAAAGTCAGAGCAAAAAAGTCAAATGAAATCAAATCAAACTCACTTTATTATCTCCCAAGGAGACATTTTGTTCATGTGCCAGAATAACAAAGACATGAATGTTGATACACCACTACACAACCTGCCCCAAAGTAAACTTTTAGAGAGTTTCGCTTCGAAAGTGTCTCATGAATGTATGCTATGAAATCGCCAGATATCAGACCAGGATCCAGCCGACCACATTATGTTCCACTTTAGGTTGGTGAGGCTGGCAATCAGAGCTTACATTGAAGAACGAACGAACGAACGAAAAAAAATTTACACCCAGCCCTGTGGCAAATGAAAATATCGAATAAACAACAACAACAAAACATGCAATGAAAGAAAACAATAAACAACCAATAAAATGTTAAAAGTGAAAACGTTGAGGGAAAGAGAGAGAGAGAGAGAGAGAGAGAGAGAGAGAGAGAGAGAGAGAGAGAGAGAGAGAGAGAGAGAGAGAGAGAGAGAGAGAGAGAGAGATAGAGAGAGACAGACAGACAGACAGACAAAGAGACAGACAAGGATGGAGACAGACAGACAGACAAGGAAGGAGACAGACATACAGACAGAGAAAGAGACAGACAGACAGAGGAGGGTTTGGGAAGAGGAGAAGCGAGATGTAAATCTGAACCTTGACACAGACCGTCCTCTTACTGCTGTATACCGATGCCTGCAGGGAGTTTCGTGCTCTCAGTGGAGAAGCTGTCATTGGAGACAGCTGATGGTATCTTGTCTTTTCGTATATCTCTGGGACAGTTACGTTAGTGCAGGCACAAACCTGTCCAGCTAAGATGTCAACCCCCATTCCTCTCTTCAACAATTAACCTACCCTTTCCCCTGCCCCGCTCTGCCCCCCCCCCCCCCCTCCTTCACCCAATCATGTCCCCTTTCCACAACAAACCCCTCTCTTCCATTATAAGTCTCCCTTTCTTCAATACATTTCACCTGTCAAGTCACTAGTGGCCCCGAGGATCCCCTAGCAATGATCCATGACACCACTGGTGGGCTGATACTGGTCTGAGGCCACTGTTGTGCAATAGCTGGAAAATGGACCTGTATTGGTGTTTTGCCCTGTGGTCACAGCGTGGCTGGGGAACTCCCCACGTCATAGACAAGCGTGGACTGGACACGATTTACCACGTGTTCAATGTCGCGTAGAGCAATGCGATGGCTTAGAGTCAAAACGGACTATCTTTAGATAGTTCATTGACTTACTATTGATGTTATTGCAAAAACTAAGAACTTGTATTAAAAAAACCTGCAATTAATGTAAAATGGGGATTATGCTTTTTATATTTCTGCAGTTTGTTTTTGAAACAAGTTATTAGTTTTCATAATATGTTCAATAATACGGCAATGGACTACCTAAAGATAGTCCGTTTTGACTCCAAGCCATCGATTATGGGGGGCGGTTTACGTTCTGCCCAGTCAGCATGTTTCTGGGCCGTGGGCCATGAAAGGGATCGTAAATTGAGAGGGTGGATGGTGGGGGTGGGCGAAAGGTGAAGGGTATTGTTGTGGGTGCATAGTATGGAAAGGTAATAGCATCAGAATGGATTATTAGATATTATTTTCTTAAAGATCCACCAGATCACGTGTCAAAATCACGGGTTTCACGTGTTTTCCCTCTTATAACTGGAAATAAATCTTGTTTTGACCAAGTCTGAATTCCATATAAATGGTCCCAAATTCAAACCGAAACATCAGTTTAAAGAGCAGCCTCAATTTGAACTTGGGGAAATTTGTATGTGGGTCACAGCAACCCAGAAAAAAAACAAGGGACTTAATCGTGGTGCTTCACTGGGTCTTTAATATACAATTTAGAAACTACTATTAAAATGTTTTCCTTTTTTTAATCGTCATTCTCCTTTTATCTTGGACTACTGCGACTTCCTGAACGCTTTCTACTATGCATGACAAATTAAGGGGACATCCCGCTATCGCTACGTATCGATAACACTACCAAAATAAATAAGTACGGCTATCATTACGAATCGATAACACTATTGGACTAAATCACTACGGCAACTAAGGGTTGGGGTCAGGGTTAAAATAGGGTTAAATTTAGGTAAGGAAAAGGGTTAG
>CM065683.1:42103440-42175940 GCA_017654935.2 Phymorhynchus buccinoides | reverse complement strand
AGTTTTAAAACTCTATCGAACAGCTAGATAGGGTTTTGAAACTCTATCGAACTGATAGATACAGTTTCGAAACTCTATCGATCAGCTAGATAGTTTTGTATCTTTGGCGCGCCATAGACACCCACTCATAAACCAGAACGCATCCAACAGCCCCCACAAAGGACAGACGGGGCCAGTGCATCTCTAGACAAAGCCACAGGCGAATATTAATGCTTTACGTCCTCTCGGCCAAAGGCCATAATTAAGGAACATAAAAAAGCCACAGGCTCTCGCCTTACGGTCTTATGCCTCAGAAGTCTTATTTCTTAGGTCTTTCCCTAGATGGTGGGAACGATCCTGGAGGTAATGCCCGGAGGCAGTGCAACACCAGTAAAGACCCGAATTTTGTAACAATACAGATATGTAGTTGTTATGACTGAAGTTAGTGCTTTCCTGGTCGGATTTATTCCACCCCCGACCAGCTCACTATGCTTCAGGAAGGAAACGAAAATGGTGTTTTACGTCCTCTTCAGCTCTTGGTCTGAATCAGACACATATGGGACATTTGTAAATACAAATATGGTGGGAACAATACTGGAGGCAATGTCCGGAGGCAGTACGAAACCATTATTTTTTTTTATTAATACAGATAGGTGTAGCGGTAACCACACCTCGGGTAAACCTCATCGGCTATGGCACCGCTACTAGCTTCAGGAAGGGACGCAAACCAAAGCTTATTAAGCACAGAAGAGTTGTACCCCTTTTGTACAAAATTGCTTAAATGATAGCACAAGTGATCCAGCCCTTTGGGAAAGTCCTAATTGTATCCTCACACAAACAAGTGTGCAAGCATGACCCCCACCCCCCGAAACCCTCTTTCTCTTCACTCAGCAAAGGCAAACACGCACATACTGGGTGTTAATTTTTTTGTTAAAGTTTAAAGAATCAATCCAACAAGGTGACTTATCTCCATTGCTACTTATCTGCCTTGCCTTTATCTGAGGGGTCAAGGTGACAAAAGGGGTCCATTCACTTCAGAATCAACACCTACAAAGACACTCCATGACAACAAAAGCCCTCGACCAACACTTCAGACGCAATAAAACAGATAACACTGGCGACAAAACACCAAGTCTCATGGTTTTAAAAAAGAAAGCAACAAAACAAAGCTTGGTTCGATTTCTGTACTCAACCTCAATAAGAATGGAAGGAAGAAGTTTGCACATAGAGCCATGCACATTGCGCATTCCTGTATTTGTCTTGGGCACAAAAATGTGTTCCAATCATCACGGTGAAGCTACTGAAGTGAAAACTAGCAGAATGGTTCAAGGCGTTTTAAAGGTAATATCCATTTGCCAAGTCAAGTTCACGCAAAGATTGTACATTTTATAGAGTAGATTGCTGCCTGGATTGTCTAACTGCCCTCCCTGGGACTAGCACTGGTGGCCCCTCCAACACCCCCCCCCCCCCCCTCATTACACTCTTCTAGCACCATGGGCGAATACATTCGCCCAGTACATCACTCTACACTCACACCAAATGCAAAGACATTCACTGCCAAGTACCCAAGTAACCCTGCCATGTGTTTGTTTTTAGAGCCTATGTACTTAGTGATTTTCCTTTAAAGCAATGCATGCACACAAAGAAAAAAATAGTTACTCCCGTCTTGTCGGTTGAGATGCAATGGACAACCAAGAATGTCCAAAACTACATGGTACTACAAGAGTTAATCAATGCTCATAGCACTGTCATAAATCATGTGTCACTAAATTTTCCTTTCTTGTTAAAAGTGTTTTTCTCTCTCCAATATTTTTTTTCCCTCCCTATGAAAGTTCAATAGGTTTCTCAAAAACCCTTGGATCCATTAAATTCTTCAGTCTGATAACTTTTGGAATAACAGACAAATCAACCAACTAATCAATAAGTAATCCACAAAAATGTTACTTTCTTGATTAAGCGCATGTATACACATACGCGAAGTTCGTACGGAAACGCTGTAAATAAGTAAAAGAAAGAAGGAAAAAAATATGTGGACACAGAAACTTTCTTTCTTTTACTTATTTACTGCGTTTCCGTACGGAACTTCCGCGTATGTGTGTACGTGCGCTAAAATAAAAATGCCACCAGGGCAGAATTTCTTTGTCTATACTGAATCAGAGAAAATTGAAATCTTTATTTTCCAAATAAAGCTGACAATTGTATATCCTCAGTCACTTCATTTGCGAGCATCAACCAAAAGACCAACCCCCAGTGATCTCATAAAGTACATTTTGACAAACAAACTCGCTTACAATGCAAACTCAAAACAAAGAAAAGAAGATAGCAAATAAAATGGAACAGAATGGGTCAGGGACAATATCCTTTGTGTTGGGAAAAGACCCACTTAAAACTTCTTTTAGGTCATCTGCTTGGGTGCAAGTATGAATAAGCAAAGGCAAAGAAAAGTTGACTGATAAGAGTGATTTTTTGGCAAACCATTTGCTTAGAAAACAAATGACAAAGTATCTTTGGATTAAAATGACAAAGTATTAGCAAGAAAGGACAGAGCAAACTTCCACCAGGACACACAGTTCAGCTTTAATTTCTTAAAAGACACCGAGAAGTAAAAGGGGGAGACGATTCAGATACACTAGTCTGTCATAAAAGCAAATTAGTCATACACGCACAAGATTTGTTAAGCTTGGACATGTTTTGAAAGCTTGTTTTGCATATGTGCATGGGAATGATTAAAAAAAAAGAGTAAACATTGAGCTCTGTGTGCGAGTTTGCGGAGAAGGAAATGTATGAGTGTATATAAATGTACAGTAATGTATGTAAGTGTAAAGGCATAAATGATAAAAACATAAAAAACATTAACAGGTACATTAGCCTGGCATCCTCTCCCTCACACACACACACATTTTTACAATCTCAAACAATTTAACATGTCAATTATGTTTTATTCTCATTTTTGTAAATCAAATTTATGCACATGCAACATAGAAAATGTCCATTTTGATAAATAAAGATTCAACTATTTCATTATCGCTGGGGCCTGCCGCATCCAAAGACTAAACTAGGGAGTTATGAACCATAGGTCAAAGTAGTGGTAAATGAAGGGCAGGAGCTGTGCCGGTCGGGGCTTGTCCCCGGGGAGCGCTACGCTACCGGAGTGGTCTAGCTCGGATACTGCGAAATAAAGGCCTATGGTTCACTTATTAAAGAACTGTCAATAAGATCCCGACAGTACGGCCGTGTACACATACATGCGGATGTTCCGCACGGAAACCCATGCACAATCAGTAAAAGAAAGAAGAAGAAAATAAGAGCACATGTCCGCATTTCCCCTAATCCGTACATGTTTTCCCTTCTTTCTTTTACTTGATTATTTCCGCGTGGAAAATCTGGAAGGACTGTGTACCAGGCCTACAGATCTTTAAAAAAAATAAAATTAAATAACTGTGCGCTCTTCCAATTCTGTTGAGTTTATAACCTTTATAGGCTCCATCAACGTATCCCAACCAGAACCAGAATTATGATAACATCATCATTCTTGATGATGTTGTGCTTCATAATTGTCAATCCTTTGGTTAAAAAATGTCTTGAGAAAAAAAGAAGAAGATTTGAACAGCTATGCAGAAAAAACCATTTGAAGACAAATACTTTGCACACACACACACACACACATCTACACCACCCCCCCCCCCCCCCACACACACACACACACACACAACCTCCTCTCCCTCCCCACCCCTTTCCCCTGATAGTGAAATCACGAGGAGTTTATCATTAATGATTTGTGTACAAGCAAACATACAGAGATGCAATAGAACAATATCACACAAGATGTTTGTAAGCGTGGTCAGTTCTAGCTAGACCAGCGACACAGCGCCAGAATGAACAAGGGAGGCAATAGGTTTGTATCGGATGATGTGCTGGTCTCCCTTTTCCAAGTCAATGATCTCCTCTCTGCACACAGACAAAACATTGGCAACAATAAATTGCACACAAACACTATTTTCATGATCAAACTATGGTTGACTGATTCAATAGCCAACGAGGTACAGGAAGTCCAGCTGCTTTGTCGACTGAAGGTATAATGCTGTGAAGACTTTGGACAGATTAAGTTCTTGTTAAAGATTCCCCCACGTCACATTCCCTCTTATGCTAGGAAGATTGTTTTAAGATTTTGTACCAGCTGTAAGAGGGAAAACACTTAAAAACCGTGATTTTGACACATGACATGGTGGGTCTTTAACTGGTGTGGTTTTTTCCATCAAAAATGCCAAGCAAACAAATTAACAAAATATATAATTCGATGCAATAAGTGTAGCTGAAAATAGCGACTGCATAAAGAACAATAAGAAAATGACAACCACATCAAATTCATGTATTGTTCTTTTGTTCTGCTGCAACGAAGCAGAGATGTTTCGCCAAATATATTTTCAGAGCATTTGTCTTAAATCCACATGGTGTAAAAAGTGCGTACAAAAATAACCCCCCGCTTTGTTTGTCATACCAAGCGCCCACCATTCCACACTGCAAACACCCCGAACGGTGTCAAACCTCTCAAGGAAATGGCCCTAAACACTTGAGATTCACTATCACTCCACCCCGGCCCCTGTCTACATTGAGGTCAGATAACTGCAGACCTGTTTACTCTACTCTTTTCGAGTAGTATTCTACTCAATTTGGATCTCTACTACTCTTCAAATTTGAAAAATAATGCTAGATTCTACTCATTTTCAGTGAATATTTTTTGATGGTTTAATGAATAAAACTACACATTTTGAGCCCAAACTACTCATTTCAGCTATCCAGACTACTCAAGACTTGTGTAGGGGGTAAACAGGTCTGTAACTGCTGAGCCCGTCTTCATCCTACTCTCACCCCCCTCCATCCATTTTATAATTTACCATGTCTCTCCACCCACTTGCCCCTTGCCCTCGTTACCTTTGCTGGATATGCTCCAGCCCAACGTTGTATTTACATCGTAGTATCTCAAGTTAGGAGTTAATGGATAGATCCCAAGACATTTGGGTCACGTGTGAACCACCATGCACAGATAATGATCCAAAAACAAGTCTGGTGTCCGTGACCTTCCTACAAGTAGCAACTTGTTTTTAAAAATAAGGAAAATCAAGCAACGAACACAAGTAACTTCGCACTTCTCCTCGCTGTTTGTGTGCTTACGCAATTCTACCTGATCATGACTATAAGAATGTGGCTTGTTATTGATAAGAAATGTTAATTTATAATGTAAAAATATAATTGTTGTTGTTGTACCCAAGCTAAAAGACTCCAGGGATCATCCCAACAGCCAAAGCACTTGAACACCAGATAGGGATAGGAACATTACGTGTGTGACCGTTTTTGATTACCCTGCCACATGGGCAACCACACTCCGACTTCATTGGATATTAAAACAATATAATTTAGGAATTATGAATTAATAAAATTATCCTTCATTTATTTCATTTCCTGTTTATACAATGCACTTGTAATGCAATGATCTACTTCAACTGAAATCATTAAGCTAATAAACCAGGTACCTGATCTGGTGTGCAATTTAACTACAGACAGCAAAGACTTTCTAAAAAAAAGTTGTGAAATGAACATTACTGTTGTTTTCGTTCCCCAGCTTAACCTTTTCGCTGCCCCACGACGTATATATACGTCCTCTATAGCGCTTCAGTACTTGCCACCGACGTATATATACGTCGCCGCTAAGCAGCGATATTGCCGTGTTCAAAAATCGCGCGGCAAGCCAGCGGCGCATGCGCAAGTAGTAGGCGGCACTGAAGGGGTTAAACACTCTGGGGGCACACCCAGTGCCATATGAACATTTCACATGGCCTTGGGTGAGAAAATTACGTGTATGGCTGCTTTGAATGGGCCCCACCACATGGGCGGCCATACTCCGACTTCAGGGGACATTACTGATCTACCATTAATTCCCATATTATCAATATGACCCAGACATAATTTACCATTGCTAAGTCATACCCAATCTCTAGTCTGCCAACAACAACAAAAAATGCACATAAGCAATAATCATCAGCACCACTTGTTTTGTGCCTATAAATTTGGACCTTTTTGTCATTGTTATTTGATTATGTTAAACCACTTCCCCTGTCACTGGTAGTGTAACTTGGATATCTATGAGCCAGACCAGCAGTTTGTTGGACACAAAGCAAGCTATACCAGCCCCACAAGTAAATCAAATATCACGTAATAATGTATCCCAGCCAATGGAAGAGTCAGTCCCGCAAGAAGCAGTCTCACAAGTGAAAGTAATGGTAAACACTTGCCTCTAAGGAACCAAGTCTCAGACTGGATGTCATAGCTTTTTCACAGCAGAAGCTTGTTGGTTTCAGAGCCCTTTAACTCTTCTCACGCCATCAGCGGTAGATACCGCCAATGACGTCCCCTATACGCTCACACCAAGGACAGTATTTACTGCCCCCCCCCCCCCCCCCCCCAAAGCCGTGTGCTTTCTTATTTTTAGAAGCTTACATCATTGCATTTCCGCCGTTATCGCACATGCACAGTCGAAATAAAAAGGCTCCTTCCTTCCTCTTGATCAAACGGTTTTAACGGTTTCCAAGCCACCAACTGAATGGGGAAACACGCCTTGGCATGAGGCTGTGTCAGACCAGTTGACGACATAAGCTAGAACACCAAGGCTACATAAAAATGTTGTTATGTTCTGCATGGTTGTGCGGGGATTGCCTTTAGCCATGACAAGCTCCTAGCATAACATCATCAGTCTAAATTCCTCTGAAGTCGGAATGTGGCTGCCCACAGGTTGGAGTAATCATGAACGGTCACACACGTAATGTTCTCATCCCTAGCTGGTGGATTTGTACCATAGTGTTCAAGTGCTTCGGCTGTTGGGATGATCCCTGGAGTCTTTAATCCAGGGTAAGACAACAACAACAAACAACAACAATGGAGAAAAAAACTGAATTTTTGGGGGGTTGGCAGTGGTGACTTGTCACGAGTGGAGTTGACAGGCGATGATGAAAAGATTGATGTACTTTTTGGAGAAATTGCACTTAGAATGTAGCTGAATCAAAGCAAAGATGGGCAGTCAAAGTTGAAACTGGACAGAATGACTGCATAAGTGGGTGGGGTGAGGTGGGGGGTAGCGGTGCAGATTGAGAAAGATTGATCTGATTTCAAAAAGATTTTTTTTTCTTTTCTGACAGATGGCGTTGCCATTTCCCAAATGTCGATGAAAGAAACAATGAAGATTTTTGGATTAAAACTTGAGATCATTGTTGAAATGAAGCAAGGAAGAGTACTGAAGAGCGTTAGGTGAAAATTATTCAATCTTTTTTATTCGAAGTCGGACAAAGAGAACAAACTAATTGGAAATCTTGAAGTCGGTGTTTAGAATGATTTGGCTAAAGTCTGACCCCGACTCGGAAAACGGCCCAATAACAACTGATTTTCACAGATTTTCAGCCAAATTTAAGAAATGTATCTTTGTTATTAATAGGATTTATAATGTATCTATAGCATACACAGTTCCAAACCAACACATGTGACACAAAGTTTGTATGAATTTGTGTTTTCTTTCTTTACATATGGTAATGCATAATCACCACCATCAACATCTCCATCAAAACACAACAACAAATCATTTTGTAACAAATTTCAAAGTAATCTACAATAATTTTTACACCCTCCCACCAATTTTCATGGCTTTTTGATGAGAACATTTATTTTCTGTATTTTTTTCAATAAAGTAGGTGTTCAAATTCAGAATCCTTGAAATTTACTTGGTGTAGACGGCGTTGGAAGAGTTAATGAACAGCCCTTTTACCACAGACTATATAGTTTCACACAGACTGTTCAGTGGGGCTTTTTCCTTCTTTGTTGGTACAAGCCAGAATTTTGGTTATGTCCCTTTGCAATAGGCTGGTTAGTTGCAGTGATGCAAACATGATAGGGTTATTTCATATACTCTTTTGAGTTTTGGTGTTTTCTCTCTTGCTCTACATTCTCTCTCCTTTTACCGAGCATCAAATCAGGACAGTGAAGTAAAGCTGAACATTCGGGCATAATCGAGAGGCAAACACAGAGGCTTAACCCAACTTGCCTGATCAGCAGCAGTGTCTTGACAAGTCTCATCATCGAACTTCTTTTGCTTACGGCGTCCTCCGCGCTTTCTACGGACGCGGGGAAGCTGGTAGCCAATAGCCAAGGCTCTGAGGACACTGACCACTGAAGGAGGAAGCCTTGCGGGGCTCACAGACAGAAGCTGCTCCCTAGTGTAACACACCCGTGGAGAAGGGGCAGCAAGGGAAGAAGGCCTGTGGTAGACATCAACTTCAGGACATTCAGCGTGTGCCGGAAAAAGGAGCCTCAACAAGCAACAGTGCTTGCTAGGTTGAAAATTATACATGTTTCTAAAATGCTTCAAGTCCCATTCAAGTCCCAAAAACCCAACATGTCCAAAAGGTAACAACTATTAATATATATGCTGGCTTCACCTAAACAGTAATACAATTCAATACTTGAAAGGCACACAAAATCTGATACATGCCATCAAAGCTCTTGACTTTCAGAGATTTATTATTCGATGCCGGGTCTGTAACAAAGGCACTGACTGTACTCTTGACCGTATATATGTTGCATCCATACATGTACTGGAATGAAAAGCACACTTCATAATCAATGTCTTGGAAAAGCTTGATGAGGAAAACCTTCACTCACCCCCCTATAGTGACTCAGTAGCTGTGTAAGTGTTGTCTGGCTGATCCCGATTCCTTGGCAGAGCATGCATGCATGGGTGGGTACAACCAAAAAGCTTTTTGGTGCAACTCCCCAAAACGAAAAAAAACCTCAAAGGCAGGGATCCAGGGGCCACGGCGGGGTACAGGAGTAGAGCCCCGTTGGAGGGTTCAGGAGGGGAACGCAAGAGAGAAGAAATAACGAGATAGACAGACAGTTAAAATGATGGACAGAGACAGTTTGAGTCCGATAAGCCTTATAAAATGTTTACATTGCCTTTAAAAACAATATGGCATCACCATGCTGTTTTAAAGATTCCCCGAGAGAAACTTCCAGGAGAGAACAACCAAGTTCAAAACGTCCCAAATCGCTTGTGGTTGATTTCTTTTTATTGCTTTTTTTTTTTGGGGGGGTATCTTAAAAATTAAAAAAACTAACATCAGTGTGAAAGTGAAAGTCATGTACATGAATGTTTTGGACTGGTGTTTTATAAGAGGCACTGCATGCTGGGCGCGGGCAGGATACGCTAACCACATCTTACCCTGCATCCATCATGTCCTCCTCCACCAGCACGTTCTCCGTGCTCTGGTTCACCCTCAGAAACACATAGCTGTCCAGCTTGGGCTTCACACCTGATACAACAAACATCAACCACAACTTAATTAACAACAATGACAAACAACACACTAACTACCAGAGAAAAGGCATCACAACATTCTCAGAAACACATAGCTGTCCAGCTTGGGCTTCACACCTGATACAACAAACATCAACCACCATTTAATTAACAACAATGACAAACAACAACACACTAACTACCAGAGAAAAGGCATCACAACATTCTCAGAAACACACAGCTGTCCAGCTTGGGCTTCACACCTGATACAACAAACATCAACCACCATTTAATTAACAACAATGACAAACAACAACACACTACCAAAGCAAAGGCATCACAACATTCCCAGAAACACACAGCTGTTCAGCTTGGGCTTCACACCTGATACAACAAACATCAACCACCATTTAATTAACAACAATGACAAACAACACACACTACCACAGCAAAGGCATCACAACATTCTCAGAAACACACAGCTGTCCAGCTTGGGCTTCACACCTGATACAACAAACATCAACCACCATTTAATTAACAACAATGACAAACAACAACACACTACCAAAGCAAAGGCATCACAACATTCTCAGAAACACATAGCTGTCCAGCTTGGGCTTCACACCTGATACAACAAACATCAACCACCATTTAATTAACAACCATGACAAACAACACACTACCACAGCAAAGGCATCACAACATTCTCAGAAACACACAGCTGATACAACAAACATCAACCACAATTTAACCCACTTACCCCCAACTCACCCAACGCTAACCTTGCTATGAAATCCCATGTCAGGGGAAATAACTTGCGCAATTCACTACAGTAGGTAATTTTTTTATTTTTAATTAAAGATATTATTTCAGTATGTGAATGCATTGAATTATTTATATTATGTTCTTGATACTCTGAAAAAGTCATACAGAAACACTAATCAAATTCACGGTACTGTTTACTTTAAAAAAAAAAAAAAATGTTACACTTGAGTGCAAAATGTGCACACACAAAAAAACATAAAAATCAATCAAGAAAGCTCGCCATTTGGAACCAGATAACTAAATATTCAGTCTACTACAGCTACGTGTCATGAAACTGTGCAAAATAATGTGTTGCAAAGATGGGCTTTGCAAACAATGCAGCCTACAACAGTGTCTCTATGATTTCTACACTGCAGCTTTGACGGCAGGTTGACGGTACCCACATTCATTAACATTTTTGGTGTCAGATCATCGATTTTGGCTTCGAGAGTTTCAAAGTCTGTAATCTAGGTCACATTCAACCCCTACTCAATCAATTTCTACAGGTTACCTCGCTAAAAAGACATCAAAATTGCCGTAATCATCTACAATACCGTTCAACAGATGCCATAATTCTTTGTCGGACAATTACAAACTTTATTGACTTTAAAAAATCAAAACTTTGTGAAAAGCTGACCAATTTTGACACAGTAAAGACCACAGAAAGTGGTTAACAAGCAAGTCTCGTGGCTTGAGAGACTCCTGATGTAAACAGTACAGTCTTTGGCCATAGTCAGAGTGTGTGTATGTGTATGTGTGTGTGTGCGTGTGCATGTGTGTGCATGTTGGCCATGAGCTAATTAAAGATCTGTACATGGTGCAAGCCTGTACAATGCAAAGCGATGCAAGCTAGTGTGGCCATGAGCGGACTAGAAATCTGCAAGCAACGAGGTCATGCAAAGCAAAGTGAGTTGACCTATCTACTAGCATATTGTAATAATCATTTTAACAATCGGCCGATGTGAAATTTACTGTGAAGCGGAGATGGCAGAAAATTATCTTGGAAAGTTTCCAGTCTAAGAAGAGTGGAATCATTACAAAGATTTCAAGTTAATTCAACTGTTTGTACTTAGGGGAAGACGGGGTAAAAAGCGCATAGGCGGGTAAGAAGCCCACCCCAATTATCTCATGAAATAAAGAAAATGTCAGTCAAATTTGCCCATGAGAATGAATGCTAGACATTAACGCTCGTCTCATGGGCAAAATGAGACTGAAATTTGCTTCATTACATGAGATAATTGGGGTGGCTTCTTACCCGCCCATGCGCTTTTTACCCCGTCTTCCCCTATGCATGTTGTTAGATGTACTCGTTAACACTTCCGTGACGGGAACCTCCAATCGTAGGTTCAGCAGAACATCTCTATCTGCCGGGAACCTCCGATCGTAGGTTCAGCAGAACATCTCTATCTGCCGGGAACCTCCAATCGTAGGTAGAACGGTCTAAGGTACAAAACTCCCTACTATACCAGCGGACTTTTCTTGTTTGATTTTACAGTTACTTCCCCCGGAATACTGAAACGGAAATAGAATTGCTCGTTTGTGTGCAGTCGAAATTTGAGGAGATGTTTGCACGAAAATTGTCAAAATTTAGAGGTCTGAGTGGCGAGGAGATTGTTTGGTTGCTCGAACTTAATGAAGATGAAACTAATGCTGGCAATCAGTCAGGTTTTAAGGATGAAAGTAGTGAAAATAATGTAAGTACTGATTAAATTGAACAGTGAGTGCCCAGTATGAGTGAGAATGTGACAACAAAAAGTGTTGTTATCGGCAGAATCGTTCGTATCTCGTCGCGGAGTTCGATCTCAAAATCAAGCAGCATGTCGGCTGTAAATCGTTCATGCAATATTTTCACAAAGCATAAAATTGAATTAAACATCCATTTTTCATAAAGTGCAGAATGTTTGGTGCATATCAGACTTCATCTAGGCTCTTAAACAATGTTTGATCACAAGCAGTCATTCAACAATAATTTTTCCAGTGCAGCCTCAGGCCAGCAGAGTGGTTTCACTGATGCAGTGCCAGTCACAATAGTGTTAAAGAGATCAGAGAGGGAAAAGGGAGAGAACTCTACCATTGGCAATCCGTTTGTTGTTGCTGGGTGAATATGCCTGAAATGCACACATCTAACAAAAATTCAGTTCATCATCGCTTCCGAATGTCAACCACATGACAGCCAGGGTTCATGCTATTTCCATTTCTTGAAGGGTATGCTCATCCCTTGTCTACGGCTTAAAGATGTTATTTTGACCCCCTGTCTCGAAGTTTAAAGGGTTAAAATAAATCTTCTGCATAAAACATGGTAAGCGATCTACTCTCCCTATAAACACAAAGTGGTGTTCCCTTTTTTTCTTACACACACACACAGAATAAACGTACCTTCCATTTCTTCTTTCGCTGACTGCATGTTATTAGGCATATGCTTCAAGGCTAGGGTATCAAAGTGGGCCTTGTTGGAAGCCAAAAACCTGAAACAAAAAAACAAAAATAGGTTTCAACAAACTTATTTTTTAAATTCTCATACTACAAAAAAATCTGTCTTTTCTTCTTCTTTTTTTTGGGGGGGCTGTGTGCTGTCCCTTCTTCTGGGACACATAGTGGTGTTGCTCCCACCTTGGTTTGTCAGGTCACAGAATCCAAGATCAGCACTTAAGGGGAGCGAATCTATGTGAGGCCATCAGGAGGCAACCACCAGAGGAGACACTGCTGAGTCACTTCAGTGGAGTTCAGTGGAGTCTGTTCTGAGTGAACATACGCAGGATACAGGTGACATAAGCCCCCCTACTGACGACAATAATGTCTAAGTCAAGGAGCCAGCTTGAGTGAGGTCCACCTCCGAGGGTGCCACCACGTCCGTCCATCAACAGACCCCTAGAACACACTGGATCCCCATGACTTTGACCCGAACGCACCAAGGGCATAAACTGAATTAGAAATCGAAACTGAGGTCACCATGAGAGCAGGGCAACAGAATTTGAGAATTTTTTTTCTTTTTGATGACTGATGGAGATGATAGGATGACTATGATGATGATGATGATGCCGAGTTCCTTATTGGTGACAGGTCTGAGACTAAATGACAGGGCTGTACTCTATGCCTCCTTTCGTAATAATATCCCCATCTCAATCTGTCAGATGCCATCAAAAAATTCATTTAAAAAAAAAGCTAGATTCCAGTGATTGTAAGCCCTGATGTCAGGCATTAAACTAAAGACTGCACTCTCTTCTGGTCCTTGGTTTCAAGGCATAACTATTTAAAACATCTAGCAACAATTTACAAAACATAATGCATGCAATGGAAACGCTTGCTGTTGTCGTACCCTGGCTAAAAGACTCCAGGGATCACCCAAACCACTTGAACACTATGGTACAAAGCATCAGCTAGGGATGAGAACATAACGTGTGTAACAATTTTTTATTACCCCGCCACGTGGGCAGAAATACTCTGACTTCAGGGGATTTGGAGACTGATGATGTTGTGCTAGGAGCTTGTCATGGCTAAAAACAATCCCTGCATAACTATGCAGAGCATAACAACATTTTGATGTAGCCTTGGTGTTCTAGCCTATGCCCATACATTTGTGTGTATGTGAATCTGAATGTGTTATACCTGAACGAGCGTAGTTTCAGAATTGAGCAGTCCCAACATTACCATGCTTAAAAATTTGTACCAAGTCCTGCCAGACAAAATATCCATTGCTTGCTTTGCTGCAGTTTCTCACTCTGGTGTTAATGACTCAGAATGTGTCGGTTAAGCTCTGTGCGTGATTATATATAGATGTGTGTGTGTGTGTGTCAGTGTGTGCATGTGTGTATCTGCGAGTGTTTCAATGCTGATTGTAAAGCGCTCTGTGCTCGATAAAAAGCGCTATATAAATATCCGTTTATTATTATTTATAATTGGTCTGGCATAGCCTTAACCCAAGGTGTGGAAACATATTTGAAACAAGTCATGAAGAGCAAAAATGACTGCAAGATTCTGGCTCCCAGATTAAAAAAATTTCTTCTCATAAAATTTGTTTTTCTTTTTTGGAAAGTTCCTACAATTCCTCTGAGATCCTTGGATTCTGGAACAAAGAATCATGTTCCATGCTGTAGTGCCAATACCACTCACTGCATGAACCCCAAAGAAAAAGGACACTATCCTTACCTAACGAGAAGAGATCGACTTACTTTCTAGCAAACTCTTGCTCTGCCTCTGACATGAGAGGTTCGTCCGCCTCTTTCCTCTGCTCCGCTCTCTTTAACAAATGGCTGGTAAACTTCTCAATCTGCTCACCAACACACACAACAATAGTTGCTTCATTGTTGTCATTTTTTTAACACAGAAACAAGGTTACAATTTTCAGTGGTCCTTTAACCCTTTCACTGTCGGAGACAATTTGAGTAACTATCTCCTTTATTATTATTAAAAAAATGGTCTGAAAAAAATGGCCTAGAGATCTTTCCTGACTTGTATAAAACAAAAAACATAATTCCAGGGCAATGACATCATCAATGACATCACACACCCCATAGTGTAGTAGTAGTAGTAGTAGTAGTAGTAGTAGTAGTAGTAGTAGTAATAGTAGTAGTCGTCTAGTAGCAGTAGTAGTAGTAAAAGTAGTAGACACTGAGCCAGGCAGGGAAGAATTTTTGTTTTTAATATCAGTTATCAGTGCTTTCTCGGTTGTTGGGTGGTTTTCTTTCAACAGCTGATAAAAAGTGTGACATAATTTGATCACAAACATAAGCTTAATGCCTATGTAACTGAAAGCTGTCTTCCCAAAAAATCGCACTAAACCTTTTCACCATCATTATATTAGCTCACTATCTCACTGCATACCTAATAATAATAATAGCTAAAGCAATAAAGCAAATTTGAAACAATATGATGGAGGGAACGGGGGGATGCAATGAGAAAACTTAGGAAAACAAAATACAAGATGCACACAAGTTTACACTTACTTTCTGAAGGCGAATGCGTAAATAGCTGGCAAGAATAAACCTGATTCTGTCAATCTGCAAAATAAAAATGAATCCAACTTTGGAAACTGCTCTTTATATTTCCTAAAAACATACATTAGGCGTAGGTCTGAATATATATATGCAGTGATGTCCCGAGGCCCCTGTCATAGGACATTGACCTATTAAAATTGAAAATGTCATATTGTGTTCTCCCCTGTCAGGACAAATGTCTGATTAATTTTTTAACACTGGCACGCTTTATCTTATTCAGACATTGCGCTAGTGTTTTTCATAATGCGTTTGGCTTACGCAAAGTTGGTCCCAAAATGCGTAAATTAAACTAAAAATTGCGTCAGATTATGGCACTATAAACTGATGTAAGAATAAAAAGCAGGGGTGTTCAATCAAGTCGCCAACTCGCCATAGGCGACCTAGATTTCTTCAGGACTATTTCATCTTGCAGGGTCAGTCGTCCGACGGACTACCCCAAAATCTTGGGTGATCGGCAGTAACTACATCCAGATCTATTACTCTGTCTTACTCGCCGATTCCCCGAAAAAATTTCACAAGCAATTTGCTGCATGTGACGTCGTCTAAAGATAATCCATCCATCTCTTTCCTCCACATTCCTCCCTCTTAACCTTGCGTTGCATGTGCGCTAAATTTGTGACACTTCCTATTGCTGCCGAATGCAGCTCAAATTAGATTCAAAAAATCAAAATGGATCGGTACTAAAGCATACAGCGAAGTTCAGACGAACCACCGGACAAAAAGAAAAGAGCAGAGACTTTGAAAGCACAAGATTATGAGAAAGAACAAAGAAAGCGGTTGTGGCGAGATTCATGGCGACTTGGTCAAGAGTGGCTGCAGTATGATGAAGACAAATTTTGATGTACTGCACATTTTGCCGGCAGTTCACAACTGACCGCAATAAATCAGGACCGTTTGTAGTTGGCAGTGATCATTTCAAGACTGAGTCTATTAATGCTCATGAAAATTCCACTGGCCACGAAAAGAATGAAAACATAAAGTATTTTAATGTAAACGTGTCTTTTCAGGAGAGATAGAGAGAGATAGATAGGGAGAGAGAGAGAGAGAGTGTTAGCAGACGTTTATCTGAATATGCTTGTTTGTTGTTTGCTTTTTTGTATTTTGAGTGGAATCTAGTGAAAATAGAAATGTGTCAAGTTTCTGTGAGCAACAGACGGGCTAGTCAAAATTCTTGCGGACTACCATAGTTCGTTTTTGTGGAGCTAGTCCGCTGGACTACCTTGTACCTGCCAAAAAAAGATTTGAACACCCATAAAAAAAAGCATGCATGTTTTAGGCCTACCTGCACATAACCACCTGTTTTTGATGCTTACAAGTTACATCACAGCAGAAATACATCACAAGCCCAAGTGCAGTGCCAGTCAATACCTGCCCCATGACCATTCACTTAGCATCACTGTGTGTCAACACGGGCAGAGATCTAGACTACAGTAGATCAGACTTTTGAACAGACAACAGTTCTTAACATGTTGAACCAGATGAAACCCTTTTCACATCTTATGAGGCTGAGAGTTGTTTTTGATCAAAGCAAAATTTGCTAGCAATTGATAAATTGGGATTTTAATGTGTTGCCTTAACATGCATGATGATGATCATGCTTGTTTATGCTCTGAATCAAACAAGCTTGCAGTGAACACATGAAGTAAATGATGAACGCACCACAAGGCCGAAGCCAGGGAAATTTCACAAGAGAGTGCACTGCATGTTGCAAAACGTTTTTGACAAATGGTGTCTAAAAAACGATTTGTACTCTTTTTTTTGGTACAAAATGTAAGCGGAAAGATATCACAGGCTCTTATGTGATTGGTTAAACAAAATTATTTCAACTAAATCTTAATGGACCAGCCAACAACAAGAAATACATTAACTCCATTTTAATTCTCGTCCTCGTGAGCTAAAGAAATATGGAAGGGGAAAAAATGCCATGTGATAATTTTCAGACTGTTAGTGTTACAACGGCAAGGAGCGTGAGAGCACTCACAAACGTTCTTGGCAAATGATGGTGTTTCTGAGACGGTTTAATGCATGATGCACTGCTTGTCTGAGTCCGTCTTCCGATAGTAGGCCTACTGCCGATTACTGTTGGGCCTATGGTTGCGGGCAGAATTTGTTTTGATTGCTTTTCATGCATAAGTGCTCTGAAAATGTGTAAGCGAATTTCAAAATGAGTCAAATACGCAAAAATTGTACGTTAACGCGATCCCTGCTTATTGATTTCTGCAAGAGCCAGGAAATTGTCCTACTGATTTCTCTTGTCTCAGGACAATTTTGTCCTATCTCTTTTTGATCCTCGGTACATCACTGGATATAATTATTATTAATATTATTGCTAAAATCTGTGTGTGGGCATATATGTGTGAGCGCGTTCATGTGCACCCAGACACACCTGTAGCTGTGTGCATGCATGTGTTCATGGTGCATACAATGATACATGCATGTATGATTGCATGTACGTGTAAATGTGCATGGGCCACTGTGTGTAAAGAGGCAGGTCCACAATTATGCATCAGACACACGACAACAAACATGGAAGCTTTACATCACCTATAACTTGGAGGTAGAACTAGCAGCAAGTTCAGTTGTTTTCATGGGCAAATATGTAGTATGTACTATACTCTCTAGTCACCCCTCTCATGTTTACGAACCTCAAAGTCTGCTTCTTTCAGTTTTATGAAAATAATCCTTGGCTGATCCTAATCCTATCCATTTCCCAAATTGGCAGAATGTTGCTTCTCATTGAAAATCTTCTGGGGGCAGAGGGGAACTAAAATACATGATAGCTTATTTCTTTCTTTTTTCTTTTTTTTTTGCTGTCCCATCTTCTGGGCTGTACAGTGGCGTTGCTCCCACGCCGCTCGTTCCGAATCCCAATTCGCAGCTACACCCGGGTTTGTTCAAGTCGCAGAAACCGAGACCAGCAGTCCAAGGGGAGCGAATCTATGTTAGACCGTCAGGAGGCAACCAACCGAGGAGTTAGTAGTCCGCGACGCTAACCACGGCGGCTGGTATGATAGCTTATTTCTGATACTATTAGTATTACCCCGATTTTTGCTTAAAAACTTAAAAACAAAAGCTCAGTCAAAGCTACCTCCATGCGATGCAGGCTGATCTTCAGGTCTCCCTTGTGGGCCAGCTTCAAGTTCTCTTCCATGCCGGTCAGCTGCTCCATCATGCATTCCACCAGGTCCATGCGCGCGTCCAGCAGCTCAGGGGCAAACTTCTCATTCAGCCAGGCCTGCACGTTGCACATCACACACATTTCAAGCAAATACCATCACCAGGCCAGGGCTCCCAGGGATCCCCATTTGGGGGTCTATGAAGCACTAAAATTCTGCAGGACCCTCTAAAAGAATGTGCAGGGGGTCCCAGGGATGCAGTTAGAAAAATTCTTTTTAGCATTCGCTATGCCACTGGGACCCTCTATCCCGCCTCTACGACCCTCTATACTGTAAGTGAAGGAGTCCCTGGGACCCCTTGTTTTGCGGGATTGTTGGGACAATGGGAGCCCTGCAGGCACAAGAAACTCGGGCCATGTATGCTTTTCAACTAGTACTAGTTGTAGCATTGTGTTGCAGTAGTATTATGTGTGTGTGTCTTGCCGTCTGCGTCTGTCTTGTCTGTGTGTGCACAGACACCTGGGAGGGAAAAAGGAGGTTTAGTTGTGTGTGTGTGTGTGTGTGTGTGTGTGTGTGTGTGTGTGTGTGTGTGTGTGTGTGTGTGTGTGTGTGTGCATCACTGTATGTGTGTGTGTGTGTGTGTGTGTGTGTGTGTGTGTGTGTATGTGTGTGTGTATGTGTGTGTGTGTGTGCATGTGTGTGTGCATACGTCTGTATTTATGTGCACATACAGGAATACCGAGGATCGAAATGTGATAGGACAAACTGTCCTGACAAGAGAAATTGATAGGACAATGACCTGGCTCTTGCAGAAATCAGTAAGACAAAGCGTGCTACTGCTAGTGTTAAATATTTATTCAGACAAAGGTTCTGACAGGGGAGAACACAACATGACATTTTCAATAGACCTGTCAATGGCCTATGAGTATGACTGGGGCCTTGGGACATCATTGCACATAATTATTATATTTATAGTGATATACACACACAGTGACACACACAATTTAGGGGAAGATGTGGTATATTAAATATATATATGGGCTTTAAACTCCTCTAAAGACAATAGAGGCTGTTGACATTGCCTCAGGTTTGAGTGTTCTACTCACAAACTCAGTCCTTGGGAAGAAGGAAAACTTCACACACACACACACACATCCTTACATTTAGCTACCACAGTCACACGACTATTCTGTCACTTTAAACATGGGGATCTGCAGAAGATACGCTTTTGAATAAAGCGAGAGAGAGACTACAGATAAAGAGAGAGAGAGAGAGAGAGAGAGAGAGAGAGAGAGAGAGAGAGAGAGAGAGAGAGAGAGAGAGAGAGAGAGAGAGAGAGAGAGAGAGAGAGAGAGAGAGAGAACTGGGGCGAGTTTCTCTAGATAGCAGTCGCCGCGCGAATAACGCTTACGGCAAATGAGCCCTAAGAAACACTTTAGAAAACGTTTGTGGAAGAATATTACAAGCTCTTGTCTGATTAGTCCATTTTTTATATTATTTTAACCAAACTTTAATAGATCAATCATCAACAAGAAATGTATTCACCCCATGCTAGTCACGTGATAGTTCGTGGCTTGCTATCTCGATGACAGCCACAAAATGTTTTGGGCGAAAGAGGTGTTTCTTAGTACCATTTTTTTTGCCGATTTGCGCTCACGCTACGTAACGTTAGCCCTTGTGAAACTCGCCCCCAGGTACATAAGTTAGTCATGGAGGGGGAGGGGGTGTCCAAATACCTGGTTGGAGGGTCTGAGAAGGGGGGTGGGGGGGGGGGGGGGGGGGGAGGCAAAGTCCCCCAAAAGCTGACAATAATTTTAATGTAAAACTAAATTTATGACGCTGGCAATGAAAGCATTGTCGCAGTCAAAATCGTCGCTCGTTCAAATCGGTCGCCCGCTACTATGAGAGTGTGTATTTGCAACATTGAGCATGAACCACAAATTTCACTCTTTCTTTACTTGAACCATTTTTCCGTACTCCAATCTAACCCTAACGCTATCCCTAGTGATTCATGCTCAATGTCGCAAATACACACTCTCATAGTAGCGGGCGACTGATTTGAACGAGCAACGATTTTGACGGATAGAGCTGTGGGCAGTAACCATACTTCAATTTGATTGGCTGCTATTTTCGTCACTTGCAAAGGTTAAACTTTGTTTGCCCCACACCTAAACATTCTCACTGCATAATAGTAGAAACAATTTTTTGCTTTTCTCGGGTAAGGGATAGAGTTAGCACAAGGTTAGGGTTGGGTTAGAGTCAGTTTCCATGAAACAACGTAAGTGACTGAAAATGGCCGCTTGCCGTCATCCAATCAAATGATGTATGGTTACTGCGCACAACTGCATGTATTTTGACTGCGACAAGCATCTCCTCAGGTCAGGTCAGGTCAGGTATTTGGACGACCAGGCCTTGCAGCCTCTCAATGCGTCCTTCCTTTTGGTTAGAGTTTGGCAATTGCTGTGGCGGTTTTTAGCATCCATATTGATGCACTAATCATGGATGTACTTTAACAGGGCAATTTTTGGATCACTGTCTAGGAGGTTTTTGAATTTGTTAGTATCTGAGGCCAGCTTAGTAAGTTACTTAGTTAGTATGTGCAGGGAGGTTGTTCCAATATTGGGTGACTGTTAGAAAAAAAGTTTTTTCTAATGTTAGTTCTGCTGTACCTGGTTAGGATTTTAAGTTCACTATTACAGGTTCTTATTTCGTTAGACAAGTGAAACAAGCCTTTGTTAGTATTGTCAGTGCCTTGAAAAATCTTGTAAACATTTATCAAATCGCCCCTTAGTCTTCTGTATTTTAAAGATGGCAAGTCTAATTTAGTATTTACTTAGCCTGTCCTCATAATCCAAATTTTGTATGGATTTTATCAGTTTGGTTGCTCTCCTCTGTACCTTCTCAATTGCACTGGACTGTCGTTTAAGAAAGGGATTCCAAATTACGTTTCCATACTCAAGATGAGGCCGTATTAAACATTTGTAAAGATTTATGAACACCTCTTTATTTAAGTTTTTAAAACTCCTTCTGATCAAGCCCAGCATCCTACTGGCTTTATTTATCGCTGTTGTGATGTGCCTATCAAAGTTGAGTTTTGAATCAAATAGAACCCCTAGGTCCTTCTCCTCTGATGATAATTAATAAATTGTTTTCAGAGTGTCAGCATGGTTTCCGTCAGCATAGGTCATGCACCACACAGTTACTGCAGGTAATAAATGACTTAACTAAATTAATAGATAAAGGTAATAACGTAGATATTATTTATTTAGATTTTAGAAAAGCGTTTGACACTGTACCCCATCAGAGATTACTTATTAAACTGCAATATTATGGTATAACAGGTAAATTATTAGCTTGGATTGAAAACTTTTTGAATGATAGAAAACAATTAGTTAGAGTTGGTGACGCTTACTCTGATAATGTAGATGTAACTAGTGGTATACCCCAGGGAAGCATCCTTGGTCCGTTACTTTTTACGATTTTTATAAATGACTTGCCACAGGACATAACTAGCTTTTGTAAGATATTTGCAGATGACACAAAAATATATAATACATCCGTAAATAAAGATGAGATACAAAATGATCTAGATTAATTAGTGAAGTGGACAGACACTTGGAAATTATACTTTAAATTTAATGCCTCAAAATGTAAAGTTTTACATCTGGGTAACAATAACACTTGTAATAATTATGCTATGATTAAAGATGGTACCAACTATGTTATATCAAAGTGCACAGAAGAAAAGGATCTTGGTGTAATTTTTGATGAAAATTTTAAATTTGATAACCATATTCATTATGCTGTTAAGAAATCAAATAAAATGCTTGGTATTATTAAAAGAACTTTTTCATATTTAGATCAGGATACTTTCCTGCATTTATACAAAGGCTTAATTAGACCGCATATAGAATATGGTAATGTTATTTGGTATCCCAAATTGAAAAGACAATCAACATTAATAGAGAAGGTGCAAAGAAGGGCAACTAAATTAATTGATGGATATAATAACTATTCGTATAGAGAGAGAATGGAACGCCTGAATCTTCCAAGTTTGAAAGCAAGGAGAATAAGAGGTGATCTAATACAAAGTTATAAAATATTTAATAATATTGATGATTTAAATCCAACAGAATTTTTCAAACTAACAAATTATGACAGAACAAGAAATAGCACTGATAAAATATTTATTGAATTTTGTAAAACTAACACAAGAAAATATTCTTATACTAACAGAGTTGCACCTTTATGGAATCAACTACCAACTAACATTAAGAGAGCACCTAATACTAACAGCTTTAAAAATGAGCTCGACCAGTTAAAATTTTATAAAGACATAATGGTAGGTAGGTAGGTAGGTAGGTAGGGACAAAACAAGCCGTAAAGCTTTTCCAAACACTTGAAACAGTCCCATCTTTTATGATTTTTCTGGTAAATGTTTCTTTTTGGTCAAGGTTGATGCGGCATAAATTTTCCTCATAAATCATTATTTGTCATAGCTTCTAAAAACTTCTAAAAATTTTGGTAATGTATCCAGACGATTTTTAAACATATTAGTATGAGGTGCACATTTTACGTCAGTAGGCAATTCGTTTGGATTATTGTACCCAGAAAAATCTACAAATATGTCGTGGAATTACATTCCTCTTTTCTTTCTTTTTTTAAAGGGGAAGGGGGTCCAGAACCCCTGTAACAACACGCCACCCCCCACCCACACCCACCCCACCATCCCCCTCTGCTCAGCTTGACACACAGTGACACCAAGACATCTTGCAATCCTACGTCTTCAAGCTTTTGCAGAACTTCTGCTGCTGTCATTTCCACATCCTCTTCTTCTTCTTCTGCTGTGCCATCCTCGCGTACACTGTCCACTTCGTCCATTTGGTAAATCTCTGCTTCCACAAGTTTTCCTCTAGTTCGTTTGGTCTCAGCGTTTGGTGTTGATAAGCCCAGTTGACGGAAGTTCCTTTTTCGCGCGGTATGCTAAAACATCTCTTTGCCGGAACATTCAGGAAGATTGCTTTGGGATGTCATGATCAATCAATCAATATTTTTATTGTCCATTTTACAGGAAATTCTTTTTGCAGCAATAAAACAATCAACAAAACAACACAATAAAGACAGACATAGTATACAGAAAAGACAAAAAATGAAATATGCGACTATTTTAAATACTGTGCGCACATACAATTCTTGGTCACACACACACACACACACACACACACACACACACACACACACACACACACACACACACACACACACACACACACACACACACACACACAACACACACATCATGCACGCATACAACCATTTATCCATCTAACTTATACATATAAACACATATATTTACACACATACAAACATACAACTTGCATTCACAAATTATATATCATACAAATATCTTAATCTATATGCATACATTCATAATACAACATTACATATCTACATGCATACACAACATACATAGATAGGCCTACATAGATAGAAAGACAGATACACATATCTACATACATACATACATTCATACATGTAAAGCAAACACATACAAGGCAAACATGAACACCACCGTTGCACCAACGTTAGTGTTCATGATTGCGTGCAAGACCATGCGTCTGTGCGCCGTAGTGTGTGTGCCTGTGTATAAGCCTCTGTGTGTGTGTGAGGGATCGAGGGGTAGAACTTTGGAAAACTTTGAGTGTGTGTGTGTGTGTGTGTCAGTGTGTGTGTGTGTGTGTGTGTGTGTGTGTGTGTGTGTGTGTGCGTGCGTGTGCGTGCGTGCGTGTGCGTGTGCGTGCGTGCGTGCGTGCGTGCGTGTGCGCGCGCGCGTGTGCGCATGCATATGTGTTTGTGCGTGTGCGTGCCAGTGTGTCCACGTCCACGTGTAGTGTACGTGTGTGTAGTTCTTTCTTTCTTTGTCGGTCGCTCAGGCAGTTTCCTGATACGAGCGCAGATGCGTCATGCTGCCGTGATGCTCCAAACCACGGATTCTATATTTAGTGTCCATGTCCAAACTAAGAAATAGTTAGGCCCAGCATGTCCGAGAAAATTTGTATAAAAATGTCTAGAACAAAGACAGGAAAAAATAGCTGATAACAGTAAGCAAATGGCCCAATAGGCCTACTTGAAGGAAAGGGGCAGATTCAAAGAGATCCACCGAGTGACAAATTAGAGGAAGTTCAACCACAGAACTTCCCCCTCCCCTATTTGTATAAAAGACCTCCCCCCCCCCCCCCTCCCCCCCTCCCCCCTCCCCCGGTAGGGTATACCCACGGAGGGGGAGGGGGGGGGGGGGGGGGGGGCTCTTTTGAACGTCTCCAATGACTGGGTGGAGGCAACTTCTGCATGTCAGTAGAGTTGAGAACCGGTTCAAAAATCCATACCGGTTTTTTCCTTTGAACAGTTTTTTCCTAACCGTTTTTTGTTTGTTTTTAACCTGTACTCACATCAGTAGTTTCACATATGCAAACACATATTTATTTGTCGGAATATTCACACACACACACACACACACACACACACACACACACACACACACACACACACACACACACACACACACACACACACACACACACACACACACACATATTCACATTCACATATGCAAACACATATTTATTTGTCGGACATATTCACACACACACACACACACACACACACACACACACACACACACACACACACACACACACACACACACACTCAGTGCACGCACGCGCACTCTCTCTCTCTCTCTCTCTCTCTCTCTCTCTCTCTCTCTCTCTCTCTCTCTCTCTCTCTCTCTCTCTCTCTCTCTCTCTCTCTCTCTCTCTCTCTCCCTCTCTCAACTGAAAACTCAGCTCAACTGACTCAAATCATTTTAATGGTGAGGCCATCTGCCCGTGTCTATTTTTGCTCGCTGACAGAGATGCGCAAGCTTCCAGTTAATCCACTTTCTACAAATTTCACCACGGGGTACATTTCCATCAATACCCGTTACAGCCCTTCCCCCAATCCGCCAACTCGACAGACAAGACAATCACATCAGTCGACAGTATCTCCTGCCATCCTGCAAAACAAGCTACATAAAATTCTCCTTCTTTCCCAGGACCATCGGAGAGTGGAACTCCCCCCCCTTCCACCTGAGACAATAACATCAGCCTCGGTGGAAGGCTTCAAGTCTCGGATCTGAACCCCCCCCCCCCCCCCTTCAACTCCCTGCTCCCCCTCCCCTCCCCCACCTTCACCCGCCACCGCTCATCCATCCCAATCCTCCCTCCTTGACCCCACCCACCTCTGTAATACTCCCTTCCCGTCATCCACTCCCCACTGAACCACATTTCCACCCCACCCCCCTTTCCCAACCATAACAGTAGAACTAACATACGCAAAACTTTTCTTTTCTGACAGAGTCAATCAGTACTGGAACAATCTCCCTGCACAAACTAAACTTGCTTCTAACATTAACAATTTTTAAAAAAAACTCCTGGATAGTGATCCAAAAATTGCTGTCTTGAAATTCAATTATGATTAATGCACCAATGATTGCTAAAAAAAGCATCACAGTTATGCCAATCAAATTGCAAAACAAAATCATAAAACCAAAAAACAAAAGAAAGGGCACATCAAGAGGCCGCGAGACCTGGCTGCTCTAAAAGCCTGACCTGACCTGAACTGACCATACCATAACAATGCTGATCGTCTGGGCGGCAACGTTCTCTAAAGATTTTCTGCTTGATTGAAGTCCCCCAGTTCCAAACAACAGAACCATCAAAAAGATGATGGTGGTTGCCCTATGAAAGAAGAAGAAGACCACACCTTGTGTCAAAGGCTAAGGACCTTAACTCCACGTAAACAGCTCATTTGAAAGCGGAAACTTTGATCTCGTCAAACTCGAAGCTAACTGCGTGACAGTGCGAGATGTGAGGAGGAAAATATGGCGACCAGTCGTCGCGCAGCTCTGACCAATGACTCCAACATCCCGTCACAAAATGATCCTGGCAGAGAATTGTTTGAAGCGTGTAGGAATGGTGATTTAAACAAAGTAAAGAAACTTATTTCTTCAAATAATGTCAACGCAAAGGACACAGCTGGACGGAAGTCCACACCTCTTCACTTTGCAGCAGGTGGGTAACTCTCTTTTTGCTGTCACTTCGACTTGAACTTAGCATAGCATAGCATAAATGGCACTATAGGCTATTTTGTTTAGCCTTTTGCCCTCTAAATATGTTTTTTGATTTTTATTTGGTTTGGCTTCATTCACTGATGACTACTAAGGCATCTGTGTTTTATTCATTTAAATCTGTATATTAACTGAATACATTTTGTTTTGGAAAAACTTGTCTATGATATTTTTGAATGAATTTAATGACTTTGCATTAACTGCTTCATCGGGAAGGTTATTCCATGCATTTATTACTCTGTTAGTAAAAAAGTTTTGTGCTAGTCTGGTGTTAGTATCTTTTTTGTACAGCTTAAAGTTATGGCCACGGGTTCTATCACCCTCACAAAGAGTTAGTAGGCTGTTAGTAGTGGAATAATCGTATAAATGGTGACATATTTTATAAACTTCAATCATATCACCCCTGAGCCTTCTATACTCTAGGCTAGGTATCCGCAGATAAATAAGTCTTTCCTCATAGGTCATATCATTTGTACCAACAATCTTTTTTGTAAACCTCCTCTGAACTCCCTCTAGGTGAGACTGAGAGAGAATTTGTGTTGAGATCTTGTTCAAAACAATAATTATTTTGAACAAATAAATCACTTCCCTTCTTGAGTTCTTCACTGTAAGACTAAGAGCACATAATTATGTGTGTGTGTGAGGGAGAGAGTGTGTGTGTTGACTGTTGAGATCTTGAAACAATTTTGAACAAATAAATCACTTCCCTTCTTCACACAGGTCTTCTTTCCTTTCCTTCAAGCGACCACAGTCATTTGCTGATTATTCTGTCACTGTAAATTCAAGGGGATCTACGGAAAATATGCGCGGAATACTTCGGCCCTAATCTGTAGATAAGAAGAGAGAGGGGGGGGTGGGGAGAATGGGCAGATTAGAATTAGATATGTTAATCACCACCACTCTATTCTACGTGACCCAGCCAGTCAGGGACCGTTCAGTGGAACCCCAACATGATGCCGAATCGGACAGGAGCCACCTATTATGACCTAAGCTACTGAAGGGGGGGAGGGGGAAGTGTAGTAGTTGTAGTATGGTTATTGAGAGACAGTTGCCCTAGACACAAAGGTGAGAGGTAAAATTAGTTAAATGAAAGATACTATTACACTTACAGTGGAATCCGCTTAATAGGCCACTTTTGGGACCAGGAAAAATATGGCCGATAAAGCGAATCGGACGATAAAACGAACATCGAGATACTGTGTGACGCAATTATGCAAGTCAAAAGCAATGACGTCAAAATTAAATGTTGCAGTTCAAATTCAAATTCTTTCCCTTTTTGTGATGTGTGTGTGTGTTTATTAATCCTACAACTTGACAGAAGCACAAGTAAAAGACAATGATTTTGTTTTCTTGAGTGATTTTAACGCCATGCAGGGTCTTTCAATTGACAACAGCTCACCTTCCAACTTCACACTCAACCATGTAAACGTCAAAAGCGTGTTGTCAGTTTGTCTGCCTCTGTTGTTCTCCCTCTCAAAAAGGGGTAAAGTGGAAAAATTAGAGAGAAAAAGTGGCCAATAAAGCGAAATTGAAGATTTCAGCTTTGGCCGTAAAAACGAACAAAATAACACATGCTTAAAGGCCCATACGCTTCTCGTAAATAACGTGCAGAATGATGCAAAATCGATCTGTATTGTAAACTCTGACATAATTCAAAGTCACAGACAAGCATAAAACTGAACGCAATCATACTGTGAGCTCAAAGTTAGCAAAACTGCGCTGACCTTTTTTCTTCTGTGTACTCTGCTATCTTGAAATCTCGTCTAGGGGTAATTAGCTCAAATGACGCAGCTAAGGGTAGTCTGTAGGCCTAGCTTAGTAGTAGTCCAGGCGAAATTAAGCTTGACCTTGTTTTGTGATATATATTAGGTTTTTATGTCGATCTAACATGATTTGAGGGTGCTGAATTTAAATCCGTTGGAGGTCAAGTTGTAAATGTTGGGCATTTTGAGCTATGACGAAATATTCAAAATGGCCACTATGGGACTCTAAAGAACTGTTAAAACATGCACTTACCGTAATTATGTTGTATCTAATGCTTTTATTTGTAAGAAAAATAGTATAGTTTGCTGAAATGATTCAAACTATGTGAACTATATCCTATTTTTGTACTTATTAGCCCCCAGCCACTCTGCAGAGAGGACTATCACGATTTTGTGTCCTTTCATTTGCCTGGCAATTATCTTAAGAACAATGTCAGAGGATCACTTCAAATTTGTGTGCTACTATTTTAATGAAGCTGATGAGCCCCTCAGTATACCTTATTGACTTTGACATTTCACCTTGAGTATGTGATTTTAATGTATCAACTATACTTTTTCAACTTTTGCACTGCTGTGGTAAAATAAGCTATGTGTTTGTTTTTTCCTAAGCTAACGTGTATAGAGAATATTGAATTCCTGATACCTATTTTATTAAACCTTTCATCTTAAATGCTTGACCTTGAATTTGCATTGAATATTTTAACTTTTTGTCTTTATATGTTTTAAATCTTGGCAGTAATGGTCTCATAATTGGTGCATTAGCCAATTTATAGGTTAGCATCTAGATATGTTTAACCATTGGCTCATGTACCAATTATGAGACAGTTACTGCAATGATTTAAAATATATTAAAGCAAAAAGTTGAAATATTCCATGCAAATTCAAGGTAAAGCATTTCAGATGAATGGCTTAGGCATAAAATAGGCATCAGTAATTCAACATCCTCTACAAACCTTAGCTTAGAAACATGTTACAACAGCAGTGCAAAGGTTGAAAAAGTATAGTTGATACAATAAAATCACATACTCAAGGTCAAAGGTCAAAGTCAACAAGGCATACTGAGGGGCATATCAGCTTCATTAAAATAGTAACACACAAATTCGAAGTGATCCTGTGACATGGTTCTTAAGATAAATGAAAGGGCACGAAAGATCGTGATAGCCCTCTCCACAGTGGCTGGGGGCTAAGAAGTACTAAAATAGGATATAATTCCCATAGTTTGAATCATTTCAGCAAATTATACTATTTTTCTTACCAAAACAAGCATTAGATACAAAATAATTACGTTAAGTGCATGTTTTTACAGTTCTCTAGATACCTATGGCGGCCATTTTGAATATTACGTCATAACTCAAAATATCCAACATTTACCACTTGGCCTTTAACGGATCTGGATTCCGCACCCTCAAATCATGTTAGATCAACATAGAAACCTAATATATATCACAAAACAAGGTACACTTTATAATTTCGCCTGGACTAGAACAAGAAGAGAGGAACTTGAAGGTGTACAACTTAGCGTCATAATAATAATACGTATCCTCTGACAGCGTTACGTCATAAGCTAGGTCTGAAAGTGTCCCAAAAAGTTCTATTATTAAAAACGGGCCACAAACAGGCAAATTAATTTGTCTTCAAATAGTTCAACATCAGTCACAGGTGCCGTATTGATTTCCCCTAATCTACGTCACGCCAAATGGATTATCGCACAAATCCCATTTTTGGTGAGATTCAATGGCAGCTGGCAAATCTGCCCCAGGAGACCGATTTTTGCGAAATAAAAGTGTGTGCGCTCACTTTATCTTGAAGAATGTGACATAAAAGGTAGGTTACATAGATACAGTTTGTATACTGTGTCTATGTGTAGTAGGAAATAATGCTGAAACGTTTTCCAGAACGTTTTTAGGTTCGAATGGAGATGCGCATGGTCCTTTAAGAAGAAAAAATTCTGTTCCAGAGGAAATTGGCCGATTAAGCGGCTTTGGCTGATTATCCAATGGCCAATTAAACGAATTCCACTGTAGTATTAACTGAAAATTTCAAAGATGATAAATGATTAAAACTACCTCAAATACTTTACCAGCTTGTAGTTGTATGTAACTGTTGCATGGCAACATTGTTTGTCGTAAGACTTGAAAGCCAATTTTTTTGTATTCAGGTTTTGGCCGGAAGGATGTGGTGGAGCATCTTCTGGAGAATGGCGCCAACGTCCATGCCCGTGACGATGGCGGGTTGATTCCTCTACACAACGCCTGTTCTTTCGGGCATGCCGAAGTGGTGCAGCTGCTTCTGCGACATGGGGCAGACCCCAATGCCAGGGACAACTGGAACTACACCCCCCTGCATGAGGCAGCCATCAAGGGAAAGATAGACGTTTGCATTGGTCAGTGAGCAATGCTTATAAATTTATCACAATTCACATTCACAATATCATCATGTGCCCTTTTTGTTCATTCTGATCTGAAGACAAATTTCACTGTATTCTGAAAATAGGGGTTTTCATTGGCTGATGTCACCCCCTGTCTTTCAAAGATGTTTTCAAATAGTTAACTAAAAGTTGGGGGTGGGTGGGGGGTTACTGGATCACACACACACACAAAATTCTGCCTAAAAGAAAAAAAGTACTTGTCAAACAGTCCCCCACTTGTAAAATAAAACTAAAAGGACTGATTCATCATGCTAGGGAAGAAATTAAAACTAAAAGATTGATTCAATTTATGTTTTGTGAGCTTTCCTCTTGTGATTTGGCATAGCAAGACAAGAGCCCTTGCTTAGCCTTAGACCGAGGATGAAGCACATCAGTGATAGTAACTAGTAAGCTATAATTTCTCGCTATGCTCCTGAAAATCATGCTTTGTTTCGGATTTTTTTAAAAATTGTGAAAATCTAAAGTTAGGGTTGGTATCCCTCATACTGATCTTAATGCATGTGTGCAATGTGTATCAATGTCCATGTATCAGTGTATGCAAACACACATGCATATAATTATCTAATCTATAGAAAAGTATCTTTTTAATATATCAAGTATTCTGAGTCTGTAAATTACTTCAGCAGGACAATTAATGTAAACAGTAAAGGACTCAGATTCAAAACCTATAATAAATAATAGTGTAAAGTTAAATTTTTTTGTTTATATCAGTTTCTAACTTTCTTGGCCAGTTTGTTGGTGAATGTTGTAATATTTTATGAACGAAATCAAAGAGCTCAAGAAAGCTCGCAGTTAAGTTGACCAAGGCTGAACTGGGGGGTTAATGATCTTAACCCAGTGCAAGCTGTAGGTCTTTCCTTCTTTCTATATTTTCTGTAGGTACATGTGCCCTCCTGGTTCCGTCGCGACTATTGCCAGTAATGGCATCTGCGATGTATCGATCCTGATCCTGATCATATAGCTTTGCTTTATCACTTCCAGCACCATGGGCGAATACATTTGCCCAGTACATCACTCTACACTTCCACCAAATGCAAAGAAATTCACTGCCAAGTACCCTGCCGTGTCTGTCTATTTTTAGAGCTTATGTCAGTGATTTTTCCATTAGGTATTAGGTACTTTATAGTCACAGAGGCGTCTGTGAAATTCGGGTTGCTCCTACCTGGAGAGTGCGTCACAGCCAGAGGCACGCCACCCAAAAGCAAGCAATACATGCGCAATATATAAAAAAATAGAGATGCAATGGACAATCAAGAACATCCAAAAAATACATGGCGCTAGAAGAGTTAAAAATGGACATTGATGTGTTTGTACAGTTTTACTACAACAAGGCGCTGACCCCAACATCAGGAACACAGATGGAAAGACGGCACTGGATCTGGCTGATGCCTCTGCCAAAGCTGTTCTCACGGGTAAGGTAGTTTATGATGGTCACTTTGTGAGACTTTTAGTTGCAATCGAAATGGATGTGATACTGTGATTGCAAAGATAGATGCATCATAATTTCTTTGTGGATGGGAGAGGAGGGTACTGCAATATATCTGTGATGTTATTTTATCTTAGCATGCCACATGTAAGAACTGGATCATTGAAATTTTTTTTTTTTGCAGGACTATCATAAAATGAATCCTTAGAACAAATACTTAAAACTATCTGAATCTTTTGAATTATCTTTTTGCTTTTTTTTGTTTGTTAACCCTTTCAATGTCAGCCATTTTTCAGCTAAAACTTTCCATTAAACTTACCTGGGTAGAGAAATGATTATGTCTGCAATATTGGGGATTCCTCTGTGACATGCATAAAATAGGGCCTATCCTTACCTCCCAAAATTAAGAGTGCATAAGGCCATTGGATAACAGACCCTCATTTGATGCCTTTTAGTGACATGGGTGTCAAGTCATTGTGGTGCCGAGAGGCGACATTGGCGATGAAAGGGTTAAATGAAATGAACAAAAGTAGATCTATTTTGAAACTGTTAAAATAAAAACATTGGCATGAAGGAAAACTTGATTGTTACATCTTCTGTTTGGGGATTAAAGCATTGAAGTAAAGAAAAAAGTGGTACTTGCAGACTGTATAACGCATGTGTTTGGTATTCAGGGGAGTACAAGAAAGACGAGTTGCTGGAGGCGGCCCGCAGTGGCAATGAGGAACAGATGATGGCACTGCTGACCCCTCTCAATGTCAACTGCCACGCCAGCGACGGCAGAAAGGTATGATTGAGGAGGAGGTGGTTACGGCTTTTAAGGGATGAGGACCTTGTGAGGGCTTTTCCTGGCTTGGAAAGGTGGGGGAGGGGAAAAATGGCAATGTTGTCAGTTTTTTAATTTTATTTTTAATGTTGTACAGTATTGCGAATGTCTTTAGTAATGTTAAAAGAAGAATGGATGACAGGATTACGCTGACCTTTTTCCTTTGCTTTCTGTCATCTAATATCTTTCTGACTTATTGGCCCATTCTCCTGCCTTTTTTCCAAAAAGTTGCCCATTCTGCTTTTCCTTAAAGTCTTCCAAATAATTTTCTCCTTTGAGCTCCTCTGAAATCGGAATGTGTCATGTATGCAGCGGGGAGACCAGTGAAAACTCAAAAACGGACACATATGCACCTTACGCATTATGGCCATATGGCCTGGGAACACAAAAGAAGAAAAAAAAAACCCATTCTAGTTCTACTCCTATTTTTGCTCATTCTCCCCTCTCATATTGTTTTCGCCATCCTCCCCCCCCCCCCCCCCCCCCCCCTCCTTTTTTTTCTTGTCCTTATTCTTCACATCGTCTTCCTCGTACTCTTCCTCCATATCCTTTCTTCCCTTCCTTGCTTCTCTCTTTTTTTTGTTCTTGTCCTTCTACATGCTCTCCTCCTTCTCCTTCTCCTCCTCCTCCTTCTCCTCCTCCTCCCTGTTGAAGTGTTCCTTCTCCTCCTCATCCTCATCCTCCTCATTCTCCTCCTCCCTGTTGAAGTGTTCCTCCTCCCTCTTCTCCTCCTTCTACTCCTCCTCCCTCTTCTCCTCCTCCCTGTTGAAGTGTTCCTCCTCCCTCTTCTCCTCCACCTCTTCCTCCTTCTCCTGCTCCCTGTTGAAGTGTTCTCCTCCCTGTTGAAGTGTCCCCTCTTCTCCCTCTTCCTTCTCTTCCTCCTCCTCCTCCTGTTGAAGTGTTGCTCCTCCCTCTCTTCCTGTTGATGGTGAGTGAGTGTGTGTGTGTGTGGTTTCAGTCCACCCCCCTGCACCTGGCTGCAGGCTACAACAGGACGCGCATTGTCCAGCTGCTGCTGCAGCACGGGGCAGACGTCCACGCCAAGGACAAAGGGTCAGTGCCCAGTACTTCACGTCTTGTTGCAGGGACTTCATTTTTAACCCCTTGACTGCTGAGCCGAGTAGGCTGGAAATCAATCCCCCAGTGCTGGGCTATCAGCACGATCAAAATCATCACCATCAACACTCGATTCATGCTCAATGTTATCTGGATCGAAATCCTCGTCATCAGAGTCGATATCTTGCAGAATTGTCAAAACTTCATTAGCAGTTATACCACTTTTTCGATGCCATCCTATTTGGTCAAACCAGAGAGCGTGTGAACTCAGTGAAGTCTTCTTCGCTCAAACTTGATGAAAACATGTGCACACGCGCGCATTTGCGGCAAGGTATCCCATAATAGGTATCAAACGAAAGGGAAACAACTCTACTTTTCAGCTGTACAATTTGTTTTCTCCAACACCGCGATGCTGGCCCTTTAACCTTACCAATATAAATGCATGTGACGAGGACGAACGGACTCGTCGTCAGCATTGTCAGTCAAGCCGGAAACGCCCGCTCTAGGACGAGCGGATTCGTCTTACGCAGTCAAGAGGTTAAGAATAGTCAATTATTGTAGCTGAAAATTGAAAGAAAAATCGGCGTAAGAACAATGTTCAGCGGGAGGAGGGGAAACAAAGGAGGTGAAGTTTTAGTGACTTAAAGGCCAATATTTTGAGTTATTTATGAAGACGATCCATACTATAGTGCATTTTAACACATTCAGTTACAAGAGATGCTCATGGGATGCTACAAAAGCAAAGATGACTTCTCCCTGTATGTTGTTGCAAAGGAAAAGTTCATCATTTGTTTAATTAACACGCCATATCTATTCTGAAGGCAAAAAAAAAATCCTTGTCAGTATTTGTTAAAAAATCTAGATCTAGACCAAAGCTCAATGAATAATTGACAAGTTGACTTCGTTAGTTCATACATGCAAACAAGTTACGTGAGAATCATTTTTGAAAAGAACAGTTTTTAGCAAATGTTGGTCGCCTGAGCTTCTTGTTTTTAAATCTTTGAATGACCCTTTTTTTCCCAGTTACATTTTTGAATGTATAGTGTGTGATATTTTGTGTCCACAGAGGGCTGGTGCCGCTGCATAACGCCTGTTCTTACGGCCATTTTGAAGTCACAGAAATGCTCTTGAAGGTAACTCAATGGATTTACTGCTGAAGTTGTTAATTAGCCTTTCAGATAATTTGCATTATTGTTTCAATGTTTGTTTGTTTTTTGTTTTTTTACTACTGATACATGGTGAGAAAGGCAAAAGTGAAGTGTCGGAGCAGTGGGTTCTTTGCTTTCTTTACCTTACATACTTCCAGGGAGTCGTATTTTTTAATGCCAACAAACATGCTTCTGCCACAACTGCTATGTGTACTACTCTGTTACTCTAGCCGAGAAGTTTTTATGTTGATGTTTGTGACTGGCCGAAAACGTTAGCTTTGTACAATCCCAGAAATTTTCTGTCAGCTTTGCTGTTTCCAGGTAGGAAGAGTTTGTTGAAACAGTGCCTTGGCAAGTTCCCGTGTTTTGATTCTTGCTTTTGTTTTGTTCCTTACGTTGAACTGGCTTGGTCTTCTTGTTTTACAGTGGAACCTCCCTTATAAGACCCCCTATTGTAAGACTCCCTCCTACTTAAGACCTTCTCTGAGACATTGCCCTTCTTTGTAAGTGTTAAAATTACCTCCCTTATACAACTCCCTCCCACTAAAGACCTTATTTTGGATGATTTTTCAAGGTCTTAAAAGGGAGGTTCCACTGTTTTAATTTTCATAATTGAGGTGACTTGGATTGTGTCAAGCTTTGCAAGATAATTACCATCAAAACTTCACAAATATTTTGTTTTGTGTAAAATATCAGCACTTTTTATGTGTGTCAATTTTGTTCTTCTTTTGTTTTGTGTTTTTACTGGCTCTTTGGGTGTTAGCTGAGCACCCGTTTGTATCCACACATGTATGTGTGTTGCCCAGGCCGGGGCGAGTGTGAATGCAGTGGACCTGTGGCAGTTCACGCCTCTGCACGAAGCTGCGTCCAAGTCCAGGGTGGAGGTGTGCTCCCTGCTGCTGGCCCACGGGGCTGACCCTAACCTAGTCAACTGCCACTCCAAGTCCATCATTGACGTGGCACCCACACGGGAACTGCAGGAGCGCATCCAGTGTGAGTCTCGGTGAAATGGGGGTGTGTGTGTGCATCTGGGTGTATGTTCATGTTCAACAAAAGTACACTCGCTTAATTTCTTTGTTTTGGCTTTAGTGTGCTGGATTTTAATTTGTACCCTTCATAAATTATTATGTAGCAATCTAACAGGCATCACAGATTCAGTTATATCAAGTCTAATCAAGTTGCTAAATTTTAAGAAGAATGAAAATAAATTGCTTGGAATTTTTAAAAAAGCAAAAGAAATGGCTTGTTCAATCCAAGTTTGTTATTTTTGTGTGCTGTGTTGACAGTTGAGTACAAGGGCCACTCGCTGTTGGAGGGAGCCAGGCAGGCTGACCTGGCCCGAGTGAAGAAGTACCTGGCTGTGGACATTGTCAACTTCAAACACCCCTACAACGGAGACTCTGCAATGGTTAGTCCATTGGGTTGTCGATCACCTGGTAGTGATGAGATGCATAATAGTGTCAGTTTTGTCTCTGGTGCTGTGTTATAAAGTTGATTACCACATATGTGTCTTTTTTCTCAAAGTAGTAATTATGTCGCCCCAGATTACATGCTTTTATAGCTATCAAATATCTGTGATTTGTCAGAGACATAGTAAACTTGTTGATTTTAGTGAAGTAGAAACCAAGGAGTAAGAAAATATATCACTTTTTTAATTATCAGTGGAAAGAAAAAAAAATAGAGGGAGGTAAATCAAAAAGGTGGTTGAAAGAATTATGAAATATTGATTCCATAGTAGATAATGAATTTAAAGTAATAGCTGCTCATGTCAACGGTCTTGTGTAACTGCTGTAATGATCTTTTATAAGAGTTGTCTGGTTAGAGATCTAGCATCAACTAGACACTGCAATAATGTAAAGATATGACAAAGGATGTGAGGGCTTTAAAAAAAATGTAACTTCTTGTTGTCTTCTTCTCTTTGCGGCCCTGAATTCCAGTATGTGTGGGTTTATAGAGCAGATGTAGATGTAAAGGTAGACCCAGGAGTGTTCTTATTTTTGTTTTTGGTCCAAAGCCTCACACATTCACAAGAGTCTGTCAGGTTTACTAGCCTTTTTTTTCATGTAGCATTTTGCATAAATTGTTGAACACAGGCATGGTAGACCTCCTCGAATCGCGGAAAATCCGTGAAACAGTTTGAAACAAAATTATTCAAAAATGCTTTAAAATGGCATGAAAAAAAAGTGAAAATTTCACTCATTTATTGAATTTTCTTCGGCCCCCTGGACCCCCGGCCATTTTCCTTGAAAACCACTTTGCCCCCACTACAATGCCTGTGAACAGTGTTTCCATTTGTGTTGACTTGTGTCTCAGCACTGTGCGGCAGCCTCTCCATTCCCCAAGCGAAAACAGGTTGTGGAGCTGCTGGTCAGGAAAGGAGGCAACCTCAATGACAAGAACAAAGAGTAAGTTCACTTAACGCTAAGTTGTTGCTCCGTTTGCTTTATGGAATTTGTGGCCATCCTGTTTGATTGTTTTGCGTGTCACTGGATTGTTGTGTTGCTATTTGAGTGCTGTATTGTTAGTTGTGAGTGATTGCTTGGTTGTGAATTGTATTTGCTACATAGCTGCAATAAAATAAAATAAAATGGAATTTTTGAAGATGTCTAAATTTCTCTAAAATGTGTTTTAGTTTTCGCTCAGGTGGCTGACAGTTTCACTGCAATAATTTGTTTTGCAATTCACATGAATTTGACAGTTTGTGTTTGTTGTGTTCAATGTTTATTATAGTAAAATCAGTTTAAAAGTTTAAATAAAATTGTTTTGCTTACATTAAAAATAAGAGCAACAATTGTTTTCTCCCATGAACTAGACAACCTAATGGTGACATACTATCATAGAAGCTCCTTCTTTCAGGATGTCCTGAATTGCAGGATTTTTAATTTGCCTAGAGCCGGTGTTGCTGGATTTGAGAAGCACTGATTTTCTTACACACACACACACTTGTACAATAAAAAGGGCCTATATAAGCATTTGCTATATTCAAAGGAATGTAGCACTTGTACTAATCTAAAGGGGTGAAGAAAGAGCAGTAAATGTGTGTGGGTGTGGGGCCGCCCCTTTGCAGGATTTTAGAAATTTCCAAGGAACACCCATGTACTATGGTTCTAGGAATTGAAGATGGGCATTGGCATTACAGAATGTTCTGTGTGATCCATAAATTTACTAGGTAAACAAATTAAGAAGTTTGGATAAGCTGTTTTCGGTCTTTATACAGTCATTGTGTCTGTTGTTGTTAACGATGGGGTGTGTTGGTTTGCAGTTACCTCACCCCTTTGCACATCGCCGCAGACAAAGCGCACTACGACGTCATGGATGTTCTCCTCAAGCATGGGGCCAAGGTGGGTTTGTTGTTCACAAACCGTAAGTGTTTGAAATGTACACCTGCTGCAGATTGTGGCTTAAGCTGTAGCAAAACAGGGATAGCAAAGAGATGGTGCGGTTCAGGTTTTGGGAATTGAGATAAGGGAATATTTTGATAGAAGCAGGTGAAAAAGGTTAACATGAAAGCATATGCTACCAAGCACTTTTGTAATAGAAGGCTGTCTTGTAAAGATAACAGTCAGGAAAGATCATCTCAAGCTAACGCTGAAACGTTTAAGTAACCGTAGTTTTTGTTGTTGTTTTTTCATTTTGTACAGTAATATGGTGTTCGCTGTTTTATTCTGTTAGCTTATTCTGGTGAAGGTAACATCACATAGTCAGATTTTAACGAAGTGACAGCTCTGACATGGCCTTAGGTCATGACATGACATGGCAGGGCATCAACAACATGACTTGACGTGGGTGTAGGTAGCATCGAGTAGTGTTTTCTTTTATGCTCAGATGTTTTAATGAGTTGTTGTGCATGCTATTTATCATTGTCTTTGTGGTTGTATTCATGGCCCCTGCTTGTGTTCTTATTGTGTACAGGTGAATGCCCTGGACAGCCTTGGCCAGACTACACTGCACCGCATGGCCCAGCAGGGCAACATGCAGACTGCATGTCACTGTGCGTTGTTGTTGTGGTGTGCAGGTGAATGCCCTGGACAGCCTAGGCCAGACCACGCTGCACCGCGTGGCCCAACATGCAGACTTCATGTCACTGTGTGTTGTTGTGGTGTGCATGTGAATGCCCTGGACAGCCTAGGCCAGACCACGCTGCACCGCGTGGCCCAACATGCAGACTTCATGTCACTGTGTGTTGTTGTTGTGGTGTGCAGGTGAATGCCCTGGACAGCCTAGGCCAGACCACGCTGCACCGCGTGGCCCAACATGCAGACTTCATGTCACTGTGTGTTGTTGTGGTGTGCAGGTGAATGCCCTGGACAGCCTAGGCCAGACCACACTGCACCGCGTGGCCCAACATGCAGACTTCATGTCACTGTGTGTTGTTGTGGTGTGCATGTGAATGCCCTGGACAGCCTAGGCCAGACCACGCTGCACCGCGTTGCCCAACATGCAGACTGCATGTCAGTGTGTGTTGTTGTTGTGGTGTGCAGGTGAATGCCCTGGACAGCCTAGGCCAGACCACACTGCACCGCGTGGCCCAACATGCAGACTTCATGTCACTGTGTGTTGTTGTTGTGGTGTGCAGGTGAATGCCCTGGACAGCCTAGGCCAGACCACACTGCACCGCGTGGCCCAACATGCAGACTGCATGTCACTGTGTGTTGTTGTTGTGGTGTGCAGGTGAATGCCCTGGACAGCCTAGGCCAGACCACACTGCACCGCGTGGCCCAACATGCAGACTGCATGTCACTGTGTGTTGTTGTGGTGTGCATGTGAATGCCCTGGACAGCCTAGGCCAGACCACGCTGCACCTCGTGGCCCAACATGCAGACTGCATGTCACTGTGTGTTGTTGTGGTGTGCAGGTGAATGCCCTGGACAGCCTAGGCCAGACCACGTTGCACCGCGTGGCGCAACATGCAGACTTCATGTCACTGTGTGTTGTTGTTGTGGTGTGCAGGTGAATGCCCTGGACAGCCTAGGCCAGACCACGCTGCACCGCGTGGCCCAACATGCAGACTGCATGTCACTGTGTGTTGTTGTGGTGTGCATGTGAATGCCCTGGACAGCCTAGGCCAGACCACGCTGCACCGCGTGGCCCAACATGCAGACTGCATGTCACTGTGTGTTGTTGTGGTGTGCAGGTGAATGCCCTGGACAGCCTAGGCCAGACCACGTTGCACCGCGTGGCGCAACATGCAGACTTCATGTCACTGTGTGTTGTTGTGGTGTGCATGTGAATGCCCTGGACAGCCTAGGCCAGACCACGTTGCACCGCGTGGCGCAACATGCAGACTGCATGTCACTGTGTGTTGTTTTGGTTTGCAGGTGAATGCCCTGGACAGCCTAGGCCAGACCATGTTGCACCGCATGGCCCAACATGCAGACTGCATGTCACTGTGTGGTGTTGTGGTGTGCAGGTGAATGCCCTGGACAGCCTAGGCCAGACCACGTTGCACCGCGTGGCGCAACATGCAGACTGCATGTCACTGTGTGTTGTTGTGGTGTGCAGGTGAATGCCCTGGACAGCCTAGGCCAGACCACGTTGCACCGCGTGGCGCAGCAGGGCAACATGCAGGCCTGTCGCCTGCTCATGTCCTACGCCATCGACCCCAGCATCGTGTCCCACCAGGGATACACCGCCGCACAGCTGGCCACAGACAACATCCAGAAACTGCTCCAAGGTGGGTCGGGGTGCCTGGTCATGACGCCAAGGTCCAGGGGTCTGGTCCCTCAGGTTCTCGAGGTTAAAAAGCAAACTGATAAAAAAACCAGAAAAGAAGTGCGTGTTTTCAACCTTCTGCCCAAAGACAAATGCTCTCCAGCTCTGAATAGATTACATGAGACTTTTCACATAGTATTCAATCTTGTGCTTAAAAGATTTATCGTGTGAGAGGTTTGGATGTTGATACAGAGCCCCATGTAATTTGAATAATGTCAGCATTTGGTAATCTCAGGCATCGTTCAGCCAGTTTTAGTTTTAACTCTTCTAGCGTCATGTATTTCTATTATGTTCTTGGTTGTCCATTGCATCTCAACCGACAAGAGGGGAGTAACTATTTGTTCGAGTGCGCATGCTTTGCTTTAATAATAATAAATAATAGTAATTTATTTTCTATAGCGCTAAATTTCACACTTAAAGCATGCTCAAAGCGCTTTACAAATTTAAATAAAAACCATGTTACATTAAGTAAAATCAGGCAAACATGACATGCACTTCATAGGAACATTAACATAGGCCTACACAAAATCACAATAAACATACACACAATACACAGCACATTTGTTTAATAACCAAACAGATAAAAACTAACTTACTACAACATCATAAACATATGAAGCAAACTTCATAGGATTATGCATAAAAGCACAGGTAGAAACAGAAGAAGCAGTGACATACTCTAAGAAAGCAAACACATGGCAGGGTGCTTGGCAGTGAATGCCTTTGCATTTGGCGGGAGTGTAGAGTGAAGTCTTGGGCAAATGCATTCGCCCATGGTGCTAGAAGAGTTAAGAAGTCTTCATTGTTGCATTCAGTGTGCAGAATTTTTTATCACCTTTAAACATGTGGCATGTAAAGTATCAGAAATAGAATCCGAATAAATTATAACTTCTAGGGTAAATCGATAAGTATTGAAGCATCTCTGAGCCTTTCCAGAAATACATCGGTGATAAGTCTGTGTAAAAATGTTAAATATAATGGTTGATATTTTCAGTGACCTTGATAGATTAGTAGGAGAACAACTGTCTCCCATTTGGTGATGGCCCTGTGTGTGTTTTTCAGAGGACCTCCCTGTTGGTGGCACTGACATTGACCTGCAGTTACTGGAGGCTGTTTGATAGATTAGTAGGAGAACAATTGTCTCCCATTTGGTGATGGCCCTGTGTGTGTTTTTCAGAGGACCCCCCTGTTGGTGGCACTGACATTGACCTGCAGTTACTGGAGGCTGTTTGATAGATTAGTAGGAGAACAATTGTCTCCCATTTGGTGATGGCCCTGTGTGTGTTTTTCAGAGGACCCCCCTGTTGGTGGCACTGACATTGACCTGCAGTTACTGGAGGCTGTTTGATAGATTAGTAGGAGAACAACTGTCTCCCATTTGGTGATGGCCCTGTGTGTGTTTTTCAGAGTACCCCCCTGTTGGTGGCACTGACATTGACCTGCAGTTACTGGAGGCTGTTTGATAGATTAGTAGGAGAACAATTGTCTCCCATTTGGTGATGGCCCTGTGTGTGTTTTTCAGAGGACCTCCCTGTTGGTGGCACTGACATTGACCTGCAGTTACTGGAGGCTGTTTGATAGATTAGTAGTAGAACAACTGTCTCCCATTTGGTGATGGCCCTGTGTGTGTTTTTCAGAGGACCTCCCTGTTGGTGGCACTGACATTGACCTGCAGTTACTGGAGGCTGTTTGATAGATTAGTAGTAGAACAACTGTCTCCCATTTGGTGATGGCCCTGTGTGTGTTTTTCAGAGGACCTCCCTGTTGGTGGCACTGACATTGACCTGCAGTTACTGGAGGCTGTTTGATAGATTAGTAGGAGAACAATTGTCTCCCATTTGGTGATGGCCCTGTGTGTGTTTTACAGAGGACCCCCCTGTTGGTGGCACTGACATTGACCTGCAGTTACTGGAGGCTGTTTGATAGATTAGTAGGAGAACAACTGTCTCCCATTTGGTGATGGCCCTGTGTGTGTTTTTCAGAGGACCCCCCTGTTGGTGGCACTGACATTGACCTGCAGTTACTGGAGGCAGCCAAGGCCGGAGACATGGATCTGGTCAAGGTGAGGGCGGTGTACTGGACACAGGCACTCGATTAGTTTAGCTGCTGGACCAGTTTTTCCTTTTTTTTCAATTTGTCTGAAGGATGCAGAAGTGGTAAATCTTTTTTTATTTGATGTATATCTTATTTACAAAAAAACCGAAACTGCATTAATTGTTATGGGATACTTACCAGTATTTTTTCTGACATAATGCCAGTATGTTGCCATGTGAAAGAGATGTAGCAGAAAGTTAAATAGATAGAGAAAAATAAACAAGAGAATTATTCTTAGGCCTGGACATATTTGTTTGCTTTTATAAATAAATACAAAAATAGACAATAGATTTGTGTTGTTGTGGTGGTGTTTTGTTGTTGGTTTTTTTTTTTTGGGGGGGGCATGCTTTAATGCTGGTCTGTGTTAAAAACAACAACACCTGAACAAACCAAAAATCATACATAAATGGTTGGGTAAGCTGCAGTTATATATTTTTTTTTAATTACCACACAAGAAAAAAGCTTTGTCTTTGTAACCAAATGTTCTGACAATCTTTACAATTAATTGTCATGCTTTTAGACTAGTGGGGTAAGTATAATCGTTATTAAACCAGTTTGTTCCACGATGGACATTTCATTATGAAGACTACACAATAACCATGATCAATGTACTCCTGTTGTGCAAGCACAGAGTACTTGTGTGCTTCAGTCTCCCTCTAATTCATGCAAAATAACCAATGGTCAGCTGCTTTCAGGCTTACTTTAACCACCCCACCCCTTTCCTCCATTCCCAAAGTATCAGAATGTTTTTAAGATATCTGCAAAAACGGGTAAAACTGATGTGAAAAGGAGCTATATTCTTTAGCACAAATTTGATTTTTGTATCGGCTGAATATCTGAAAGTTGCACGTGTATATGTTGTATCTAGAAACTGGTGACAACCAACGTGCATGCTGTCAACTGTCGCGATGTTGATGGTCGCCATTCCACACCCCTGCATTTTGCTGCCGGCTACAATCGGGTGGCTGTGGTCGAATACCTCTTGGAGCATGGGGCAGACGTCCATGCCAAAGATAAAGGGTGGGTGTCCTGTCTATTTTTTAATTTAAAAAAAAAATGAAGCAGAATGTTGATGGTTTGTTTGAAGAGTTGGCTTCCTATCTGACTGGACAAAGATTAAAAATAATATGATGATTCATGCAGGAAAATCGAATTTGAAGTTTAACCCTTTCACCGCCAACGTTGCATTTTTGCACCACAGTGGTTTAACGCCCATGTCACGAAAAGGCCTCAAACCAGGGTCTGGTATCCAAAGAGCCTATTTTTATAATGTCGAGGGGTAAGGAGAGGCCTTACTTTATGCATATCACAGAGGAATCCCCACTATTGCAGATTTTTGTTTTCTCTACCCAGGTAAGTTTAATAGAATTTTTTTGCTGAAAAATGCCTGGCGGTAAAAGGGTTAAGAGAGAGAGAGAAAGAATGTCTGTGTGTGTGTGTGTGTGTGTGATGGAGAGAATGGATTAAGCAAATCATGTTTGAAATGCTCTGCTTAATTGTATGCCCTTAAAACAAGTGCTTTGATGTTTTGTTTCAGAGGACTTGTGCCTCTTCACAATGCCTGTTCTTACGGGCATTATGAAGTCACTGAGCTCCTTATCAAGGTAAGCAAGCATTGGTGTGTTATTTAAAAGTTAAAAAATATGATAAGTGAGTAAGACCAATAAAGTAATAATTCACTGAAACCTGAATCTGTTGTGTTGCCGCACATTCCTTTAAATCTGGATTAGCTCGACTGATTGAGTGCCAGACTGATAATGGAGTTGCCATTTTCAAATTGCGGGTTTGCTCTGTTTCACGGTCTCTCTTTACCACTTGGTTGATGCTGTTCAAGCATGTGTGGATTTTAGGGTTCACGGATAATAGTTTTTGGGTGTCAGGGAAAATGGCAACCGGGCAACTTGGTTTAATATATCGTCGCTGTCTGACGCTAACCGTGTATTTACACAATCACTGATTTTACAGGAGCCTCAAAAAACATATTGTCGCCTGCTACAAAGTCAATCCCCATTTGATATGCGCTTGACCCTTCTTCTTTACCGATGAGTAAACATGTGACACAATAAAAGTTGCATTAACACCCAAAATTTTTGTGATAATTCAGTTACACGGTTAGTCACAAAGTTAGTGCATTGTTCTCACAATGGGAGATACGACAGCTGCCGGCAGTTACATGATTAGCGTGACCAGTTACACGCTTATTGCGTCAAAACCAGCAACAACCCGCCACATACACGATTATTTCCGTGGTATCATGTGACAAATTTGAGCATTTTCATTGATCGCAGACACAAGATATTTATAGAAGACCTGCGTGAGGTCACTGGAAGGAGTTTCAGTAAAAAATCTATTTTTGTTAAATTTTGTAGATACACGGTTAGCGTCGGACAGCGACGATATGATTCATTCGTTGGAAAATGTATTGTTTAAAACATTAATCAGGGAATAAAAACAAGCTTGGGTGTTTTGTTGTTTTTTCCCTAGCAAAGCTTGGAGTTAAAATCGTCCAAACTTTAGTGTTTTACTCAACAGCTTTTGGGTTTGTTGTTGGGTTTTGTTTTAGTGTAAATTGCTATTGCTGTGAAGAGAATGTCATCAGTGACTGGTGCTGAATGTGACCTGTTGCAGCATGGGGCCTGTGTCAATGTGGCTGACCTGTGGAAATTCACTCCGCTCCATGAGGCCGCCTCCAAAGGGAAATTTGAAATATGTAAACTGCTGCTGAAAGTGAGTTCTGGCTTTGTCACAGATAGTTCTTTTTGTTGTTGTTGTTGTAATGATTTGTGGTTATTGCTGTGTTTTGGTGCATTGCAAAGCAGTAGGTGTGATGGCTTTACTGGCAGCTGTTTGATTCTTTAAGTTTGTGCTCATGAATTGTTATTATCGTATGATTAAACCCTTTCACCGCCAGCCATATTTCAGCCAAAATTGTCCATTAAATTTACCTGGGTAGAGAACAAAATCTATCCGCAGTATTGGGGATTCTTCAGTGACATAATAAAATAAGGTCTATCCTCACTTCCCAAAACTAAGAAAATTGGCTCTTTGGATAATAGACCCCAATTTGATGCCTTTTAGTGACATAGACACCTGTGTTAAATTACTGTGGTGCTAAAATGCGACTTTGGCCTCTCTTTTTTTAATTGACATCTTGTTATATAGCAACATATATGGATGTTTTTAAAGTGTTAGTTTGGGATTTTAGAATGTTTAACATCAATCAATTTCCATTTCACAGTTATTTTGTATTATTTAAAAAGACCAACAAAAAGATAAGGTAAAAGCAGGAGAAAGGAAGAAAAAAGTGAACAGGCAAGCTTTGTTTAATGAGGCTTTATACTGAAAATTATCTGCCCCTGTCTTGTGCATGGAGGCGCATGCGCCACCTACTTAAGATTATTGCCCTTGCCAGTCAGGAAGTAGTACATGGGTGCTACTGGGTTCTGGATTTGCCGGATTTCCGTTTTAAAAAAATTCTGAATCCGGAAAATTCCGGATTTTGAAAAATTGACAAGCAACGTTCTCAAAATCTAAAAGCGCGTTTTAGCTGATTTCGAATTTGCGGACTGGATGCCCATATGTGCCGATGTCACGCTTTCCAGGCGCCATTTTTCCTACCTAAAGTCTCCACGACGCTAACTGCTCTTGCCAAATTCGTGAGGAAAATGCGTTTTCTTTTTCAGCCCGATTCAGGGCAGATTGAAAAGGAGGAGGAAGGCATTAAGAATAAGTGGTCAGGAAGGCATTAAGAATAAGTGGTCAGGAAGGCATTAAGAATAAGTGGTCAGGAAGGCATTAAGAATAAGTGGTCAGGAAGGCATTAAGAATAAGTGGTCAGGAAGGCATTAAGAATAAGTGGTCATTCACTTGGTTAAAAGTTGAAGACGTGAATGGAGTTGCTCACGAACAATGGTTGAGAAAAATCGACCGACCAGGCGAAGCCTTCTGCTTGGTTTGTTCCAAAGCTATCAAGTACGGAAGCAGTGGAAAGAAGGTTTTTCTTCTACACGCTTCCAACCAGCGTCATCAAGAAAACCTCAAGGTATGATTTTCGTTCGGCACAGTTGTTTGTTAGCTTGTTACAGTGGTTTACCCCCCCCCCCTCTCTCTCTCTCTCTCTCTCTCTCTCTCTCTCTCTCTCTCTCTCTCTCTCTCTCTCTCTCTCTCTCTCCCTGACTCATCTCAATAAAATAGGGTATCTTGGGTATTTTTATGGAGCCGTTCACATAATTATGCCCTTTATTGACTTCAAATGCATAAGTACAATGACGTTAACAACTGCACTTTTTAGATTGTTTTGGAGACATTTGAACAAGAGATTGGTTTTTTTTAACTGAAAGTGCACCCAAAAGCCTGGAAATACCATTTGAAAACAAATTTTTCCTTCAGCTTCAGGGGGGCGTTGCCCCCCTGGCCCCCCAACTGGGGCTCTGCCCCTTGACATTTCACAGTAGCACCCATGGTAGTAGTATATAGCCGCATAAAATTCTCTGCCCCTAACTCGTCACTAGGTTGCATGGTCAACTCGGTCCTGAAATGATCGCCCCTTTGTGTGTCCAAGACGTAGTATAAAGCCCCATTGCATGTCTGACGGATGTGTTGACAGCACGGGGCTGATGCCAACAAGAAGAATCGTGACGGTCACACTCCTTTGGATTTGGTGAAAGAAGGGGACCAGGACGTGGCAGATCTTCTCAGAGGTATGTGCACCTGCTTTGACCTGTGTGCTCATGCCTTTTGCATGTCAGCATCTATACATCGCAGAATACGGTTTGCGCACTTGATGCCTTTAAAAAAAAAGAAGCAAACAAACTTGGATGAGAAACAATAGCAGTTAGTAGCCAGGAAACTCAGTATGAGACGTTTTGGAAAGATGATAAACCAGACCAATAGATTTTTGAAGGGATTGCATTTTTCAATCTGCTAATTTTTTTTTTTTTTAAAGCAAAGTGAAGAATATTACTTCCACCCTTTCCACCGCCCCTTAACCCCCCCCCCCCTCTCCAATAATAAAGGGGGAACAAATAATAGTGTGAAACTGTGGTTTGCAAACTAGCTGATGATTTGTTTTAGCATTGAGATACTGTGTAAACCGTTTTCGTTAACCACTGCATTGAACTTTTGATATCAGTAAGGACTGTTTCAATGTTGCATTTGGCATCAATACACTGTAAAATGAAAGGAAGACTGACAAAGGACAAGGGCTAAATGCATGAGGGTTTGCAGGGGATGCTGCCCTGCTGGAAGCGGCCAAGAAAGGGAACCTGGCTCGGGTACAGAAGCTGGCCTCGACCGAGAACATCAACTGCAGGGACACTCAGGGACGCAACTCCACGCCCCTACATCTGGCGGGTTGGTTGCCTTTTTTTTTTAACTCACAATTCTAGAGGGTTTGTTTTTGTGTGGAAAAGAGTCTGCAAGCTGCTCTGCCTATGTGCGACTAGGACTGTGTTTACGGGCTCAACACTACACATGGTCTTTATTCTGTATGATTTAGACAATTATGCCAGCTTGGCTCAGTTTAGGTGCTTGTTGTTGTTGAGTGGAGGTTTTACGTCCTCATGGCGGAAAGCCCTTAGGGACAAGTTGTTCTGGTGCTGGGTTGATAAAAGTTTGGGTGCTGTTTTGGGTTCTTTATAAACATAAGTACTGTGCATTGGAATGATGGTGTATGTATATGTATGAGTGTGCATGTGCTTTTGGATGCATGTGTATGTGCATGTGTGTGTGCATGAGAGTGTATGCATGCATTTGGATAAGTGTGTGTGTGTGTGTGTGTACTGTGAGAGAGAAAGAGAGAGAGTGTGTGTGTGTGTGTAAGTGTAGTGTATGTGTGTTAGGCATAAGAATGTTAACTATTCAGGATCAGGTCAAATCTGGCACAATAAAAAATGGACACTGAAGTAAATCACCTCTGACCAAAACGAGTATGTTCCTAGATATGCCTCTGAATACTCTGTCACATATTTTTCTTGCATATGGCAATTATGGGTCAGGGCTTTAAAGAATCATAATTGGAGAATGATTTTAGCTTGTAGTGACAGTTGCTAAGTTTTTGCAGCTGGTTTGTTATGTTGTTGGTGGTGACTGTTGCGTTGTTTGTTGTGTTCAGCTGGCTACAACAATGTGGAAGTGGCAGAGTTCTTGTTGGAGAATGGGGCCGATGTCAACGCCCAGGACAAAGGAGGCCTCATTCCGCTGCACAACGCCTCCTCTTATGGGGTGAGACTCGGACACTCTCAAGTTGGACTAGAAAAACAAATTACTGGTAGTTTAAGATGAATCTGTGTTAAACGTTCTTTTTTTGGTTCTTAGTGAAATATGATCCTACTGAAAGCCGTGAACGTTAAGAGAAAAGGGGATAGGACAAGGAATGAAGAAATCATACAGAAAAAAACCTTTTATATTTATAAACACCCTGATCATCTTTAGAAATCCATAATGTGCACTTCGTCATGAGAAGGAATTAGCTGTCAAACGTTTGTGCAATGCAGCATCAGTCTTTTCATGGAAATTATAAGTTGATAAAGTTAGAGTTTCATTGATATGGTAAAGGTATGTACCGGCAGTGAATCTCTGGCAACTCCTTGAAAGAGTTCGTGTTGGAAGATACAAATTACATTTTACCATGTGTGCTACTCTTTCAGTTTTACACTGATTTCAGTATTTTAAATTTTACCAGAAACTGAACTTTCTTTTTAATTCATCACACAAAAACAATTGACCTCTAGCGATTTGGGGCATTTTGAATTTAGTTGTTCTATCTTGGAAGATTACAAAGGCAATGTAATGATTTTACAAGGCTTATTCAAACTGTCTCTGTCTATCATTTTAAGTTGTCTGTCTGTCTCGTTATACATCTCTCTTAAGTTGCCCCCCTGAATCGTCCGACAGGGCTCTGCCCCTGTACCCTGCCTTTCAGTTTTTTTCATTTTGGGAAGTTGCACCCATGTTTTACTACTTTCTTCTTTACACAACACAAAATATTTACCTTGGTTTGCTGACAGTTTCATCCACTCCTGTGGACTTCGTTGGAGTGACTGACTTGATGACAACTCGCTCTCAGCTGAGATGTTCGGGAGTTTCCGCCAATCTTACGAAGATGGGTGAAAAGCGGGTCATAGATCCCTGTAAGGAAGGATCCCTGCTCATGACAGCCAATTGTAGTCAGATGTGTATGTTCTCCTTTGTTTTCCGCATTCTCCGGTCATTCTCCCTTTCCAATATTTTAGCCCCCTCCCAGTCTATTTCATGATTTTCAGTGTTCTGATGGTTAGTGATGGCACTTTTTTCGTATGTTCTTTCTTGTATATACAGTGTTTGCTTTGGATTCACTGTCTTTTTTATGTTCGTGTAATCTGGTTCCAAATTTCAGTCATGATTCTCCTATATAGACCTTTTCACAGTTCAAAATTTCGGAAACTCCCGAACATCTCAGCTGAGAGCGAGTTGTCGTCAAGTCAGTCACTCCGACTCAGTCTAACAGGAGTGGATGAAACTGTCAGCAAACCAAGGTAAATTTTTGTGTTGTGTAAAGAAGAAAGTAGGAAAATGTACTCTGGCAACTCCTTTTTAGTGACATAGTACCACATCACAAATGATTAATGAACTGTAAACTGCTGATGTTGATATCTCGGTGTTGATGACAAATGAGACGATGCTCATCATTGTGTTTGCAGCATGTGGAGATTGCAGCTTTGCTGATCAAGTTCAACACTTGTGTCAACGCACAAGACCGCTGGGGCTTCACACCTCTGCATGAAGCAGCACAAAAAGGACGCACCCAGTTGTGTGCCTTGCTGGTCAGTGTGTGTGTGTGTGTGTTTGATAGAGAGCGAGAAAGAGAGAGAGAGGCAGTTTAGTAGTTCATATTACCTGTGCATTTGCATTTCAGGAAGCAAATGACATTTCTGTGCTTCATGTACATATACATGTGTGTAAGAATTTAAGTCGTATCAGTTTTCTAACATCTTTTATCTGATGAAATTGAGGTCTTAAAGTTAAATCAAGATAAAACATCTAGTTTTGTCAGCTTATGCACACCTCTCGAATTCCCCACATTCTGTCTGCTTTTAGGTTTTTTTTTCTTCTTCCAGAGAACTATTTGTAGCTTCAGTCAAACATTTGTCACAAATTCTTTCTTTACACACAGGCAAGTATTTTCCCTTCTGGTTGTGGTTAGGGTTTGGGAAAAGCCTTTCAAGTGCCATTCTGCTTAAAAAAGATAGGTGAGAACTTAAGATTGGGTTATGCTGGTGTTGAGTGCTGAAACATGGCATGGGCTGAAAGGACTTGAAAGGGGGTGGTGTGGTATAAGCTTTTCAGGAAGCATTTTTTTTCGATGAATGTACACAATTTTCCTCTATGTGTGTTTCTGTGTCTAGTTGGCGCATGGAGCTGACCCCACAATGAAGAACCAGGAAGGTCAAACCCCTCTGGATTTGGCTCAGGTAACTGTACAATGCTATTGGAAGGTATTCATACCATGTTAGGAAATACTTTGAGGGATAGTGTCTCATTTATACTTTAAGTTACTAAATACAACAAGGGGGGGGGGGGGGGCTTTTCAGATTTTTTTGTCTCTGACAATTCCCATGCCCTCTCTCTCTCTCGCGTGCACACACACACTAAGGGGAGAGAGAGACTAAATTTTATATATGCGCTTAAAATTTTAAAAACAAAGTTCAACAAAGACATAATATAATTATAATAATTTTATTAATAGCTCACACACATGCAAATATGCATGCACATACGCACATAACCTTTCTCTCGTTCTGTGTGTGCGACTAAATTAATACAATGTTCTATTGCATTGCCTGACCTAGGGCCCAACATCCATGGTCGTCAACGACTGACAGGAGGTCAACTACCACCTGATGTGATTCATAATCACCGTATTGGGAGTGGGCCAATTAGGAGTTTTCAAATAAATTTTGGAGATTCGTTTCAGATTATTTAAATATTAGCTTCATTTTACTTTGTCTTTGAAAAAAAAGATGGGAAAATTATATTTCAGGTGGGGGAAAAAAATTGGACTGTGGATTGAAGGGTTTTTTTTCCCTCAAGTTTAAATTCATGTAAGGACTTTACAACAGAATCTTAACGCAAAGCACTTGTGTGTCTTGCTTAGTTGCTAAAGATGAAAATTTATGGAAGTATTCATTTCGGAAAATAAAAGTTAAATCAAAGAACTGACGCATATATTCTGTTTTATTATGTTGCAGGTGGCGAAATGGTTCCAAGATCTGATTCCTGGTTCCGGGGTTTCCACCTGAATGTGCCAGGAACCTCTCAGGACTGAGGGAAACTCACCTGTCAAAGCATTGCTTGCCAAAGAATTTGACGTTGTCACTTTGAATAATGCATTACGGCATAACTCAATCAAGTCTATGTGCATCATGCAAAAATATTTGTTTTTTGTTCCTTGTTGTATTGTTGTCCGCCAGCTAGTGAATGATCACTTGACGTCACGCGCTGCACGCCTTTTTGGCAATTGTTTGAGCATGCCCATTGGTCGGATAAAAATAGAACATGTTGTCACGGGAAGAGGAAACCCCAAGCTTTCGATCGGTGTAACTTTTATGCAAAAATGTTATTTTCGATAAGACATTTTATTTTGAACAGTTTGAACTAAATTTTAACCAGCTTAACATTGCCCCACCCTTTCAAAAAGTACATGGTTTTAAAGAGCATTCAATTTTCTTTTAGATAGAACCATTTTAGTTAATATTAAGTAAAGGGGCACGCTCATCCAAAGCCATGAAGTGCCGGGGGGTGCCGACGGCCTTAGTCTGAAGGCTCTGGCGGCGGCCAAAATCTCCAATACGGTTGGTATTTTCAACAAATATTTAAAAATAATAACACATCATACACAAGAATAAAAAGCACACCAATAAAACCACAAAAGACAGAAGTACAATTTGGTATGAGTTTTTATTCATAATTTTGATTCAGGAAGAAAAAAAAAGAAAGTTGAAAATGTGAAAAAATTACAAATTTGAATATTTTTGTTAAAAAAAGCATTAAAATTTTAAATGTTTTGTAAATTTAGCACTTTTACTTGTTTTCAGAGTAGAGGACATTAAAAACTTGACAATTTGGTATAAAGGGCAACTCAGTAGCATTAAAAATGACAAAGTTATAGCAATTTGAAAAACCTTCAAAATTGATCCTTTTTGGCCAGGCGCTCAAATTCGATGATGTACCATTTTCATTGGACCAGTATGATGTAACTATCACAAACAGAGTTCTGAAAAAAATTGAGCATAATCTCTTTATCACTATAAAGTTGTAATCAAGATTTTGTAGTTATGGTACTGAAAACAACTGTGTACCAGACCTTTGAAATACCCCCATTGTGCGATTTTGTTCCAAGAATCTGTGGAAATAACGTAATTTTTGACCGAGTTTGGAGATTTACAACTTTTTTTGTAAAGCATTTGATGTCAACAAATTTTGTGTGTTTGATTACCAGTATATAAAGATTAAAAACCAGAACTTTGAGATCTCTGTGACTTTATGTTTTTTTGCTGTGTGCGAGTGAAAATGGTCCAAAAATCACATAAAACGTCATAACTTTTTTATTTTTTACCACAGACTTGTTTTTGGTATCACATTAATCAGGATCAAAAGATCTATCAAACTGTAGCAACAGACAATGTGTAGCATGTATTATTGAAAACCCCTTTGGAATACCTAGTGTGAGAGAGAAAGAGAGAGAGTGTGTGTGTGTGTGTGTAAGTGTAGTGTATGTGTGTTAGGCATAAGAATGTTAACTATTCAGGATCAGGTCAAATCTGGCACAATAAAAAATGGACACTGAAGTAAATCACCTCTGACCAAAACGAGTATGTTCCTAGATATGCCTCTGAATACTCTGTCACATATTTTTCTTGCATATGGCAATTATGGGTCAGGGCTTTAAAGAATCATAATTGGAGAATGATTTTAGCTTGTAGTGACAGTTGCTAAGTTTTTGCAGCTGGTTTGTTATGTTGTTGGTGGTGACTGTTGCGTTGTTTGTTGTGTTCAGCTGGCTACAACAATGTGGAAGTGGCAGAGTTCTTGTTGGAGAATGGGGCCGATGTCAACGCCCAGGACAAAGGAGGCCTCATTCCGCTGCACAACGCCTCCTCTTATGGGGTGAGACTCGGACACTCTCAAGTTGGACTAGAAAAACAAATTACTGGTAGTTTAAGATGAATCTGTGTTAAACGTTTTTGGTTCTTAGTGAAATATGATCCTACTGAAAGCGGTGAACGTTAAGAGAAAAGGGGATAGGACAAGGAATGAAGAAATCATACAGAAAAAAACCTTTTATATTTATAAACACCCTGATCATCTTTAGAAATCCATAATGTGCACTTCGTCATGAGAAGGAATTAGCTGTCAAACGTTTGTGCAATGCAGCATCAGTCTTTTCATGGAAATTATAAGTTGATAAAGTTAGAGTTTCATTGATATGGTAAAGGTATGTACCGGCAGTGAATCTCTGGCAACTCCTTGAAAGAGTTCGTGTTGGAAGATACAAATTACATTTTACCATGTGTGCTACTCTTTCAGTTTTACACTGATTTCAGTATTTTAAATTTTACCAGAAACTGAACTTTCTTTTTAATTCATCACACAAAAACAATTGACCTCTAGCGATTTGGGGCATTTTGAATTTAGTTGTTCTATCTTGGAAGATTACAAAGGCAATGTAATGATTTTACAAGGCTTATTAAACTGTCTCTGTCTATCATTTTAATTGTCTGTCTGTCTCGTTATATATCTCTCTTAAGTTGCCCCCCTGAATTGTCCGACAGGGCTCTGCCCCTGTACCCTGCCTTTCAGTTTTTTTCATTTTGGGAAGTTGCACCCATGTTTTACTACTTTCTTCTTTACACAACACAAAATATTTACCTTGGTTTGCTGACAGTTTCATCCACTCCTGTGGACTTCGTTGGAGTGACTGACTTGATGACAACTCGCTCTCAGCTGAGATGTTCGGGAGTTTCCGCCAATCTTACGAAGATGGGTGAAAAGCGGGTCATAGATCCCTGTAAGGAAGGATCCCTGCTCATGACAGCCAATTGTAGTCAGATGTGTATGTTCTCCTTTGTTTTCCGCATTCTCCGGTCATTCTCCCTTTCCAATATTTTAGCCCCCTCCCAGTCTATTTCATGATTTTCAGTGTTCTGATGGTTAGTGATGGCACTTTTTTCGTATGTTCTTTCTTGTATATACAGTGTTTGCTTTGGATTCACTGTCTTTTTTATGTTCGTGTAATCTGGTTCCAAATTTCAGTCATGATTCTCCTATATAGACCTTTTCACAGTTCAAAATTTCGGAAACTCCCGAACATCTCAGCTGAGAGCGAGTTGTCGTCAAGTCAGTCACTCCGACTCAGTCTAACAGGAGTGGATGAAACTGTCAGCAAACCAAGGTAAATTTTTGTGTTGTGTAAAGAAGAAAGTAGGAAAATGTACTCTGGCAACTCCTTTTTAGTGACATAGTACCACATCACAAATGATTAATGAACTGTAAACTGCTGATGTTAATATCTCGGTGTTGATGACAAATGAGACGATGCTCATCATTGTGTTTGCAGCATGTGGAGATTGCAGCTTTGCTGATCAAGTTCAACACTTGTGTCAACGCACAAGACCGCTGGGGCTTCACACCTCTGCATGAAGCAGCACAAAAAGGACGCACCCAGTTGTGTGCCTTGCTGGTCAGTGTGTGTGTGTGTGTGTTTGATAGAGAGCGAGAAAGAGAGAGAGAGGCAGTTTAGTAGTTCATATTACCTGTGCATTTGCATTTCAGGAAGCAAATGACATTTCTGTGCTTCATGTACATATACATGTGTGTAAGAATTTAAGTCGTATCAGTTTTCTAACATCTTTTATCTGATGAAATTGAGGTCTTAAAGTTAAATCAAGATAAAACATCTAGTTTTGTCAGCTTATGCACACCTCTCGAATTCCCCACATTCTGTCTGCTTTTAGTTGGTTTTTTCTTCTTCCAGAGAACTATTTGTAGCTTCAGTCAAACATTTGTCACAAATTCTTTCTTTACACACAGGCAAGTATTTTCCCTTCTGGTTGTGGTTAGGGTTTGGGAAAAGCCTTTCAAGTGCCATTCTGCTAAAAAAAGATAGGTGAGAACTTAAGATTGGGTTATGCTGGTGTTGAGTGCTGAAACATGGCATGGGCTGAAAGGACTTGAAAGGGGGTGGTGTGGTATAAGCTTTTCAGGAAGCATTTTTTTTCGATGAATGTACACAATTTTCCTCTATGTGTGTTTCTGTGTCTAGTTGGCGCATGGAGCTGACCCCACAATGAAGAACCAGGAAGGTCAAACCCCTCTGGATTTGGCTCAGGTAACTGTACAATGCTATTGGAAGGTATTCATACCATGTTAGGAAATACTTTGAGGGATAGTGTCTCATTTATATGTTTAATAGCGCATAGAAAAGGTTGATAAGATGGAGGAGGGGGGGAGGGGAGTGATGAGCAGATAAAAGAATGAAAACCTAGTGAAGGCTTTACCAGAATAACAAAAAAGGACAAAGTGATTGGTATTAATTTTCTTACATAGGTATATGCAATAAATTAAAAAAATTCTTCATTTTACACACACACACACACACACTCTCTCCCTCTCTCAGTCACTCGCTCACTGACTTTATACATCTATTTTGTGTTGGTCCCAAATGTGCATGTCGCTGTGTTACTGTTGGCTGTACTCTGAGACTGACTGTACATGGTGAAGGCTGACACTGTACAAATGTGCATGTCACTGTGTTACTGTTGTACTCTGAGACTGACTGTACATGGTGAAGGCTGGCACTGTACAAATGTGCATGTCACTGTGTTACTGTTGGCTGTACTCTGAGACTGACTGTACATGGTGAAGGCTGACACTGTACAAATGAAGGGTGACACTGTACAAATGTGCATGTCACTGTGTTACTGTTGGCTGTACTCTGAGACTGACTGTACATGGTGAAGGCTGACACTACAAATGAAGGGTGACACTGTACAAATGTGCATGTCACTGTGTTACTGTTGGTTGTACTCTGAGACTGACTGTACGTGGTGAAGGCTGGCACTGTACAAGTGAAGGCTGACACTGTACAAATGTGCATGTCACTGTTGGCTATGTGTTGTGCCCTGACACTGACTGTACATGGTGAAGGCTGGCACTGTACAAGTAAAGGCTGACACTGTACAAATGTGCATATCATTGTTGGCTGTGTGTTGTGCCCTGAGACTGACTGTACGTGGTGAAGGGTGACATTGTACAAATGTGCATGTGTCTGTGTCACTGTTGGCTGTGTGTTGTGCCCTGAGACTGTACATGGTGAAGGGTGACCCTGTGCAGGCGGACGATGTGCATGTCACTGTTGGCTGTGTGTTGTGCCCTGAGACTGACTGTACATGGTGAAGGCTGACCCTGTGCAGGCGGACGATGTGCATGTCACTGTTGGCTGTGTGTTGTGCCCTGAGACTGACTGTACATGGTGAAGGCTGACTCTGTACAAATGTGCGTGTGTCTGTGTTGTTCCCTGAGACTGACTGTACATGGTGAAGGGTGACCCTGTGCAGGCGGACGATGTGCATGTTTCACTGTTGGCTGTGTGTTGTGCCCTGAGACTGACTGTACATGGTGAAGGGTGACCCTGTGCAGGCGGACGATGTGCATGTTACTGTTGGCTGTGTGTTGTGCCCTGAGACTGACTGTACATGGTGAAGGGTGACCCTGTGCAGGCGGACGATGTGCATGTTACTGTTGGCTGTGTGTTGTGCCCTGAGACTGACTGTACATGGTGAAGGGTGACCCTGTGCAGGCAGACGATGTGCATGTCACTGTTGGCTGTGTGTTGTGCCCTGAGACTGACTGTACATGGTGAAGGCTGACTCTGTACAAATGTGCGTGTGTCTGTGTTGTTCCCTGAGACTGACTGTACATGGTGAAGGGTGACCCTGTGCAGGCGGACGATGTGCATGTCACTGTTGGCTGTGTGTTGTGCCCTGAGACTGACTGTACATGGTGAAGGGTGACCCTGTGCAGGCGGACGATGTGCATGTTTCACTGTTGGCTGTGTGTTGTGCCCTGAGACTGACTGTACATGGTGAAGGGTGACCCTGTGCAGGCGGACGATGTGCATGTTCACTGTTGGCTGTGTGTTGTGCCCTGAGACTGACTGTACATGGTGAAGGATGACCCTGTGCAGGCAGACGATGTGCATGTCACTGTTGGCTGTGTGTTGTGCCCTGAGACTGACTGTACATGGTGAAGGCTGACTCTGTACAAATGTGCGTGTGGTCTGTGTTGTTCCCTGAGACTGACTGTACATGGTGAAGGGTGACCCTGTGCAGGCAGACGATGTGCATGTCACTGTTGGCTGTGTGTTGTGCCCTGAGACTGACTGTACATGGTGAAGGCTGACTCTGTACAAATGTGCGTGTGTCTGTGTTGTTCCCTGAGACTGACTGTACATGGTGAAGGGTGACCCTGTGCAGGCGGACGATGTGCATGTTTCACTGTTGGCTGTGTGTTGTTCCCTGAGACTGACTGTACATGGTGAAGGGTGACCCTGTGCAGGCGGACGATGTGCATGTTTCACTGTTGGCTGTGTGTTGTTCCCTGAGACTGACTGTACATGGTGAAGGGTGACCCTGTGCAGGCGGACGATGTGCGTGCTCTGCTGACCGACGCCATGCCCCCGGTCACCCTGCCCCCCACCCTGCCCAAAGGACAGGCCAGCAGCATGGCCTCCAGTCAGTCTTCATCAAACAAGTAAGAACTCTTTCCCTCATTGTTACCTCTATGTGTGTGTGTATTTCACTACTATTTGTGTGTTGATGAAAGATTGTCTACTTACCGTCTACAAAGCGCACCCTTGTCAGAGCCGCACCCCCTGAATTTTATTAAAATTCTGGAAAGCTGCATTCAGTGTCTAAGCCGCAAGAGACTGGGAAAAAACCATGAACCTGAGCCGAAGAGTGGACGAACACTCGAAAGCCACGGCAGTAAGTGGTTGACGGTGTACGGTCCGTGTTGTACTCACACACAGACTACACAGTACAGACCTAATCTTTCGCCATAACAGACCTCCTAAATACTGGATTATGCACAACACAATACAAGACAAAGTAAAGCACTGGCAGTTCATTTTCAGTTAAAGTTTGCACACATGACACTTTGCATCCAATTTGGTCGACAGTGAACAAAATGGCGCAGCCCACTCCACAGATACGTAGTCACAGACATGCCTACCGTCACGGGTTATCCGTATTTGTTACGGAAATGTATTGATTTTGGCAGTGTGTTCCGAAAATACGGAAAACAGGCATGTTACGGGAACAATTAAAACATCAACAACAACAAATTACGATGCCGGCTGGTGGTTTAGCGTCTGCAAGAGAGAGAGAGAGAGGCAGGAAAGCAATACCGAAGTCAGCCCCGAAGTGTTCCGAGAGAGCTTTTTAACCAATCATCTTTCACCAAGGTCGAGCCAAAATTTGACCGGCTACGCACTTGGCAGCTTCAAGCGTCGGAGTGCGCGAATTCCATGAAGATGGATGCTGGACGGAAGCTATGTTCCTGAAAATCATGCTCTGTTACGGATTTTGAGTGGGAGTGTTCCTGAAAAGCAAATTTGGGGGTAGGCATGTCTGTAATCACGGAAAGCGCTAATGCTCCTGCTGTTTTCATTTATTGGCTTTTGTGTGTTGTTTGCTTTCAGCAAGTGTTTCAGTACAGATGCTAATGCCAATTTATTGGTTTAATAAAGCAAAGGAGCTGCTTCTCAACTTCTTTTTTGTAAAGTGAGTCCAATAACTTAGTTCCAACTTGTGGAGTGAAACCGATCACTTAGTTTCAACTTGGAAGTTGATTTCGCATTTTCGTCTGCACAGTACGTTTGAGTTCGTAAAGAGTTTTTGTATTTGGACACAACACAATTGCGACTGTTTCAGTTCAAACTTTGATTATAAACTGCTCAGTGAAGAAAAATGTTCATGAAAGTGGTGAAATTTAGTGGTCAGATCGTGTTATCGCTGATTAAATTCCTCAGTATTGGCCTGAGAACGGTTCGTTTTTACTGAGATTGGCGATGTCAACAGACACAGGCTGGAGTTGGTGACCAGACTAAAATACAAAAGGGGAAATATTCACAAATTAGCCGTAATCGTTGTTTTAGCCGCAGGGGTCAAAGTTGAAGAAAAAAGTAGCAGTTTATAGCCCGGAAAATATGATAAGTTGTAGTCAGATCTGTACTGGTAAAAAAATTTATTAAACCTTTCAACTCTGAACTAGCTTTGGACTGTGCAGCTTTACCAGACTGGTTTAATTTGGCTGTTGAGCAAAACTAAACAAGGCTGAACCCAAGCGGGTGCAAAGTTCCCTCGCGGTCAAGGTCACACATGTACAGATGGACACAAAAATAAGCATGGAAAGTCCATGGACTGCATGGAGTGATTGTCTAAGTTGTGGTTTCTTGTTTCTTTAAAAAAAAATAAAAAAATATACGCTACACATTTTTGGGGGGTAAGTTTTTCAAATCAATTTTAATTACAACAAAAGAGAGTTTAAGTTGTGGTTTCTACAGTGAATGTCTTAAGTTGTGGTTCTTACAGTAAATGCCTTGTGGTTCCTACAATGAGTACAGTCGACCCTCTCTTTTAAGACCTTCAAAAACTCGCGAAAAATCGGTCGTAAAGGAGGGGGGTCTTAAATCAGGGGTGACCAAAACAATGCACTCAATGACTCACTACACCGTATATGACGCACAGCACATGCATACACTAAAACTAAAACATGCTTTCTCCGTCATTCTTGAATGAAACATCCGCGGTCTAGCTAATATGAAAACGAGCGAAAACAGAAAGTGTGCTCGACGGCCCGTGTTGCACTCACACACAAACTACACATAACAACAGTACAGACCTAATTTTCGTCATTTTACGCTCTGTCAGTTCATTTTCAGTCACAGTTTGCACACACGGAACTTTTACCGCGCATACAACTCGGCTGACTAAATGGCGCCGCACATACAGCAAATACGAAATCACGGCAAACGCTAATGCGCCAGCTGCTTTCATTTATCGGATTTTGTGAGTTGTTTGCATTCAGTGAGTGTTTCAGTGCACGCTATAACGCCGATTTATCAGTTTGATAACGGAAAGGAGCTGCTTTTCAACTTTTTTTTGGTGTAAAGTGAGACCATTCACTGAGTTCCAACTTATGGAGTGTGACCGATCACCTAGTTTCAACTTGGGAGTTGACTTCGCATTTAGGCTTACGTGTGCACAGAGTTCGTGAAGATCGACACGATCGCGACTGTTTCAGTTCAAACTTTGATCATAAACTGCTCAGTGATGACACATGTGCATAAAAGTGGTGACATTTAGTGGTCAGATCGTGATATCGCTGATTAAATTCTTCAATTTCGGCATGAGAACGGTTCGTTTTTACCAAGATTGACCTAACAACAGTGGTACCCCAGCTGTGCGTCGGCTCGAACTGAGGCCGAGAAGGATAGATATACGTTTTTGCGACTGATAATTGTCAGAATGTGTTGCATCGGTCGTAAAATCAACAAGATTTACGGTCGTAAAACGCATTAGAGGGGGAGTCGTAAATGAGGAGGCAAGTTTAGAAGAAAAACGATCCGTCATTCATATTTCAGTCGTAAAAGAGGGGAGGTCGTAAATCAGAGGGCCGTTCGTGAGGGGGTCGACTGTACCTTGTTATTCTTACACTGAATGCCTTGTGCCCACAGCAGCCTGTTGAACAGCAACACAGAGGCAGTGCTAGGTGTGGTTCTTACACTGAATGTCTTGTTGTGCCCACAGCAGCCTGTTGAACAGCAGCACAGAGGCAGTGCTAGGTGTGGTTCTTACACTGAATGCCTTGTTGTGGTTCTTACACTGAATGCCTTGTTGTGGTTCTTACACTGAATGCCTTGTTGTGGTTCTTACACTGAATGCCTTGTTGTGTCCACAGCAGCCTGTTGAACAGCAGCACGGAGGCAGTGCTGGGCGCGGTTGGGGGCGTGTCCATGCCCAGTCTGGGGGATGGCAGCATCGGGGAGCGGTCGGTGGCGGAGGGTGAGCGCACACTGGAGGGGGTGAGCGTGGCGGCCTTCCTGGGCTCCCTGGGGCTGGAGCAGCTGCGGGACGTGTTTGAGCGGGAGCAGATCACCATGGACATCCTCATGGAGATGGGCCACGACGAGCTCAAGGAGGTGGGCATCAATGCCTACGGCCACCGCCACAAGATCCTCAAGGGCATGGAGAAGCTGCTCAATTCACGAGGTCAGTACCACGAGCTAGTCACATCAAGTGAAAGGTAACCCAATATTTTTTTAAGGGCTTAACCCCTTCACTGCCAGAGGAAAACAGAAATTATCGATTTTCTTATTATGATAACAGAGACCTGTTAGACTCATTCTGAGAAAATAGTGTAGAGATAAAATTATATCTTTCCTGACTTGTCTAAACCAAAATCCATCATTAACATAAAAAGTTATAAGGTTTTAAAATGGCAAAATCACTTTTTACATGAGTTACAGTGGTTAGACTATAATGGTTTTGCATTTTATTAAAAGTGTGGATGCTGTAATCAAACCCTGTTTTTTTAAAACTGACAGTAAACTTTTGTCTTTAGATTTCATAAATGAAAGATTGAGGTTCTAAAACTAGTTAACAAATACAACTGTATAAGAAGTGAGATAATGCGCAGGAAACTATGACATTTTTTTCAACAGTTGAGGAACAAGACCCAAAAGTTAGTTTGTGATAATAGAATGTTACAAAAAAAATGAGCTCATGTGACTGAAATGAAAAATGAAATTGCTTTAACTAGCGTGGCTGTTGAGACCATAATAGTGATTGTCGGTTGGGGGGTTCAAACAAAGAGCGACTTAGCGGGCTTTTTTTTACCACCAGGGGGCATAACGTTCAAGTGGGGCTAATCCTCTCTATATTCTTAGTTGGGGATAAAGAAAGAGAGAGAGAGAGGGAGGAGTCCTACCCTCTCTCTCTCTCTCTCACTACGCCCAACTAAGAAAATCGCATGATAAGCCCCTAGTGGATTGACTGCCCCCTGGCGGGCAAATAATCGCCATAAGTCGACCATTGATTGTGTATTGCCATGTGCGTTGTGGTTTTGTGTGGGCGCAGGCATGTCGACATCGGTGGTGGGCGTGCCCAGTCAGGGCACGGTTCTGATCGACCTGACCGTCGATGACCCTGAGTACATCACCGTGGCCGACCAGGTCAGTGAGCCACAGCTCAGACTAAAAAAAAACAGAGCTTAATCTAGAGTGCGGGATTGGTAAAATCCCCCAAAATGTTGTTCCTTCCCGCGATAATCGGCGCGGGGAGCGGGCCGAGGCCCGCACATTTGCAGAACGGCCCGCAGTTTTTACCCATCGATGCGGGAAGACCTTCGCCGTCTGCTAAACCCGTCGTCTGGACAAACTGAAAGTAAGGAGCAGGAGTGAAGGATTTCTCGACATTTCATTGGTTCTTGACAAAATGTTGGTGTTAATCAACCAATCGCGTTCTTCTCGTTCTACCGACAGGAAGTTGCGAGAGTTTCGGCCGCCATGTTGAATGTTCTTCAAAATGAAGCGGGCAGGGACCCTGTTTGATTTTGATTTTCGCGGAGGCAAAGTGAAAAAAAAAAATCCTGTTCCAAGCGAGTGTGAAAACCTCGAAGAAAAGGCTTCTACATCTAAAATGTTGGAAAAGAATGACAACAGTGGCAGTGCAAAGGAACATCGGTTCCAAAATGACTGGTTGAAAAAGTGGCTGAGGTGTTAAAGTCTGTGTACGAGGGTGGGGGAGGTACTGGTTCTTATGTATGTGATGTGGGGTTGGATAGGGGGGAGTGCCACCCTTTTTTTTTATTTGAGGGGGGGACTGCCCCCCTTTTTCAGAAATCCTAGATTAAGCTCTGAAGAAAATGTTTTGTGTTGGAAAGAAAGGAGCGGCTGTGTTTCTGTCTTCTATCCATTGCGTTTTCACTTTCTATCTATCTCTCCTCTGCCCTTTGCTCTCTCTCTCTCCTCTCCCTCTGTCACTTTCTGTGTGCCCCTTTCCCTCGTTCTTTCGATTTCTTTATATCCCTCTCCACTTTCCTAACTTCTGATCTTTTTTTTATTGTTTTATTATATTGCTTTGAGTTAGGTTTGGTGACTTTTATTTTCTCATAAATTAGTACCCAGTTTTATAGGTGCATCATTATAGAGCACACCCCCTAGATTTTACACTCAATTCTCATCTTAATGTAACTATTTCTTACAATATTTTTTGTCATATAATAAAGCGCCGGGGTCTGAGTCGGGGGGGAGTTTCATCATATAGCTCGTAAAATACACAACTGGTTTTTGTGATATTTATTTTTATAGTAAAGTCTACCTTTTAATAGAATTGTGAATAGTACTGTACCTTTGCCGTTTCTCTCTGTTGCAGATGATAAACACACTGAGGGACCACAAGGACAATGTGGGAGGGGTCTTTAACAAATATGACATTGTCAAGGTAATTTTTCTGACCTTGCAGTTATTGTACCAGCATATAATTTTTCTGACCTTTCATTATTACAGTTATTGTACCAGCATATAATTTTTTCTTACCTTTCATGATTGCATGTATTGTACCAGTATATGGGATGAAACGTGATGTTCTGAGCTATTGTTCTTTGCGTTTTCCTAGAGTTTCTCCTGAGTTATTGTTCTTTGCGTTTTCCTAGAGTTTCACCTGAGTTATTGTTCTTTGCATTTCAGTAGTTATTGGATATTAGCAGGCATGAAAACAGCTCCGCTGTTTCCGCTGATTTTTTTGTGGAAATCGAGCGATATCCGCTGAAGAAAAAAAAAGTCCGCCGAAAAAAAGAAAAGAAAAAAAAAAGAACCAAAATTATCTTTACACGGCACAATCATCATTTCGCACCTTTTTGCTCTTCCGCCGTTGTCATTTCCAAGATGGCGTCCGCCGCGAACGCATGCATCGAGTTGGAGTTGTCAGTTGGAAGGCGAGGTAGGATGTGAAATGCTGTGAAATATGCTCCCCCCTCCCGCTCAACAACACTTCTGACGTTAGCTGAAAATCCGTGTGGAAGGACTTCTCGGCTGAAAAAATCTCCTCTTTTTTTTGGAACAGTAGTTTTCATGCCTGAACAGTAGTTTTCATGTCGTCAGATACTTTACTCTGTCCAGACATCCAAATAATTGTTCCCACCATTCAAAGAAAATGGATGCATTTATGCATTGCTGTTTTAGTTAGATTAGAACTTCAGGCAAGAACTGTTTGGGTTTTCACATTTTTCTTAGAAAAACGCTTTCTCCGCAAGCTTATCTCCTTTATAATGTAGAAAATGTTGACCACAAAAATAAATTTTAAAAACTGTCAGAGAAAGAGTGAAAGAAAATTGTTGGAGAAAGATGACCAATCAGTGTTGTTGAATGGGAGGGGGTGGGGGTAAAAGATAGGTGTAAACAAAAGGGGTACTTTTGGGCTAGCCTGCACATGATCGATCATCCCCACCCCAGCCACCCCTCAAAACAAGAAAGAGAAAAGAAGATAAAGAGAGGAAGATACTTCTGGACTAGCCTACGCTGAGGGTTGGGATGAGGTGAGGAAGAGGTGGGAGGTGGGTAATATACACAAGTTTGAAGTACCCTCTTTTATTTTTTGTATTTAACAATTTGTAGTTTGCATCAGTTCCACCTAGCCTTATATAAACTTGCGAAGATTTCCCCGGCATACTGTAAGCTATCATACAGTACTGGCCCGTGATATGAGCATGTTTAATGTATTTACTACTACTAACTAATGTAGTAATGATAGATATCGCTGCATGTTGTGATGGGGGCTACAGGTGCAGAAGAAGAAGAAGCTGCTGGAGAAGTACCAGCACCATTAGTGTATTGATTATTAGTAATGTTGTAATGATAGATATCGCTGCTTGTTGTGATGGGGGCTACAGGTGCAGAAGATCCGCAACAAGAAGCTGCTGGAGAAGTACCAGCACCATTAGTGTATTGACTATTAATACTGTTGTAGTAATGATAGATATCGCTGCATGTTGTGATGGGGGCTACAGGTGCAGAAGAAGAAGAAGCTGCTGGAGAAGTACCAGCACCATTAGTGTATTGACTATTAATACTGTTGTAGTAATGATAGATATCGCTGCATGTTGTGATGGGGGCTACAGGTGCAGAAGAAGAAGAAGCTGCTGGAGAAGTACCAGCACCATTAGTGTATTGACTATTAATACTGTTGTAGTAATGATAGATATCGCTGCATGTTGTGATGGGGGCTACAGGTGCAGAAGAAGAAGAAGCTGCTGGAGAAGTACCAGCACCATTAGTGTATTGATTATTAGTAATGTTGTAATGATAGATATCGCTGCTTGTTGTGATGGGGGCTACAGGTGCAGAAGATCCGCAACAAGAAGCTGCTGGAGAAGTACCAGCACCATTAGTGTATTGACTATTAATACTGTTGTAGTAATGATAGATATCGCTGCATGTTGTGATGGGGGCTACAGGTGCAGAAGAAGAAGAAGAAGCTGCTGGAGAAGTACCAGCACCATTAGTGTATTGACTATTAATAATGTAGTAATGATAGATATCGCTGCATGTTGTGATGGGGGCTACAGGTGCAGAAGAAGAAGAAGCTGCTGGAGAAGTACCAGCACCATTAGTGTATTGACTATTAATAATGTTGTAGTAATGATAGATATCGCTGCATGTTGTGATGGGGGCTACAGGTGCAGAAGAAGAAGAAGCTGCTGGAGAAGTACCAGCACCATTAGTGTATTGACTATTAATAATGTTGTAGTAATGATAGATATCGCTGCATGTTGTGATGGGGGCTACAGGTGCAGAAGAAGAAGAAGCTGCTGGAGAAGTACCAGCACCATTAGTGTATTGACTATTAATACTGTTGTAGTAATGATAGATATCGCTGCATGTTGTGATGGGGGCTACAGGTGCAGAAGAAGAAGAAGCTGCTGGAGAAGTACCAGCACCATTAGTGTATTGACTACTACTAACCAGGCATCATAATTGTCAGAGGATTAAGAATTTCTGACAGAGGATTGGCTTCTCTTGTCAGAGGTGTTGGCTTTTGATTCAGTGTTATCTTTTCTGTTAAATAGCATTTTAAAGTGATTTTGCACTAATAAGCCTTTTTGGTAATGTTGGGAACTCTTTTCAGTGTTGTTCCTCTTCAGTCTAGGGCCTTGATGTCTCTTTTACCGCGGTTTTCAGAGGATTGGATTTCATACTATTCTGATGCCTGAATAATGTTGTAATGATAGATATCGCTGCATGTTGTGATGGGGGCTACAGGTGCAGAAGATCCGCAACAAGAAGCTGCTGGAGAAGTACCAGCACCGGCGGAAGGAGGTGTCTGAGGAGAACCACGGCCAGCCCAACGACCAGCTGCTGTTCCACGGGTCCCCCTTCATCAGCGCCATCGTCCACAAGGGTTTCGACGAGCGACACGCCTACATCGGCGGCATGTTTGGGGCCGGTGAGCACCAACCTTTGTCTTCCTGTTGAGAGACTTTGTTTATTAGTGACGTTGAACAGTTTCAATGGAGGGGCAAATCAAATGTTCAGCTGTTAATGAATTAGGTGGTCTAATGAGGGTGAGATGTTATCAGAGACTGAGAGAGTGACAGTGCTGGTGAATGAGGGTGGATGTCTTTGTGAGTGAGAATCATGTTATTTTTGTTACTTTATTTCTTTGCACTGGAATGTTGGTAGTATGGCTATTTTGTTGATTTTAATGCATGTTTTTAATGTTTATTTTAATGTTGCTACTGTAAAGCGCATCGAGCATACTACTGTATGGATTTTAGCACTATATGAAATAAAATTATTATTATAAATCTGGAGATCACAAAGAAACCTGAAAGTGAATCTCTCTCAACTCTAAGTCACTGCAATTTTTATCTCGGTCGTTTGCATAATGGACTGTGACGCAGTTGTTTCGCATTATACGCTGTCACAGCCACAAAGATCTTTGAATGGGTTCGACCCATGACAAGCATGTTCTGGGTGGCGATCTTTTACCATTAACAGGTGCATCACAACATGCAAGCAAGCGACATTTTCAGAAAATATGTGTCCATGGTGCTGAAGCTTTTTGTCAGGTTCAGGCTTTATGGAGATTTGTTGAATCCATTATTTAAATTATTCCACCAAGGCTAATCATCTTCCTTAACCTTGACATTCTTCAATGCATAATAATATTATGTGTGTGTGTGTATGTTTGCAGGGATCTATTTTGCTGAGAACTCCTCCAAGAGTAACCAGTATGTCTACGGTATTGGTGGCGGAACAGGCTGCCCTGTGCATAAAGACAGATCCTGCTACATCTGTAATAGGTCTGTAGCAGTCTGTGTGTGTGTGTTTTCACTTAACAGTACAAGATAAGCATTAGAAAAATTGAGACTAAAAAAATACTTCTTTGTTTTGACTGGCTATCTTACTGCTATCTATTTTATCCACCAATATTTTCCACAAAATTAACATCCATAAAACCTTGTTTTTGGAAAAAGTATCAAAGACCTTTGTAAAGTTTCTAGGGGGAGGGGAAACGGGATTGATAAAAAATGAATCCTGTTAAACTAGCTGCATAATGATTGATTTGCATTTGATGAGAGAAAAAGACTGTCATAACCCATCAAACTCTGCGCTTTCCTTATATAACAAAAGGATGTGATTGATTGCTATGTGCAGACAATTGTTGCTGTGTCGGGTCACTCTGGGCAAGTCGTTTCTCCAGTTTTCTGCCATGAAGATGGCCCATGCTCCCCCTGGTCACCACTCGGTCACTGGCCGGCCCTCCCAGGGGGGCCTCAACTACACCGAGTACGTCATCTATCGCGGAGAACAGGTAGGCCTTAGGGGACGGACAGTTGTGAGGGTGTTTGGCTTAACCCTTTCACCGCCAGCCATATTTTAGCCAAAAATGTCCATCAAATTTACCTGGATAGAGAACACAATCCATCTGCAGTATTGGGGATTCTTCTGTGACATATATAAAATAAGGTCTATCCCTACTTCCCAAAACTAAGACAAAGGGGTCTTTGGATAATAGACCCCAATTTGATGCCTTTTAGTGACATAGGTGTTAAACCACTGTGGTGCTAAAATGCGACTTTGGCGATGAAAGGGTTAAAGTCTGCCTGCAGCGCGTTATGAACCACCATTTCAATTAGGTGCTTTGTACAGTTTGGGTGGGTTTTAGTTAGGGTTTTTTTAAATGCTTTTTTAAAATTATTATTCTTTTTGGATCAGATCAGAAGATTCATTGTTTAGTCATTGCTTGGTGTTGAAATTCTATTAAATATCATTAAAACACTGTTGAAAGTGATTTAATTATAGAACATTTTGTTTCAAGGAGAGGACATAATCTTGCTAATCAGACTGATGCAGTCCCTTTTGAAAAATTGCTGAAATTTTATTTTGAGAGATTTGTCTTGTTAATGAAGTTTAGTTTGGATTAAAGGGTTTATTCTTTGTTGAACCCCTTGACTGAGAGAAAAAAAGGAAAAAAGAAAGGTACAAAATAGAAAAGAACTGGGAGTCAATCTGAAAAAAACTGATGTGGAGATATATATTCCTCTTGAATGTTTTAAAGGGGAAGAGAAACTACCACAAGAGAGTTATTGACCTTGAACCAATCAGTGAGATCACTGCATACTTTGGTTTATGCAACGGGAGAATGAAATGCACACACACTGAATGATTCACTTTTCAAACTGTCCATAATCACATTACGTTGCATTTCTTGCGTGCTTTTTTTTTTACTGTTGTAGGTTCCATATTTGTGATATTTTAGCTTTCTGCACTGTGTAAAGCGGTTATGCTCTGTGTGCATTTATCCGTGTGGAGGGGGAGGGGAGCAAGACAGAATTTACAGTATGTTAAGTTTCCTTGATGATGATAATGATGCTAGTAGTAGTAATTGTAGTAATACAATTTGTGGTGTGTGGTTTCAGGCTTACCCAGAGTATCTCATCACATTCAAGATTGTCAAGATGGATTCACCAGAAGGGAAAAAGTCCTGAAGTTATGGACTAAATTTACCACTAAGACTGTGACTGTTGCGTTATGTATTTATTGCTTTATTTATTTCCCACCCTTCTTTCTCTCCCCTGGCCTCTCTGCCTGAACTGTTTTGCTCTGCTGTTTGTCAGGAGAGAGAGAGGGGCGGAGCGAGATGAAGGGGACGAAACAAAAGGCTCTTCAACCTTGCTTGCTTTGTGAAATTAAGAGAGTGAAAAAAAGCTTGGGTAAAGGTCAAGATGTGCCACCCTCCCTACATTTCTCGGTTGTTTCCATTCTTGCCTTTCTTACCAAACATTAAGCTGTATTTTATTAACCATTTCAGGTAATTATCTTTGTTGAATAATTAATCGCAGTCATGATAAAGGCCATTATCTAATAGGACCCCCCCTCTTTGTAGTGCAGTACACCGCGGCATTTGTCACAGTCCTGGTTCATTGCGTTTTTCCGTCTGGCCTTTATCTTCTACTATTATTGAATGCATGTGTTTCATTATGTAAATGGATGAAAATTAGTGTGAAGTACTCAATCTGCAGTAAGAAAGGCAAGAACAGAAAAATGGAAACAACCGAGAAATGGAGGAGGGGGGGGGGGGGGGGGCGCATCTTTACCTTTACCAAAGCTTGCTGTGTCCTGGTTCTGTGTGCCAGGTAAACCACTGTTTCGGGGGATCCTTTCTCTGCAGTAGCTTTTCACCAACAAACACACAACTAAAATCAGTTACATGCCAAGGCCCAAGGGGTCTCATACCATTTGCAATTTTAAAAAAAAGAAATGTTATAATAGGCATCTTTCTGTTTGTTTTTAAAAGCCTGCTTCTCACATTTCCCTGAAATTTTAACTCTCTGGATAAGCTGGGGCAATGACAGACAAAACAGAATTGAAAGCAAGGGAAAATGTGAAAAAATGGACAGTTTTCGGTTTTTTTAAATCCAAGTATATTTAATGAGCCTAAATATGTTTTCACAACTGTAGTAGTTGTATGGCACATCAGGTGCAAAAGTTTGAAGTTTGCAAGATAGGATGAGGTATAATGTTCAAGATTCTGAACTCCAGAGAAGGCTTTTTGTTTTAGAAAACTGTTTTAACTTGGACTTCATGCAGATTGTGTTTTGTATTTTCAAAAAGGATTGTCACACATTGGATTTTCCTGCAACTGCTAAACCACAGTGACTAGTCAAGGCGTTAGTTTTCAGAATAAGTCACAACTAGTAACACTTAATACTAGGCAGTCCTTGCTGACAATGGTTCTTAACATACCAGTTTTAAGACTTAAAAACATTTTTAGCTGCAAACTCGTCATATGCTGTCTATAATAATTTATTTTCTCCTCTGCTCGACTTTGTTAACTCACTCGGGACTGGCCTAATTATTTCCCCTTGTTCTGTGGGGGACTTGGTTCGTATAATAATCACCCAAACCAAGTTATGAAGAGTTAGGCATCAATATTTTCAGACAAGATTAGCAACACCATGCACTAAGCGATCGTAAAATATCAGATTCCTTACCTTCGTCGTTTGTCTCATATTGATGAAAACAGCTAACACATAGAAAGAAGGAAAATTTCACATTCCGATCTTTGACCCCCCTCTACAACCAAAGCTGAATGTAAAGTCTGCAATGATTGGTTGATTTCAAGAGAGGCAAGGTCAAAGCAAACTAAAAATAGGTTATGACTTCGCACCGGAAAGCTGGTTACACACCAAAAATCAAAACCTCTTGAAAACTCTTATGAGCTGGATCCGGGCCATTCGTCCTAAACGGTTGTGCGAGCCATGAGCCGGATCCGGCACATTCGCCCCAAGTGAGTTAAACATTTGAAAGTTCTCAACATCTGGATGTCCGCTTTTCTTTTCTTTTTTAAGCGGGTCAAACTGTGCTTTCTATGGTCACACAAACCAAGCTTCATTTTCTTTCAAAAGAAAAAGAATTGAAACTGCAGCGAGTATGTTGGAATAAGTATTTGTATTGAAAACAAGAGTGTGAAAGATCTTTGCACTACTGCTCTTTTACTGCATGCATGCTAATGTGGATACTTTCAAATAAATAGGCCCTCTGTGTGATAACATTGTCGACCTGTTCCTTTATTTTCTTTCCCTTCCTAATGATTGTTCTTAATAAAAAGGTCAGGCCCCATCTTACTGCGAATTGCCACCAAAACAAATGCTCTAAAAACTTGTCCAGCATTCTATGAGTTGAAAACAACATTGTGTTTTAAAAAACAATAATTATTTTATGGATTCTCCACCTGTGTGGAAGGATATGAATGCATGGGTGCAACTTTTCCTGTTCTACAAGGATTTCCTGTTTTTGAATTTTACCAGAAAAATAAATTCCTTTTTTTTTAATTTGTCAAACAAGATCTTTGTGTGTCTACTGTATTTTTCAAACACTCTAAAATAAGCATTTGTATAAATTGTGGAAAAAGCAAACTGAAATACCTTTATAAATCAATTTTTGCTTCAGCTGCAGGGGGACCCCGGCCTTTCAGTATTTTTCATTTTGTGTTGTTGCACCCATGTGAATGCAAGATTAGCTTTGTAGGGGCGTTTTTTAGGATCT
>CM065683.1:42023905-42098905 GCA_017654935.2 Phymorhynchus buccinoides | reverse complement strand
TCACTAACTTTGTTTCTAAGCTTATCATTTCTGAATTTTTATACATGTGCAATTGGGAAAACAACAACATTTTTTTACGTGTTCACTTCAGTTTGTAACAAAAGTGAAAGATTATTGTAACCAAAAAAGTGCAACCACTTTTGTAACCAAAGTCCATATTTCTATTCCTATGTAATAAAATTAATTGTGTGTGTGTGTGTGTGTGTGTGTGTGTGTGTGTTGGCATGGATGTGGGTCTTTGAAGATCCACCAGATCACGTGTCAAAATCACGGGTATCACGTGTTTTCCCTCTTATACCTGGTAAGAAATCTTGTTTTGACCAGGTTTGGCTCCCATAAAAATGCCCCCAAATTCAAAGCGAAACATCATTTTAAAGAGCAGCCTCAATTTGAAATTGGGGACATGTGTATGTGGGTCACAGCTACCCAGAAAAAAACAAGGGACTTAATCGATGTGCGTCAGTGTGTCTTTAAAGACATTATGAGACTGGACATGAATTATCTTCACCAATGAGTTCAATGTCTTACTTTCAATGATGGTCTTGCCAGCGTGTAAAGGTTCTCAGGAGAGCGTATCCAGGAAACGTGAGTCAGAGAGCATGACAAATCTAGGAGTGGGTCTTTGACGGTTTGGACTTGTATCAGCACGGTCAAGAAAACATTGTCACAAACTGCTCGAAAGACTGTCTGTTAGCTGTTCACTACAGGGATGCGTTCCTCGATGTCCACGTCAAACCCTCTGCTGGTACGATCCGAGATGACCTCATCTTCATGGATGATAATGCACCTTTTCATCGAGCAAGGGTTGTTTACATGTACCTGCAGCAAGAGATCATTGTCAAGATTAGGTAGGTTATTCGGTCCAGAGACCTCAGTCTGATAGAACAATGTTGGAACATGCTCAAGGCAGCCGTTAGCAGCCATCCACAGCAGTCCAGAAGTCTACATGACCCGGAACAGTGCCTAGCAGAGGCGTGGAACACCCTGGAACAGCAGAAGCTTCAAAAGCTCCTCCAGGACATGAAATGGCATTTCCTAACTGGTGTTGTAGTGAGGGTCTCGCACATGCTTATCCATGACTTTTCTGGCCACAAAAAGCAAAAAATCTGAAAATCAAAACTTCGTTGACTTTATTTCTTGATGCAAATGTGAAGATTGAAACGTTAATTAAACTAAATATGAAGAAAAAAACAATTGCTTTATGTTTATCTTTGGTCATTTTGCCTGTTTAAGATAATATCCTTAGCAAATTTTGAGCAATATAATATAATGTGTAACATGGTTTAGTCGTGTGTTTTTCCCCCTTTCATTTCCCATTTCATCTTTGATGCAACATCAACAGCAATGAAGACTTAAGCTTAGGAAACAGTTCACTTTTACGTCCATGCTATCATTATAATCACTGTGGATAATAAATTATAACAATAACGATAGGGAAGATGGTGATGAGATAGGCTTGTTTTGTGGAGCAACGACATTTCTGTAGCAGACATTTCTGTCTATGACTTCTGCGATGACCCGCAGGTCATTGTGGGACTCTGCAGACACTGGTCATTCACGCGCTTCTTATGGACATTGGTAGTGTGTGGCCACAAGGTCGTCACAACTGACGATGTTTTTGTCGCTATACTTTTTTGAAGTTTTATCTCAACACGTCCTTGACGTGTGTGTGTGTGTGTGTGTGTGTGTGTGTGTGTGTGTGTGTGTGTGTGTGTGTGTGTGTGTGTGTGTGTGTGTGTATGTGTGTGTGTGTGTGCGTGTGTGTGCGTGTTGTGTGTGCCTTGAGATGTGTGGTATGAAATTGTGAGAATTTAAAAAAATATCAATGTAAGCATGCCCAAGAATGAAAAATGTTATCCTCATGACTGTTATGAGGACGACTATTTTCCTACTCTTTCTGTATGCATAATATGTGGATATTAATCAAAGGACTGTTTCTAAATCTTCATAGTCTAGAAAGAAAAAAAACAAAAACTCGACATCCTCAAAAAATATGTTAATAGTCAGCAAACAACTTAACAGTTATCTTCCCTTTCATACCAGGTCAGGTCTGTGAATGAGTTTGAACATGAAAGAAAACATGGTTGAACATGGTTGAACATGGCGGGAAATGGTCAACACGTCGCTGTACGAGCTTCTTTCTCTGAGCAACGGCCATTCAGCTCTGACTTTTGCGTCCTTCGACTTCTTATTATCTGATCTTGCAATGCTGTTTTCTGTCATTTTTGAACGACGTAGTACCTATCTTCACAATGTGCGGTCACAACAACCTAAATATACCTCTGCCTGCTTTTTTTAGCACGGTTTTAAAACATCGAGTTGTTTTTATCTCTGAGGACAACCCTTACCCCTGTCGTCTCCGGAGTATACCCCCCACCCCCATCCCCATTCGCTGCTCGTAAACAAATCTTTAGTGGACAGTAAAATATATACTGCTCAAAATTTGCTAAGGATACTATCTTAAACATGCAAAATTATCAAAGATAAACATATATACATTATTTTGTTGTTGTTGTTTAGTTTAATAAACATTTCGGTAAAGGTCAAGATGTGCCACCCCCCCTACCTATGTGGGTTAATTGTATTTTTCCGTTATTGCCTTTCTTACCATACATAAAGCTGTATTTTAGGAACATTTTTAGCTAATAACCTTTTTGGAATACTAACCCTAACCCTAACCCTAGCCCTAACCCTAACCCTACCCCCCACCGTATAAGACGGAAAAACGCAACGAACCACAACTGTGACAAATCACGGTGTACTGCAGTACATAGTGGGGGGTAGGGTTAGGTTTAGGGGTAGGGTTAGGGTTAGGGTTAGTATTCCAAAAAGGTTATTAGCTAAAAATGTTCCTAAAATACAGCTTTATGTATGGTAAGAAAGGCAAAAACGGAAAAATACAATTAACCGAGAAATGCATGGGGGGTGGCACATCTTTACCTTCGTTTTAAACGAGGTCCGAGAATTATTTGATTGGCTTACCTTCAAAAAATGCATAGAACTGAATGGAATATTATTCATAGTGTGTCTGGATTCGTGCCATGTGCGCAACTATGATGAATGTTTAAGTACACCCTGAAGATCTGTGTCAGTCACTCATGAGTATAATCTATTATATGCCATCCTCCCATACAACAAAAAATTAAAAAATCAATGACCGGACACAGTTCATGCCCCCACCCTCTCTCTCTCTATGGATTTTCCCTTTTGTTTGTTTGTTTGATTTAACAATGTCCCCTTCCCATTGTTCCCTTTGACATGGGCAGATGGCCCGGTTCATTAAAACGTTGTTCTGTTCTTGTTGTTGTTGTCAGACTGATCCTCCAAACTTTGCAATTTGTTGTTGTTGTTGTCAGACTGTTCCTCCAAACTTTGCAAGTTGTTGTTCTTGTTGTCAGACTGTTCTTGCAAACTTTGCAATTTGTTGTTGTTGTTGTTGTTGTTGTTGTCAGACTGTTCCTCCAATCTATATGCAATTTATCTCTCTCTCTCTCTCTCTCTCTCTCTCTCTCTCTCTCTCATTTTCTCTAAAGGCTTACTGCAAATGCTTTTGAAAATGATGGGAAAACTAAAGAAGGGGGCAAACATATCTCTCAACATGCTACTGTTCCCTGGCAACTACGATATACAGCGTCGACATGAAAGAGGTATTATCTTATTTTTGGACGATTTGGCAAGCGCTTGTCATTTTACTCTATAATATTTAGGATCCAAAATCCAGATATAGACGTGTTCAGTTTTTATAACATACCTTTACTTCTTCTTTGTTTTAATCATAAAATCCACCTATGGACTATGGACTAACTGATCCACTGATTTCAGAGAGGAATGGTGAACACCAAACTAGTCTGATACACTAGGAGTGTGGTGGATCGACAAGGGTAGGCCTACGTACGTCAGGAAACATGAATGATTAGTGTGGGCAAGAAGAGGCAGTAATCTGTATGTGTGTGAAGAGGGGGTGGTGAAAGAGGGAGAGGAGAGGGAGCATATAGGCCTATGCAGAAATGAGATGTGTTTACATGCTAGGGTCGTATTTCAAAGTCAGGGGGTAAAGTCGATTGCATCACCTGGATTTCCATCTTGAATAACGAAGTTTGATCAGTCCACCAGTCGTTGTTTTGTCCGTTGCCAGACACAAACCAGGCTGTCTGTTAAGACAAGGATGAAGTGGACAGTCTAGAGGTTTTATTTTTAAACGCTATCAATGCTATATCAAGGGAATTCATTGACGCAAAGGTGTTTGTGAAGGCATCATCAGGGGAAGCGACTCTTACAAGTGACTTTTTAAAGTAAAAAAAAAAGAGTACATATACAAGTACATTTGCAAGACTTAACAGGGCCGGACCTGCGATACATTAGAGGGGGGTTTACAAATAAGGGCGGGGATCTGGGGGCAGGCGTTGCCCTTGGTGGGGTGGAGCTGAAGCTTTTTTAAGAAAGTAAAGTGCAACAAAAAACCTTTAAATTGTACCTACGAACAATTAAACTAATATTTTTGCTCTATGGAAAGTAGATTTAACTCTCTTAAACAGTAATAATGACTTCTTTCTCAACCCCCCTCTCTCTCTCTCTCTCTCTCTCTCTCTCTCTCTCTCTCTCTCTCTCTCTCTCTCTCTCTTCTCTCTCTCTCTCTCTCTCTTTCTTTTCTTTTTTGGGGGGAGGGGGGGTTACGGAACCCATGTAACCCCCCCCACCCCCTGGATCCGGCCCTGCTTAACACTTTTTCGTGATAAAAATTCATAGATATTTGAGGTAGAGTAAGAATATTGTTAAAATTCGTTCATGGGCAGATGCATGCTAAACTTCGGGTACGTTTACACGGCTTTTTGATTGGCTCAAGTATTGAACCTCCCCCCCCCCCCTCCCCGTGAGGATACCGGGGGTTGGTCTTTTGTATAAATAGTTCCCCACCTTCTGGAAGTTATGTGCTTGTAACTTCCTCTAATCTGTCACTCTCTTTGACTCTGCCTTTTCCCTTTGCTTACTGTCATCTGCTATCTTTCTGCCTTACCGGTCCATTCTCCTGCCTTTTTTCAAGAAACAATTTCAAAAAGATTTCCTCCAGCCGAAGTCGGACTTGCTGGGCCTAACTATTTCTTAGTTAGGTGCATAACGGCAGCATGACGCATCTGCGCTCATAATTGACAGGAAACTGTCTGAGCGATCGAAGAAGAAGAAGAACCTTTCTCCCCTCTTACACAGCCACGGTGTGGATTAAAGGTTCTGAATTTTCCATAGATTATATTTGCAACAGAGACAGGCCTAATAAAGAGGATGTTTCATAAGTATGCTAATACGAGCCAATTTGCATTTAGCAAGTAGGCCTGTGTTCTTTCTGCTCTACACTCGACCGTTTCAAAATTGAACTTTTGGGTCCGTATCATCAGGACAGGTATCTGTCATGTTTATCCATCAGACTGAACATCAAGTTAATTTTATCACCTCACCAATTCACGATCTCTCCCTCACCAAAGTATGCTATTGGTGATATCACAGATACATAGATCATAGCTGTGATTACTGTCCTTAATTAACCACTCTCCTGTTTGACGTTCGAAAAAGGTCACGATACTTTGACCCGAGTCCATGAACTCTCTCACATTGTCATATCACCTCCGTCACTCTCCTACTTCGAAGATCAGGAAAGTGTCAGTGATAGCTTGACCTGTTCGCGTTGACATTCTCCCAAGTTTGGGCGCTGTGAAGTGGAAGAACTTGATTTTCTTATATGAGAGAGAGAGAGAGAGAGAGAGAGAGAGAGAGAGAGAGAGAGAGAGAGAGAGAGAGAGAGAGAGAGAGAGAGAGAGAGAGAGAGAGAGAGTGAGTGTACACTATTTCAGATCTGGGAGTACAAAAAGAAAAAGACATTGGATGTCGCCAATGAAAGGACACACACATATATACACACACACACGCACGCACACACACACACGCGAACACGCGAACACACACACACACACACACACAGGGGCAAGATGAAAAAAGCCTTATTAGCTTAAGTTTAACCATCAATAAAAATCATTTTGACTCGACTTCACACACACACACACTGTGACACACACACACACGCGCGCGCGCGCGCGCGCGCGCACGCACACACGCACGCACGCACACGCAATCGCACACGCACACACACACACACACACCACCACCACCACCACACTGTCGTCAGCGTAACGGTACTTAAAAGCCATGAATAGCAAAGTACACCTGCTTCAGCACACCCGTTCCCCATTGTGAACCTTTCTGCGGAGGTCAGTGGCCTTTCCTGGTCAGCAGCCGTGAACCCCAAGCCAGTAGAGCAACGAACTAAAGGCTCGGCTACACGTCAACTAAAATCGTACGACTGTACTTCGTATCGTACAGTCGAACGTGCTTCGAGCCCACGTGATCGAATCGTATCGTACAGTCGTACGATTTTAGTTGACGTGTAACCGAGCCTTAATTAAGAGATACAAAAAAGCCAAGTTCCTAAACCTGTCCTTAACGCTACAGTTAGACTCAGTGTTAGCTATAGTCTCCAAGATCCATGTATATTTTGATGGTTTCATTTTGATCAGTATTACCCAAGGAATGAAGTGGGGCACATTCTGAAACCCCAGTGAAAACTTCCGACCGTGTTGACCAAGCAATCCGAAAACCCCAAGAACCATCAGCCTTACCTCACTGCAGTGAGGCACGTTTTTTACAATACAGACCTCCACCAAAGACCTATGCACTCACTGAGTCAGACTGGAAAATAGAGGATTTTAAGTCTACGGTAACGCATCTCTGCTTTGCGTTTGCGGTAAACATTTGCGTTTGCGTTTACATGTTGCTAAATTGCAGTTTTAACTTCACGGGCTCCACCCTGCCCCCTATCGAAACAGGAGGTTCGGGTAGGGGGTACGTGCTTCTTGTATTCACGCATTCACTTCATAGTTGTTGGTGTTAATTCGATCTCATTTGGTGTAACTACCTATTTCTCTAAATTATTTTATATTCATAGAATGTATCATTACTAGGAAATTTCATCTTAGGTTGGTTAGGCTTTTTTTTTTTACTTCCCCAAAAAACATAATTTGCTGTAAGCGTCGCTGAGTAAACCCTAACAGGGCCCATCACCCACTGACACATAATTATTTCGCCTCAAGTTGTTGTCAGTTTCATGTCGTCTGCTGCAATTTATTGTCCTAATTTTTTCCAACTTTTATTACTCCAAACGCTGAAAATTATCTTCTCAAGTTGGAATTGTTTACAGTCAGGTCAGTTTGAGTTTTATTTTTTAGGTTAATTTGTTACTGAATTAAGTTTAATTGTTTTCATTTTATCTGTAGTAAAAAGTATAAAGCTTAATCTTTTTTTGACTCGATGTTTAGGCGCCCGTAGGCCTAAATGTGTATGTTTTGTGTCTAGTTCTATTGAAATGATCTATGACAGCTCAAACGAACACTGTTTGGTGATCAATTTTTGATTACTGAAAAACACAAAGTGCATATAAATTGTCGTTTTCATTACTGAAACACCTTGAAATAAAGGCTGGGTTCCATAAACAACTTCAGGGGCCAGTTTAATGGATTGTTTTGACCCGAATCGAAAGTTCAAAACCAATTCTCGTTCTGAAATCGGAATTTAGATAGGTAACCGTCAGCCAAAGGTGACAACCAAATAGGGTGTGCCTCACAAAAGATGCAATTTTTGGTGAAATGATGAAGATTTCCGAAACAAGATGCTAATCTGAACGAAAGAAGAAGACTTGAATTAAATTGTTAAATGGGTGTTTGCATGTTGAGTTGCTTTAATTTAAATGCGTTGAGATGCGGAATCGATGCTTGAATCTCTTCACTGGCTTCCTGTTGGAAGGCGCATCGAATACAAGCTCTCTCTACTCTGTTACAAATCCCTGTATGGTCCGGCTCCTTCTTATCTCGCTGATCTTCTAAAACTTTACACACCTCTTATACAGTTACGCTCTTCCTCTGACACTTCTCTCCTCCAGATCCCTCGTTGTCGCACCAGAACCCTTGGCGAACGTTCTTTCTCTTTTCAGGCTCCTTCCACTTGGAATAAGCTCCCTTTATCTCTCCGTTCTGCCAACTCCCTTTCTTCTTTTAAGTCTTCTCTCAAAACTACTCTCTTCAAATCATAGTCTGCTTCATTTCCTTTCAAAGTACTTTGTCCCTTCCATGCACGTGTGTTTGTGTGCGTGCGTGCATTCGTGGGTGCGCGTGCGCGTTTGTGTGTGTGTGAATTTGTGTGTGTGTGTGTGTGTGTGTGTGCGCGCGTGTGCGTGCGTGTGTGTGTGCGTGTGTGTGTGTGTGTGTGTGTGTGTGTGGGTGTGTGTACACGCGCGCGTGTCTGTGTATGTGTGTGCTTGTGTTTAACATATTTTTGACGTTCATTTGTTTCTTTTGATGGTTTATTAATGTATTAATAACTTATTTATTATTGTATCGCTTAGGGCTTATTTAAGATTAAGTGCTAGAGATGCCCATTATTATTATTATTATTATTATTATTAGGGGAAGACGGGGTAAAAAGCGCATGGGCGGGTAAGAAGCCCACCCCAATTATCTCATGAAATGAAGCAAATTTCAGTCTCATTTTGCCCATGAGACGAGCGTTAATGTCTAGCATTCGTCTCATGGGCAAATTTGACTGAAATTTTCTTTATTTCATGAGATAATTGGGGTGGGCTTCTTACCCGCCCGTGCGCTTTTTACCCCGTCTTCCCCTATCAATCGATCACGCATGAAGTACACCTCCACCGTCATGACGTACGTATCTTCCACCGTTTGCGTGCTTTAATTTTTCACGCGAGAAATGACGATACGCAACGCATCTCATGTTTGACCGTGGACATAAAATAAAAAGCCTAATATAAACACAACTGGGAAACGTCCGCAGATATTTTAACACCCGTAGTCAGCACTAACTGGGACTAGTCATAACACAATTGGTCGTAGTCCCAAAAATTATGTTTCATTTTTGCTAAGCATCACCCAATAAGGAGAGAAACAGAAGTGCAGCGGAGTTCATTTTGACAGTGCCTCAGTTAATACTAACTCTAAAATTAACTACAAACATGACAAGAAACACTCACTGTTAGTGTTATTGTCTCTGTCTCTTTCTGTGTTAACAATACAACTTATTAAGAGAGACAGAGAATCAGTCAACTGTGAGAGTAAATATTGATTGTCCATGTATGGACAGATAAGAAAAGGATTTAGCGTGTTCCAGATAAAATGGTACCAATAAAATAAAGGACAAGATATACAAAAAAATTACTTTCAGAAAATAAGCAAGACACAAAAACATTTATTCAATCAAAATGACAAGAAAGTGCTTAAAATCACAAGAAATGTCTTTAAATAAGACAAACAGATGCAATAAAGGACTGGCAGTGAAAGAAGAAAGCCCAGTATAGAAGAGTAGCGTGGAAGTGTATCATTTGAAAAGTAGGGGGGAGGTGAGGTGTTATTATCCAAACTCAGGGCCTTCAAAGCGTACAGTGAAAGGCCTACATGCTCGTTTGCATGTCCTCCCTGAAGCGATGACTGCGTAACGAATGGGTATAATGGCCTAATCCTCAGCCAACCGAGGAGGATAGCCTCACGTAAATCACCGGCTTATCCAACAAGCTACCCAGCTGAAAGCCCTGAGCACGAGCGATCCGCGTGCTGGCCTCGTGATTCCTCGCTGCAGAAAAGGTCAACCCCTCGACATACCACAGTGGCCCCCTTGTAAATCTCTCACACGAATCTCTTTACCATTCATCTCCATCGGTGGAGCCACCACTCGCCTTTGTTGACAGTCAGGGGTGACATTGACACACTGACCGGCACACGTGCTCGAGGGAAAGGTCAAGGGAAAGGGGACAAAAAGAATGAGATGGGTGAAACACGAGGGGGGGGGGGGGGTCCAATAGACCTCTATTGCTTGTAGTGTTTAGGTTTTTACACCTCAAGTTTCTCATTGAGACTGCCATCATGTGTTTGTTATTCAATCACATTATTTTCATAATGAGAATTCATGGACATTTTTTAAAAAGTACAATAGTAAGCACTGGACATATTCAGATTCATAACAAAAAAATATTCATACTACTATCCTGGTCAGTTTATTCGCAACAAATTCAGAGGTCAGCAAAGAGTAAACACACACGCCAGCTTTCCTTGTCTGTGTGTGATTAAACCAGTCGGCCAAAAGACAGGATTTGAGAAGAAGCGCTTCAGTAGGCCTACCTGTATCAATCGATCGATTCTAATTGTTTTATTGTTTTTTAAGAGTTTGATAACAGAAAATTAAAACAAGAATGACGATACGCCTATCAGTAATTTCGTCAGGAGAAAAAAAAGTCAGAGCAAAAAAGTCAAATGAAATCAAATCAAACTCACTTTATTATCTCCCAAGGAGAAATTTTGTTCATGTGCCAGAATAACAAAGACATGAATGTTGATACACCACTACACAACCTGCCCCAAAGTAAACTTTTAGAGAGTTTCGCTTCGAAAGTGCCTCATGAATGTATGCTATGAAATCGCCAGATATCAGACCAGGATCCAGCCGACCACATTATGTTCCACTTTAGGTTGGTGAGGCTGGCAAACAGAGCTTACATTGAAGAACGAACGAACGAACGAACGAAATTTTATTTATACAGGGTAATGAGATAAGTATACATACTTTTTTTTACACCCAGCCCTGTGGCAAATGAAAATATCGAATAAACAACAATAACAAAACATGCAATGAAAGAAAAAAAATAAACAACCAATAAAATGTAAAAAGTGAAAACGTTGAGGGGGAGAGAGAGAGAGAGAGAGAGAGAGAGAGAGAGAGAGAGAGAGAGAGAGAGAGAGAGAGAGAGAGAGAGAGAGAGAGAGAGAGAGAGAGAGAGAGAGAGAGAGAGAGAAACAGACCTCTCTCAATGGAGAAGCTGTCATTGGAGACAACTGATGGTATCTTGTCTTTTCGTATATCTATGGGACAGTTACGTTAGTGCAGGCACAAACCTGTCCATCTATAAGATGTCAACCCCCATTCCTCTCTTCAACAATTAACCTACCCTTTCCCCCCACCCCCCTCTGCCCCCCCCCCCCCCCCCCTTCCTTCACCCAATCCTGTCCCCTTTCCACAACAAACCCCTCTCTTCCATTACGTCTCCCTTTCTTCAATACATTTCACCTGTCAAGTCACTAGTGGCCCCGAGGATCACCTAGCAATGATCCATGACACCACTGGTGGGCTGATGCTGATCTGAGGCCACAGTTGTGCAATAGCTGGAAAATGGATCTGTATTGGTGTTTTGCCCTGTGGTCACAGCGTGGCTGGGGAACTCCCCACGTCATAGACAAGCGTGGACTGGACACGATTTACCACGTGTTCAATGTTGCGTAGAGCAATCAGCGATGGCTTAGAGTCAAAACGGACTATCTTTAGATAGTTCATTGACTTACTATTGATGTTATTGCAAAAACTAAGAACTTGTATTAAAAAAAAACCTGCAATTAATGTAAAATGGGGATTATGCTTTTTATATTTCTGCAGTTTGTTTTTGAAACAAGTTATTAGTTTTCATAATAGGTTCAATAATACGGCAATGGACTATCTAAAGATAGTCCGTTTTGACTCCAAGCCATCGAATTATGGGGGGCGGTTTAAGTTCTGCCCAGTCAGCATGTTTCTGGGCCGTGGGCCATGAAAGGGATCGTAAATTGAGAGGGTGGATGGTGGGGGTGGGCGAAAGGTGAAGGGTATTGTTGTGGGTGCACAGTATGGAAAGGTAATAGCATCAGAATGGATGGTAAAGGTAAAGATGTGCCACCCCCCATGCATTTCTCGGTTAATTGTATTTTTCCGTTTTTGCCTTTCTTACCATACATAAAGCTGTATTTTAGGAACATTTTTAGCTAATTACCTTTTGGGAATACTAACCCTAACCCTAACCCTAACCCTAAACCTAACCCTACCCCCCACTATGTACTGCAGTACACCGCGATTTGTCACAGTTGTGGTTCGTTGCGTTTTTCCCTCTTATACGGTGGGGGTTAGGGTTAGGGTTAGGGTTAGGGTTAGGGTTAGTATTCCAAAAAGGTTATTAGCTAAAAATGTTCCTAAAATACAGCTTTATGTATGGTAAGAAAGGCAATAACGGAAAAATACAATTAACCGAGATAGGTAGGGGGGGTGGCACATCTTGACCAAGTCTGATTTCCATATAAATGGCCCCAAATTCAAACCGAAACATCAGTTTAAAGAGCAGCCTCAATTTGAACTTGGGAAAATTTGTATGTGGGTCACAGCAACCTAGAAAAAAACAAGGGACTTAATCGTGGTGCGTCACTGGGTCTTTAATATACAATTTAGAAACTACTATTAAAATGCTTTCCTTTTTTTAATTGTCATTCTCCTTTGATCTTGGACTACTGTGACTTCCTAACGCTTTCTACTAAGCAAGACAAATTAAGGGGACATCCCGCTATCGCTACGAATCGATAACACTACCAAAATAAATCAGTACGGCTATCACTACGAATCGATAACACTACTGGGCTAAATCACTACGGCAACTAAGGGTTAGGGTTAAAATAGGGTTAAATTTAGGTAAGGAATAGGGTTAGGTTAGGAAAAGGGTTCGGGTTAGGGTTAGGAATAGGGTTAGGATTAGTCAGACTGACAGATTGGCACAGTCATCATTATTATGGGTCGTAGTGGTAACAACGGGTAGTTCTTTCGATACGTAGTGAAAGCGCTACGCACCCCAAATTAACACTCCTTGATCAAACATAAACATTCATTCACGGCACCGATTTTCTGTCAAACCGACCGACTCGAATCCATTACATCCATAAAATCCTAGAGTTTAACCTTTTAGTTTTCAGTATACACAGCCTACTTAAGTTAACAACTTTTTCTCTTTTGTTTATGTGGAATCTCTTTACCGCTTCTCCCCATACATGCAGCGCGTAAAACCGGGTGCGTAGCGATTTCACTACGCATCGAAAGAACTACCCGTTGTTACCACTACGACCCATAAAGACAAAATAATGATGACTGTGCTTATCTGTCAGTTTGAATTCCGACAGACTAACCCTAACCATATCCCTAACCCGAACCCTTTTCCTAACCTAACCCTATTCCTCACCTAAGTTTAAACCTACTTTAACCCTGACCCCAACCCTTAGTTGCCATAGTGATTTAGCCCAGTAGTGTTATCGATACGTAGTTTCCAAATAGAAACAAGGAGTTACTTTAATAACCTCCCATAAGGACTGGAATATACATTACTGGCTTTCTAGCAAACATAATCAAGTCTGTTACACACAAGTAAAAGCATTGATAAACTGGTTCCTCCGTCGACGAAAATGGTGTTTTACGTCCTCTTAGTCTGAATCAGACACATATGGGACATTTGTAAATACAAATATGGTGGGAACAATACTGGAGGCAATGCCCGGAGGCAGTACGAAACCAGTAAAGTCCAGATTTTTTTAATTAATACAGATAGCTGTAGCAGTGACCACGCCTCGGTTAAACCTCATCGGCTATGGCACCGCCACAAGTAGTAGTATAGTATAGGAGTTTATGTGTAACTGGTTCCTCCGTAATGTCATAATGCTTTTTTAGGCTACTAATAAAATGGCCTAAAACAGCTTTCCTACTTTAAATTTTTAAGAAAACAAGCGCGGATTCGCAATCGTTTGTGATACGCGACTATTTCAACTACAAACAAGGGCATCGCCGTGCGGCAGAATTCTTAAATATGATTTGAAAGAGAAATGTTGCGCATTTACATTATGCTCTTCACACACACAATTTTTGATCAAACACTTTCACTCCACAAGACTGCAGCCCAGCAGTCTATTTTTACCACTCCAATCATTACATACACTGAGTCGCCTCCCCAAGCTTTTCAATAATTTTAATCTGTAAACCAGCACCATTTCGTAACTTTTTATATCTTTTGGAAAACATTTAAAACTATTTATCCTACTTATGCTCATCGAAAGAAGCACCACATACTCGTCGTGTCTGTTGCAGTGTCTGTATTACGTATGTTTATTATTTTGTACGCTTTAAAATGAAGATTCATGTGCTCTGTTCAGTATACAATTCTTTCCATACCTAAGGACTGTAGATATGACAGCTGAAATGTTACTTTCTGCCCAAGTATTTTTTTTCTGTCTGTACTTTTCTTTCTCTTTTACAATATGTGCGACAATTTTGGACAGACCGACAAACCGACCGACCGACAGACCGACTGACCGACCGACAGACCGACAAAGTGAGTTATAGGTTTGTGGCTTGTGCCACACACAAAAATGTGTATTCTTTTGAGTCAATGGTATTCACGTAGAGTGTGTGTGCGTGTGTGTGTGTGTGTGTGTGTGTGTGTGTGTGTGTGTGTGTGTGTGTGTGTGTGTGTGTGTGTGGTGTGTGCGCGCGCGCGCGTGTGCGTGTGTGTGTGAATAGAGCGGGGAGTGGGGTGGGATAGGGGCTTGAGAGAGAGAGAGAGAGAGAGAGAGAGAGAGAGAGAGAGAGAGAGAGAGAGAGAGAAGAGAGAGAGAGAGAGAGAGAGAGAGAGAGAGAGAGAAAGGATAATGAATAGAACGGGTAGGGCCAAGAGAAGGGAAGGGCAGTGGTGTAGGAACAGAGGGGCAGCGCAGAGGGGCAGTTTCAAAGGAGGGGGGCAGACATGTTTTCCTGACACCCCCCCCCAAAAAAAAAATCAAAAAAAATACAAAATCGAGCAAGCCAGCAAGCAAAAAGCAGAGAAAGAAAGAGCGATTTAATTTAGAACCTCAGATTATGCAGTAATGATGTGTCCAATTTACCATGAAATATTGTCTGAGCTAGATTTACCCCTTAAGTAGAACATTACATTTCTTGTTTATAGATACAAATAATGTTAGTAAGTTTGTTCTTTTATGGTTTGAGCTTTTCTTAAACTCAACCATCACCAAACAAAGACTTGCTACAATGTCATATGACGTTTAGATGGTTCAGATGGTTCCTTTCCTTTTCTTTTCTTTGATGTATAGGCCTCATTGTTGGTATATCGTTACATATCTTTGGACTTGGGTACTACATCAAATATAGATTTGAGAGGAGTGTAACTTAACCTATCCATCTACAATGTCCGTGTGCTTGCGTTTGACCCCCCCCCCCCCCCCCATTTGCTGCAATCCTGCGCCACTGAAGGGGTGCAATGGAGGGTGTGGTAGGGGTGTCTGAATGTAAGGTGGATTCTTCATGGTTATTTGGGACAACGTGTGTGTGTGCGTGTGCGTGTGCGTGTGCGTGCGCGTGTGCGCGCGTGCGTGTGTGTGTGTGCGTGGCTGCGTGCATGCGGTGTGTGTGTGCGTGCGTGCTTACGAGTTAGAGAGATAATGTGTATGTACGTGTGTGTGTGCGTCAGTGTGTGCGTCCGTGCGTGCGTGTGCGTGTGTAAGAAAATAAATAAAAAGGTGCATGCGGGAAGTATGCGTATTTGTGCTATGTTTTTCATTGTTCTCAGTCAAATGTCCGAAGACAATCACATCTACGCGCCGACGGACAGGCGTGCGTTTTTCATCCTAACTGGGACGACGACCTCTGCTATTTACAAGACTGCTAAAGGACACGTACGCGTGCGTTTTGTGAATCGCCTACCTAAAGACAACGACCCCAGCCTAACTGGGACGACGACCTGCTAACTGTGCCATGCAAAGTCAGTGCACTTATCCCCCCCCCCCCCCCCCCCCCCCCCCTCTTTCCCAAGTAGGCCTACATCCCACTAAATCTTCTCATTGTTCACCCTATCCATTGATGTCTTGGGAAATAAAAATAGGAATAAAGTTTTATGCCGCTCCTGATCCAGTCCTTCATTTTGTTTAGGTTATTCACAACGATAGTCATAGAAACTTGCCAATGTTTTAGTCCTATTTACCTTGATTCTTCCTCTCTCCCTCTCTCTTTCTGTGCGCGCACATATTCATGTTTATTTTAGTGTGTGTATGTGCGTGTTTATTTTAGTGTGTGTACCTCTCTCACTCTGTGTGTGTGTGTGTGCGTGTGCGTGTGCGTGTGCGTGTGCGTGCGTGTGCGCGCGCGTGTGTGTGTAAGAGATGAGCAATTTGTATTACTACAGTTCTTCTGCATTTACTTTTGCTGTGTAGGCCCGTTTCCGTGGGGACATCCCGCTATCGCTACGTATCGATAACACTGCCAAGATAAATCACTTTCACTACGTACCGATAACACTACTAGGCTAAATCACTACGGCAACTAAGGGTTAGGGTTAGGGTTAAACTTAGGTAAGAAAAAGGGTTAGGTTAGGAAACGGGTTTGGGTTAGGGTTAGGAATAGGGTTAGGGTTAGTCTGTCGGAATTCAAACTGACAGATTGGCACAGTCATCATTAATCTTTCCCTATGGATCGTAGTGGTAGCAACGAGTAGTTCTTTCGATACGTAGCGATAGCACTACGTCATTAAATGGTAGGTTTATGGACGTACTTCATGAAGACTGTGTTACGCACCCGGTTTCCGTTATTATAGATACAAATCTCTACGTACTCCGAGTGTGTAGGTGTCGCGTTTTCTTAGAACTAAGGATATACCCCCCCCCCCCACCCCCCCACCCCCCTCTCTTGTTTCCATTTTCATTGTGCTTGCAGTGTTTATTTTATTCCATGTAGTATAGTATAGTATAGTATAGTATAGTATAGTACAGTATAGTATAGTATAGTATAGTATAGTGTGGGACTGGCTCCAGCCTAAGCCTCGCGGCTTATAAACGTCCCTTCATGTACCCTATGTCACAAGAGCGATGAAGCTAATGACATGTCAATTAATTGTGTGAGTGTGTGTGTGTGTGCGCGCGCGCGCATGTGTGTGCATACGGTGTGTGGATGTGTGTGTGTGAGTGAGACTACATTACTACGATATAATTTGATATGCGCACATGTGTGTGTGTACTGTCAATGAGAGACTTAGTGCGATTTTTTTCACGACAGAGGGCATGACGCTCGTGTGGGGCTAATCCTCTCTATATTATTAGTTGGGGATAAAGAAAGAGAGAGAGACAGTGAGTGGTCCTACCATCACTCTCTCTCTCACTACGCCCAAGTAAGAAAATCGCGTGATAAGCCCCTAGTGCATTGACTGCCCTCTGGCGTGACAAATATCGCCATAGGTTGACCAATTACTTCACCCCATCTCGATCCTTCCTATTTTTCTGGTAAGACACATAATTATGGGACATTAGTAGATATAATGAGAAAGAAACACCCGAAGGTGCTGAAGGGACCCAGAGATGCACCAGCCACGTCTGCCCTATCAACACGAGAGCAGCCCTGCTCCAGCCTTGGAAGTCTGTGTTGTGCTACTGGGGAGCAGGCACACACGGGACATTCCATTAAGTATACAAGGCACATAGCTACTCCCAGCTTGGTGACCATCGGATACGATAGCCTACAGAGGAGTCCTTGCGAAATGTCCCCATGGGTGTACCAGCCCCTTTTTCATGACTGCAGAGCCCACCGGCAAAAGACACCTATGGCGCGCCGAATGACCAAAACTCTATCTATCAGTTCGACAGTTTAAAAACCCTATCGAACTGTTAGATACAGTTTCTAAACTATAGCTAGCAGTTAGATAGAGTTTCAAAACTCTGTCGAGCAGCTAGATAGAGTTTCTCATCGTAAAGCTCTATCGAACGCGCCATTTTGATACTTTTTTAAACAAAGCATTTCATTGGTAGATAGCACTAGTATCTTTGACTGTGTAGGGCCTAGGCCTATTGTCTTATTCAAATTCACGGGTCACTGCCCTGCCAAGGCCACAAACTTGTCGCTGAAGCCATGTACCAATCAGAAATCACGATAGAAAAACTATATCTCGATACGGTTATTTTGTGGAAACCCTATCTAGCTGTTCGACAGAGTTTTAAAACTCTATCGAACAGCTAGATAGGGTTTTGAAACTCTATCGAACTGATAGATACAGTTTCGAAACTCTATCGAACAGCTAGATAGTTTTGTATCTTTGGCGCGCCATAGACACCCACTCATAAACCAGAACGCATCCAACAGCCCCCACAAAGGACAGACGGGGCCAGTGCATCTCTAGACAAAGCCACAGGCGAATATTAATGCTTTACGTCCTCTCGGCCAAAGGCCATAATTAAGGAACATAAAAAAGCCACAGGCTCTCGCCTTACGGTCTTATGCCTCAGAAGAGAGTCCCATAATGTGATCTTATTTCTTAGGTCTTTCCCTAGATGGTGGGAACGATCCTGGAGGTAATGCCCGGAGGCAGTGCAACACCAGTAAAGACCCGAATTTTGTAACAATACAGATATGTAGTTGTTATGACTGAAGTTAGTGCTTTCCTGGTCGGATTTATTCCACCCCCGACCAGCTCACTATGCTTCAGGAAGGAAACGAAAATGGTGTTTTACGTCCTCTTCAGCTCTTGGTCTGAATCAGACACATATGGGACATTTGTAAATACAAATATGGTGGGAACAATACTGGAGGCAATGTCCGGAGGCAGTACGAAACCATTATTTTTTTTTTTATTAATACAGATAGGTGTAGCGGTAACCACGCCTCGGGTAAACCTCATCGGCTATGGCACCGCTACTAGCTTCAGGAAGGGACGCAAACCAAAGCTTATTAAGCACAGAAGAGTTGTACCCCTTTTGTACAAAATTGCTTAAATGATGGCACAAGTGATCCAGCCCTTTGGGAAAGTCCTAATTGTATCCTCACACAAACAAGTGTGCAAGCATGACCCCCACCCCCCGAAACCCTCTTTCTCTTCACTCAGCAAAGGCAAACACGCACATACTGGGTGTTAATTTTTTGTTAAAGTTTAAAGAATCAATCCAACAAGGTGACTTATCTCCATTGCTACTTATCTGCCTTGCCTTTATCTGAGGGGTCAAGGTGACAAAAGGGGTCCATTCACTTCAGAATCAACACCTACAAAGACACTCCATGACAACAAAAGCCCTCGACCAACACTTCAGACGCAATAAAACAGATAACACTGGCGACAAAACACCAAGTCTCATGGTTTTAAAAAAGAAAGCAACAAAACAAAGCTTGGTTCGATTTCTGTACTCAACCTCAATAAGAATGGAAGGAAGAAGTTTGCACATAGAGCCATGCACATTGCGCATTCCTGTATTTGTCTTGGGCACAAAAATGTGTTCCAATCATCACGGTGAAGCTACTGAAGTGAAAACTAGCAGAATGGTTCAAGGCGTTTTAAAGGTAATATCCATTTGCCAAGTCAAGTTCACGCAAAGATTGTACATTTTATAGAGTAGATTGCTGCCTGGATTGTCTAACTGCCCTCCCTGGGACTAGCACTGGTGGCCCCTCCAACACCCCCCCCCCCTCATTACACTCTTCTAGCACCATGGGCGAATACATTCGCCCAGTACATCACTCTACACTCCCACCAAATGCAAAGACATTCACTGCCAAGTACCCAAGTAACCCTGCCATGTGTTTGTTTTTAGAGCCTATGTACTTAGTGATTTTCCTTTAAAGCAAAGCATGCACACTCATAGTTACCCCCGTCTTGTCGGTTGAGATGCAACGGACAACCAAGAATGTCCAAAACTACATGGTACTACAAGAGTTAATCAATGCCCATAGCACTGTCATAAATCATGTGTCACTAAATTTTCCTTTCTTGTTAAAAGTGTTTTTCTCTCTCCAATATTTTTTTTCCCTCCCTATGAAAGTTCAATAGGTTTCTCAAAAACCCTTGGATCCATTAAATTCTTCAGTCTGATAACTTTTTGAATAACAGACAAATCAACCAACTAATCAACAAATAATCCACAAAAATGTTACCTTCTTGATTAAGCGCATGTATACACATACGCGAAGTTCCGTACGGAAACGCTGTAAATAAGTAAAAGAAAGAAGGAAAAAATATGTGGACACAGAAACTTTCTTTCTTTTACTTATTTACTGCGTTTCCGTACGGAACTTCCGCGTATGTGTGTACGTGCGCTAAAATAAAAATGCCACCAGTGTAGAATTTCTTTGTCTATACTGAATCAGAGAAAATTGAAATCTTTATTTTGCAACTAAAGGTGACAATTGTATATCCTCAGTCACTTCATTTGCGAGCATCAACCAAAAGAACAACCCCCAGTGATGATCATAAAGTACATTTTGACAAACAAACTCGCTTACAATGCAAACTCAAAACAAAGAAAAGAAGATAGCAAATAAAATGGAACAGAATGGGTCAGGGACAATATCCTTTGTGTTGGGAAAAGACCCACTTAAAACTTCTTTTAGGTCATCTGCTTGGGTGCAAGTATGAATAAGCAAAGGCAAAGAAAAGTTGACTGATAAGAGTGATTTTTTGGCAAACCATTTGCTTAGAAAACAAATGACAAAGTATCTTTGGATTAAAATGACAAAGTATTAGCAAGAAAGGACAGAGCAAACTTCCACCAGGACACACAGTTCAGCTTTAATTTCTTGACACCGAGAAGTAAAAGGGGGAGACGATTCAGATACACTAGTCTGTCATAAAAGCAAATTAGTCATACACGCACAAGATTTGTTAAGCTTGGACATGTTTTGAAAGCTTGTTTTGCATATGTGCATGGGAATGATTAAAAAAAAAGAGTAAACATTGAGCTCTGTGTGCGAGTTTGCGGAGAAGGAAATGTATGAGTGTATATAAATGTACAGTAATGTATGTAAGTGTAAAGGCATAAATGATAAAAACATAAAAAACATTAACAGGTACATTAGCCTGGCATCCTCTCCCTCACACACACACACACATTTTTATAATCTCAAACAATTTAACATGTCAATTATGTTTTATTCTCATTTTTGTAAATCAAATTTATGCACATGCAACATAGAAAATGTCCATTTTGATAAATAAAGATTCAACTATTTCATTATCGCTGGGGCCTGCCGCATCCAAAGACTAAACTAGGGAGTTATGAACCATAGGTCAAAGTAGTGGTAAATGAAGGGCAGAAGCTGTGCCGGTCGGGGCTTGTCCCCGGGGAGCGCTACGCTACCGGAGTGGTCTAGCTCGGATACTGCGAAATAAAGGCCTATGGTTCACTTTTTAAAGAACTGTCAATAAGATCCTGACAGTACGGCCGTGTACACATACATGCGGATGTTCCGCACGGAAACCCATGCACAATCAGTAAAAGAAAGAAGAAAATAAAGAGCACATGTCCGCATTTCCCCTAATCCGTACATGTTTTCCCTTCTTTCTTTTACTTGGATTATTTCCGCGCGGAAAATCTGGAAGGACTGTGTACCAGGCCTACAGATCTTTTAAAAAAACTAAATTAAATAACTGTGCGCTCTTCCAATTCCGTTGAGTTTATAACCTTTATAGGCTCCATCAACGTATCCCAACCAGAACCAGAATTATGATGACATCATCATTCTTGATGATGTTGTGCTTCATAATTGTCAATCCTTTGGTTAAAAAATGTCTTGAGAAAAAAAAAGAGATTTGAACAGCTATGCAGAAAAAACCATTTGAAGACAAATACTTTGCACACACACACACACACACATCTAGAACACCCCCCCCCCCCACACACACACACACACACAACCTCCTCTCCCTCCCCACCCCTTTCCCCTGATAGTGAAATCATGAGGAGTTTATCATTAATCATTTGTGTACAAGCAAACATACAGAGATGCAATAGAACAATATCACACAAGATGTTTGTAAGCGTGGTCAGTTCTAGCTAGACCAGCGACACAGCGCCAGAATGAACAAGGGAGGCAATAGGTTTGTATCGGATGATGTGCTGGTCTCCCTTTTCCAAGTCAATGATCTCCTCTCTGCACACAGACAAAACATTGGCAACAATAAATTGCACACAAACACTATTTTCATGATCAAACTATGGTTGACTGATTCAATAGCCAACGAGGTACAGGAAGTCCAGCTGCTTTGTCGACTGAAGGTATAATGCTGTGAAGACTTTGGACAGATTAAGTTCTTGTTAAAGATCCCCCCACATCACATTCCCTCTTATGCTAGGAAGATTGTTTTAAGATTTTGTACCAGCTGTAAGAGGGAAAACACTTAAAAACCGTGATTTTGACACATGACATGGTGGGTCTTTAACTGGTGTGGTTTTTTCCATCAAAAATGCCAAGCAAACAAATTAACAAAATATGTAACTCGATGCAATAAGTGTAGCTGAAAATAGCGACTGCATAAAGAACAATAAGAAAATGACAACCACATCAAATTCATGTATTGTTCTTTTGTTCTGCTGCAACGAAGCAGAGATGTTTTGCCAAATATATTTTCAGAGCATTTGTCTTAAATCCACATGGTGTAAAAAGTGCGTACAAAAATAACCCCCCGCTTTGTTTGTCATACCAAGCGCCCACCATTCCACACTGCAAACACCCCGAACGGTGTCAAACCTCTCAAGGAAATGGCCCTAAACACTTGAGATTCACTATCACTCCACCCCTGTCTACATTGAGGTCAGATAACTGCAGACCTGTTTACTCTACTCTTTTCGAGTAGTATTCTACTCAATTTGGATCTCTACTACTCTTCAAAATTGAAAATAATGCTCTAATACTACTCATTTTCAGTGAACATTGTTTGATGGTTTAATGAATAAAACTACACATTTTGAGCCCAAAACTACTCATTTCAGCTATCCAGACTACTCAAGACTTGTGTAGGGGGTAAACAGGTCTGTAACTGCTGAGCCCGTCTTCATCCTACTCTCACCCCCCTCCATCCATTTTATAATTTACCATGTCTCTCCACCCACTTGCCCCTTGCCCTCGTTACCTTTGCTGGATATGCTCCAGCCCAACGTTGTATTTACATCGTAGTATCTCAAGTTAGGAGTTAATGGATAGATCCCAAGACATTTGGGTCACGTGTGAACCACCATGCACAGATAATGATCCAAAAACAAGTCTGGTGTCCGTGACCTTCCCTACAAGTAGCAACTTGTTTTTAAAAATAAGGAAAATCAAGCAACGAACACAAGTAACTTCGCACTTCTCCTCGCTGTTTGTGTGCTTACGCAATTCTACCTGATCATGACTATAAGAATGTGGCTTGTTATTGATAAGAAATGTTAATTTATAATGTAAAAATATAATTGTTGTTGTTGTACCCAAGCTAAAAGACTCCAGGGATCATCCCAACAGCCGAAGCACTTGAACACCAGATAGGGATGGGAACATTACGTGTGAGACCGTTTTTGATTACCCTGCCACATGGGCAACCACACTCCGACTTCGTTGGATATTAAAACAATATAATTTAGGAATTATGAATTAATAAAATTATCCTTCATTTATTTCCTTTCCTGTTTATACAATGCACTTGTAATGCAATGATCTACTTCAACTGAAATCATTAAGCTAATAAACCAGGTACCTGATCTGGTGTGCAATTTAACTACAGACAGCAAAGACTTTCTAAAAAAAAGTTGTGAAATGAACATTACTGTTGTTTTCGTTCCCCAGCTTAAACACTCTGGGGGCACACCCAGTGCCATATGAACATTTCTCATGGCCTTGGGTGAGAACATTATGTGTATGGCTGCTTTTAAAGGGCCCCACCACATGGGCAGCCATACTCCGACTTCAGGGGACATTACTGATCTACCATTTTTAATTCCCATATTATCAATATGACCCAGACATAATTTACCATTGCTCAGTCATACCCAATCTCTAGTCTGCCAACAAAAATAAAAAATGCACATAAGCAATAATCATCAGCACCACTTGTTTTGTGCCTATAAATTTGGACCTTTTTGTCATTGTTACTTGATTATGTTAAACCACTTCCCCTGTCACTGGTAGTGTAACTTGGATATCTATGAGCCAGACCAGCAGTTTGTTGGACACAAAGCAAGCTATACCAGCCCCACAAGTAAATCAAATATCATGTAATAATGTATCCCAGCCAATGGAAGAGTCAGTCCCGCAAGAAGCAGTCTCACAAGTGAAAGTAATGGTAAACACTTGCCTCTAAGGAATCAAGTCTCAGACTGGATGTCATAGCTTTTTCACAGCAGAAGCTTGTTGGTTTCAGAGCCCTTTAACTCTTCTCACGCCATCAGCGGTAGATACCGCCAATGACGTCCCCTATACGCTCACACCAAGGACAGTATTTACTGCCCCCCCAAGCCGTGTGCTTTCTTATTTTTAGAAGCTTACATCATTGCATTTCCGCCGTTATCGCACATGCACAGTCGAAATAAAAAGGCTCCTTCCTTCCTCTTGATCAAACGGTTTTAACGGTTTCCAAGCCACCAATTGAATGGGGAAACACGCCTTGGCATGAGGCTGTGTCAGACCAGTTGACATAAGCTAGAACGCCAAGGCTACATAAAAATGTTGTTATGTTCTGCATGGTTGTGCAGGGATTGTCATGAGCCATGACAAGCTCCTAGCATAACATCATCAGTCTAAATTCCTCTGAAGTCGGAATGTGGCTGCCCACGTGGTTGGGGTAATCAAAAACGGTCACACACGTAATGTTCTCATCCCTAGCTGGTGGATTTGTACCATAGTGTTCAAGTGCTTCGGCTGTTGGGATGATCCCTGGAGTCTTTAATCCAGGGTAAGACAACAACAACAAACAACAACAAGGGAGAAAAAAACTGAATTTTTGGGGGGGTTGGCGGTGGTGACTTGTCACGAGTGGAGTTGACAGGCGATGATGAAAAGATTGATGTACTTTTTGGAGAAATTGCACTTAGAATGTAGCTGAATCAAAGCAAAGATGGGCAGTCAAAGTTGAAACTGGACAGAATGACTGCAGAAGGGGGTGGGGTGGGGTGGGGTGGGGGGTAGCGGTGCAGACTGAGAAAGATTGATCTGATTTCAAAGATTTTTTTTTTCTTTTCTGACAGATGGTGCTGCCATTTCCCAAATGGAGTTGATTCTTGTCGATGAAAGAAACAATGAAGATTTTTGGATTAAAACTTGAGATCATTGTTGAAATGAAGCAAGGAAGAGTACTGAAGAGCGTTAGGTGAAAATTATTCAATCTTTTTTATTCGAAGTCGGACGAAGAGAACAAACTAATTAGAAATCTTGAAGTCGGTGTTTAGAATGATTTGGCTAAAGTCTGACCCCGACTCGGAAGACGGCCCAATAACAACTGATTTTCACAGATTTTCAGCCAAATTTAAGAAATGTATCTTTGTTACTAATAGGATTTATAATGTACCTATAGCATACACAGTTCCAAACCAACACATGTGACACAAAGTTTGTATGAATTTGTGTTTTCTTTCTTTACATATGGTAATGCATAATCACCACCATCAACATCTCCATCAAAACACAACAACAAATCATTTTGTAACAAATTTCAAAGTAATCTACAATAATTTTTACACCCTCCCACCAATTTTCATGGCTTTTTGATGAGAACATTTATTTTCTGTATTTTTTTCAATAAAGTAGGTGTTCAAATTCAGAATCCTTGAAATTTACTTGGTGTAGACGGCGTTGGAAGAGTTAATGAACAGCCCTTTTACCACAGACTATATAGTTTCACACAGACTGTTTAGTGGGGCTTTTTCCTTCTTTGTTGGTACAAGCCAGAATTTTGGTTACGTCCCTTTGCAATGGACTGGTTAGCTGCAGTGATGCAAACATGATAGGGTTATTTCATATACTCTTTTGAGTTTTGGTGTTTTCTCTCTTGCTCTACATTCTCTCTCCTTTTACCGAGCATCAAATCAGGACAGTGAAGTAAAGCTGAACATTCGGGCATAATCGAGAGAGGCAAACACAGAGGCTTAACCCAACTTGCCTGATCAGCAGCAGTGTCTTGACAAGTCTCATCATCGAACTTCTTTTGCTTACGGCGTCCTCCGCGCTTTCTACAGACGCGGGGAAGCTGGTAGCCAATAGCCAAGGCTCTGAGGACACTGACCACTGAAGGAGGAAGCCTTGCGGGGCTCACAGACAGAAGCTGCTCCCTAGTGTAACACATCCGTGGAGAAGGGGCAGCAAGGGAAGAAGGCCTGTGGTAGACATCAACTTCAGGACATTCAGCGTGTGCCGGAAAAAGGAGCCTTAACAAGCAACAGTGCTTGCTAGGTTGAAAATTATACATGTTTCTAAAATGCTTCAAGTCCCATTCAAGTCCCAAAAACCCAACATGTCCAAAAGGTAACAACTATTAATATATATGCTGGCTTCACCTAAACAGAAATACAATTCAATACTTGAAAGGCACACAAAATCTGATACATGCCATCAAAGCTCTTGACTTTCAGAGATTTATTATTCGATGCCGGGTCTGTAACAAAGGCACTGACTGTACTGTTGACTTTCAGAGATTTATCATTCGATGCCGGGTCTGTAACAAAGGCACTGACTGTACTGTTGACTTTCAGAGATTTATCATTCGATGCCGGGTCTGTAACAAAGGCACTGACTGTACTGTTGACTTTCAGAGATTTATCATTCGATGCCGGGTCTGTAACAAAGGCACTGACTGTACTGTTGACTTTCAGAGATTTATCATTCGATGCCGGGTCTGTAACAAAGGCACTGACTGTACTCTTGACCTTATATATGTTGCATCCATACATGTACTGGAATGAAAAGCAGACTTCACAATCAATGTCTTGGAAAAGCTTGATGAGGAAAGCCTTCACTCACCCCCCTATAGTGACTCAGTAGCTGTGTAAGTGTTGTCTGGCTGATCCCGATTCCTTGGCAGAGCATGCATGCATGGGTGGGTACAACCAAAAAGCTTTTTGGTGCAACTCCCCAAAATGAAAAAACCCCTCAAAGGCAGGGATCCAGGGGCCACGGCGGGGTACAGGGGTAGAGCCCCGTAGGAGGGTTCAGGAGGGGAACGCAAGAGAGAAGAAATAACGAGATAGACAGACAGTTAAAATGATGGACAGAGACAGTTTGAGTCCGATAAGCCTTATAAAATGATTACATTGCCTTTAAAAACAATATGGCATCACCATGCTGTTTTAAAGATTCCCCGAGAGAAACTTCCAGGAGAGAACAACCAAGTTCAAAACGTCCCAAATCGCTTGTGGTTGATTTCTTTTTATTGCTTTTTTTTTGGGGGGGGATCTTAAAAATTAAAAAATCTAACATCAGTGTGAAAGTGAAAATCATATGCATGAATGTTTTGGACTGGTGTTTTATAAGAGGCACTGCATGCTGGGCGCGGGCAGGATACGCTAACCACATCTTACCCTGCATCCATCATGTCCTCCTCCACCAGCACGTTCTCCGTGCTCTGGTTCACCCTCAGAAACACATAGCTGTCCAGCTTGGGCTTCACACCTGATACAACAAACATCAACCACAACTTAATTAACAACAATGACAAACAACAACACACTACCCTGTAAACATTCCGGCATCGTTCTTACATTGGCAACGTGATGGCAAATGATGGCAAGTGCTGGCCAGCATCAGTCCTTCAATCGGTCCTATTCTGGCATGCCGGCATCGATCCTCTATGTACTTTGCCATTGCTGGCTGAACGCTGGCAAATGCAGTGTGTGCCAGTGTTGGATTTGCCAGCATTGGGTCGATTCTGGGGATATGCTGGCAAAACTCATTGTCCTCTGATACGATGTAGGCCGAGAGGAGGACTATGTGTGTCCCTGTCTACATAATTAATAAGGTCAGGTCAGGTCAGGTCAGGTCAGGTAGTTAGTTAGGACATTAGGCCTTGCGCCCTCTTCACTATTTTGTCCCTTCTCGATCAGTATGCGTCCCCAATTTCGACTACGCATCCCCGTCTCTATGTGTCACACACATTGCAAATGTCACCATCTCTATGTGTGTGTGTGGGGGGGGGGGGGGGGGGGGGGGGGAGCGGGTGAAGGGAGGGGGTTAATCTCTGTATCTCTGTTTTAGGAAAGTGAGAACCTTAATTACAGATCAAATAACGATCGGCATAATTTGACAATGTTGATGAAAAAACCCAAAGTTTAGCTAGCCCGGCGCTCAACTAGCGGAAGCAAAGACACAATAATTTAAATATAATAAGAACATACATTTTTTTTTTTTTGGTAGCTAAGAAATGACGTAAGCACATAACTTACTTCCATCCAATCAAATCGATCCACCTAGACATTTTAGCCAGCCATTTGTAAACAGCAGACGTTGAAGGAGGTGAAAGAGGTTTATTTTTGTCTCTTTCTTCCTGTAAGTGACCAGTCAAACTTAACTATTCTCTTACTTAGGCCTACTTTAGTAGTGGTTTGAAGTTAGTCAGTACCAGTTTTTAACCTTTATCTGGAAAAAAAAATGTTGATTTGATGTGTTAGAATAGAATAGATCTAGACTTCACTTGGTTTTCTAAGCTTGGGCCGTTGCCGGCGTGTGAACTGTAAGTTTAGTAACCGGGCAAGGTGGTAGAGTACTAATTAAGTAGCTAAGTGAGCGTGATATGATATATTTTTTGTCAGGGCTCCAATTCTACAGGACCCTCTAAAAGAATGTTCAGGGGGTCCCATTAGAGGGATCCGGGATAGCGTCATAATGTCACGTGATTTTGTTGGTAACGAAAGTCGGACGCCATTTTGGCTGGAGCGCCGTTTTGGTTCAGATTACAGAGGTGAGCGTTGTCGCGTGCACGCTACAAGCGTCAGTGAGTTTCGACAAATCGTCACAATGGTAATAAACTGTGCAGTAGTTAAATGTTCAGGACTAAAAGCAAACATCAGAATTCAATGCGTTCCACCGCCAAGTATCTTAGCAACCCGAATAATCCAGCCATCATGGCCGACAGAGGTGGCATTCTCATTTGCATACATGACCCAGATCCCTCTATTCCACTGCCACTGGGAGTGGGACCCTCTATGATCTATCCCGCCGTAAGTGAAGGAGTCCCTTGGGACCCCTTGTTTTGCGGGACGATTGGGAGCCCTGTTCAGTGTTCGTGTTATATCTTCTTTCTTTTCCCAACCACCATCATCAAGTTGATGGTTCTTCTTCTTCCAGTTGCCAGTTGGGGATGTTTATCCTGTCCTGCGCTCACCGGTCTTCATTCAGACACACACAGGATGCGTGCTGCTATGTGAATTCGTGTCATCCATCCCACCGGCACACACGGCTTACTCGTACCGAATAGTGGAATGGGCTTTAACGTGCGCGCAAGATCTTGTGCGTGCGTTCGCACACGGGACCTCGGTTTTAGGTCTCATCCGAAGGACCAGGAAATAGGAGTAAAGTATCTTTCCCAAGGATACAACACCGTCACCAGCCGGGTTCGAACCCACCGCACCCTCTCTCTCCCTCACTCATACACACACATACATTTTTGCTTTGTATTTCTATTTGAATTAATATTGTTGCAGAGCTTCAGATTGTCAGTGCGCCCACGTCATTGACTCATTCTTTTTAATAATGACGCATGTAATCACATTTCCATGATTGATAATTCATGACACAATGAAAGAAAAGTTTTAAACTTCAAAAGCTGTCTGTTCTGCCTTTTTTTCCAAGTATATCTTTATAGCCACTAGTACTAGTAGTTTTGCTAAATAAACTACCGGTAAGTGTTTTTATTTTCTATCCAGACACACGTGTGCACCCACAAAAATAATTGTGCCACATAAGTGGCCCATCATTTGAAAAAATGACCCCTCAATTTGTGCAGCCATGGGTCATATGACCCATGAAGTCTGAAAACAATGTGAAGCTCTGTGGATGTTTTCAGATTAGATTAACTAAGCATTAGCACCCTGTTGTTGTTTTTATTATGATATTGATGCATTCGGATTCAGTAACCCATTAACAACTCCAATTGTATCAAATATAAGGCCTTTGTCATGTTTCAGTGCCTAATGTTTCATACTTTCCCCATATTGATACTCTTTGTTCCATGTTCTTCTTCTGCGTTCCCAGGCCATATGGCCGTAATGGGTGATGTATGTATATATGTTCAGTTTTCAGTGGTCTCCTCGCTGTATTATGTGTATACAGCCAACATGTTATGATTTCAGACGAGCTCCCCCAAAAAAACTGGGGGGAGGATTTTGTTAAAACAAGTCAGGAGAATGGGCCAATATGTCAGAAAGATAGTTGATGATAGAAAGCAAAGGGAAAAGGCAGAGTCAAAGAGAGTGGTAGATTAGAGAAGTTACAAGCACAGAACTTCCAGAAGGTAGGGGAACTATTTGTAGAAAAGGCCCTCCCCGGTATTCCCACGGGGGGTTGTTCCATATAAATATTAAGTTTCTTGAAGGCATGTGTGTTTTTCTTAGTTCCTTTACTATTTAATTCCTTTCACATTATGAAAATGTTTTGTTACATGTATTTGTTTTTCTTTTCTAGTTTTCCCTTTGGAGTTGGAGTACGCAAGTGCAGTAGGCCCCAGAATCCAAGACTACTTGCTGAATCATCTCTTCCTGCGGCATAAAGTATATGACTGACTTCTGTCGTTTCTGGTAAGCCAGATCTACTGAAGATATATATACCTTTTCTTTAATAAAACCCATTACAAATGTGTACAGCTGTGAAGCTATACTGCCCAAAGTAGAATATACAGTTACTCATACAGTCGAACCCGCTTGTAAGAAAACCCGCTTATAAGGCCTTTGTCATGTTTCAGTGCCTAATGTTTTATACTTTCCCCATATTGATACTTTTTGTTCCATGATCTTCTTCTGCGTTCCCAGGCCATATGGCCATAATAGGTAATGTACGTATATATCCGGTTTTCAGTTTTCACTGGTCTCCTCGCTGCATACAGCTAACACGTTATGATTTCAGACGAGCTCAAAAGAAAAAAACATATTTGGAAGATTTTGTTTTTTTAAAAAAGTCAGGAGAATGGGCCAATATTTCAGAAAAGATAGTTGATGATAGAAAGCAAAGGGAAAAGGCAGAGTCAAAGAGAGTGGCACATTAGAGAAGTTCCAAGCACATAACTTCCAGAAGGTGGGGGGACTATTTGTGCAAAAGCCCTCCTCCAGGCTATCCCTAGTTGTTCCCTGTAAATATTAAGTTTCTTGAAGGCATGTGTGTTTTTCTTAGTTCCTTTAATATTTAATTCCTCTCACATTATGAAAATGTTCTTTTTTTTTCTAGTTTTCTCTTTGGAGTTGGAGTACGCAAATGCAGTAGGCCCCAGAATCCAAGACTACTTGCTGAATCATCCCTTCCTGAGGCAATTTCTGGTAAGCCAGATCTACTGAAGATATATATACCTTTTCTTTAATTAAAAAACCCCCACCACATTACAAATTTGTACAGCTGTGAAGCTATACTGCCCAAAGTAGAATATACAGTTACTCATAATTTTAAATTGATTCTCAATATGAATTTCTCATTATTTCCAATTTATTACCAGCCCCACGTCTTTTTCAATTTAACCTACCACCACCATCTCTTTTCTCTTCTCTGTAGTGTTTTTGTTCAGTAACGGGTTGGTTTTTGTGTGTGGTATAAAAGGTGTGAACATCCTGGTGTGTGGAAACCCCTACATGAACAAGTCCATTTCCTGAAGTACCTGGAGAAGATGGTGCCCCGGGTGGTGTTCCTCATGGGCCAGGCGACATCAAGAGGAACCTCGTGTGTGGATGATGGATAGCAGGTGCTCTGCAGCTGGCTGACAAAGGGGTGTGTCTCATTGGTGAGCTTGACATGGTAAGGAACACTCGGAGAGAGAAATTCTAAGTTATCGCTGTTCAATACTTGTTTTCAAACCTTAAAAATGTGCTAGGTGATATTGAAAGTGCATTCTGGTTTTTGTTTGTGGCACAAGCCACAAACCTATAACTCACTTTGTCTGTCTGTTGGTCTGTCCAAAATTGTCGCACATATTGTAAAAGAGAAAGAAAAGTACAGACACAAAAACATACTTGGGCATAAAGTAACAGAGTTGCATCTAGGGCGCGTGATTGCACGATTCATGCAATTTTTTGGAAAATCCCGCAAATGTGAAAAAGCCATGCGGGACCGCGCACGCAAAAAAGAGTCCATGCCCGCCTTTCAAACATGTGATATGCGCGATTGTTTTTTTCCGCGAAGAAAGTCATTCCGAGCAGGGCTTCAACTTCTCCAAACAGCAAATAAAAAGCAATTTCATTGGTCAGTACTGTCAATTGTAAACGTGATCGGCCAATGAATGCGCGTTTAACTTTGTGGGCTTCCAAGTAAAATGGCGACCAAACGGAAGAGTGCGACGCTGTTCTATTTTTCTTTTAAAAAAACACGTACTTCCACTCCCACTTCGACAGCCAAAACCTGTGCTACAGAAGAAGAAAGTCCAGCACTAGCAGCTTTGTGTTCAGCAAAAACTAGTGAAGCAGTGAATGTGATTGCTGCCGAAACTGGCGCCGATGGTGCAAGTGGTGTTGATACTGACAGTAACAAAGAAATTTTACTGGACACAGAAGGTGAGGCCGTTAGGCCTACTGCCAAAAGTGGGAAACCGAGTAGATAAGAATGGGTCAAAAAATGGCCTTGGGGGCAAAATGCAGAAGATGGCTTGCGCTGTCAATTGTGTTTGAAACACTAAAAGAACAATGCATTCACGGAGTGGAGTTGGCTGATTGACCTGAAGAAGAAGAAGAAGAAAGCTGTGCAGAAATGTGAAATTGTTGAACATGGTGTGTGTGTGTACACATACCGGTAGCTAAGTTTTTCATTTTTATTGTACTTTTTTTTTTGCTGCCCCCCCCCCCCCCCCCCCCCCCCCCCCGAAATGGTCAGAGATAACATTCTGGTTTACAGATTAAAATTATTGAAAAGCCAGGGGAGGTGACTCAGTGTATGTAACGATTGGAGTGGTAAAAATAGACCGCTTGTTGAGTGAAAGTGTTTGATAAAAAATTGTGTGTGTGAAGAGCATAATGTAAATGCACTCGGCGATGCCCTTGTTTGTAGTTCAAATAGTCGCGTGCCACAAACGATTGCGAATCCGCGCTTGTTTTTTTAAATGTAGCTTATTAAAAAGCATTACAAAAGTTACACGTTTATGTGCTCTTTGTTGTTATAGAAGCATTGTCGCAGCCAAAAAAGTCACTCAGTCAAATAAATCGCCCGGCTACTATGAGAGTATGTATTTGCGACATTGAGCATGAACCACAAATTTCACTTTTTTCTAGGGTTAGGGTTAGGTAAATGGTTCAAGTACAGAAAAAGTGAAATTTCTGGTTGTCGCAAATACACACTCTCATAGTAGCGGGCGATTTATTTGACTGAGTGACTTTTTTGACTGCGACAAGCATTACTACTGTCGATGTAAGGATGTGAACTGTATTTAGATTGTCATTACAATATACCAACTTCGTACAGTAATATTATGTTTTCAGATACATTGATGCTTCTCTTTGGTTTATGTGCCTGGATTCTGCTTTTTTACAAGACCTCTGCCTGCATGCTTTTTTTTTAAATTTAAGGAGCAACCTCCGTTTTATGTCTTCCCTGTATTTTGTTCTTACCACCACTTATCACAGCCCAGGTAGTGGCTTAACTTGTGTAATGTTACATTGCCCCCTTATATCCCCAAAGGGATGCTGTTCCTGCACTGTACCAGGAATTAGGCTATTCCTGTATCCCAGGTTTTCAGGTTATAGCAGGGTTTTCTAGAAGCACCCATGCAGAGGAGTACATTTTTTTTTGTCCATTCCTTGGATATATTGGCCAACATTATGTTGATCAATTGTATCTTTGAATTCAGTAGATCAACTTTTTTTGTGTTTATGCAGAAAAGGAGATCTGATACAAAGACTGGTAAGAGGACTCCACAGCAGCACAGACAGCCCATGACTTGCCTCCTGTCCTCCATCCTCTCCATCCATCGTTTGCTCCCTGGCCAACATGTTAGGCCTACTTTAATAAAACAATTTTTAATGTTGTATATTGTTTGATTTGAGTGAAATGTTTATTGCCTTTCTTCTTCTTCTTCTGCGTTCCCAGGCCATATGGCCATAATGCGTAAGGTACGTATATGTCCGGTTTTCACTGGTCTCCCTGCTGCGCACAGCCGACACGTTCTGATTTTGGAGGAGCTCAAAGGAGAAAAAGTATTTGGAAGACTTTTTTTTTTAAAGGCAGGAGAATGGGCCAATAAGCCAAAAAGATAGCAGATGACAGAAAGCAAAGGGAAAAGGCAGTCTAAGAGAGTGGCAGATTAGAGGACGTTTCAAGCACAGAACTTCCAGAAGGTGGGGGAACTATTTGTATGGAAGACCCCACGGGGGTTTGCCTTTCAAAACACTAAAAAGTTTTACACATAAAAGAGTCTCTCTCTCTCTCTCTAAATGTTATTGAAAAAGTACTTATTTGCTTTAAAATATTTTTAGAAACACTTGGAGATCACCAGGAAAACACCCTTTAGTTTTGCAGAGATCACAACACTCACTTTGCTCTGGTTTCCTAGAACAATCAAATTGTCAAATAGGTGATTCCTTCTTGGCAGAGGTGCTGAAGTCAAATCCTTTCAGTGAAAGAGAAGGCATGTGCCTTCCCTTTTCTAATGGCTGCATTAGTTTAGACAGAATCGTTTAGACAAAATTTTTGCAGTACAAGCCTTTTTTTTTCTTTTTTCTTTAATTTTATGGAGTTTACCTAAAGGAGTTTCGCTCACAACAAAGGAAATAGCTTCATTTTTTGTTACTGGATTACAAAGAAAATGATTCAACCACAATGAGTGGCCTCCACCCACCCCATCCAAAATGACTTCTATCTCCGCCAAGGAGGAATCGACGTTTTAATGGTTTGATTTATAGGAAACCAGAGCAAAGTGAACGTTCCGATTCTTGAAAAGGCTGTGTTTCTGATGATTTTTATGTTTTTCTTGCAAAAACTCATCCGTCAGGGTCCACCTTTCAACCCTAATCTAAGAACTCTAAATGTTGTGACTTATCAAGTTATGGTGAGTTAGGTTGATTTCCGTTGTATATAAATCTGTCTTGATTTGAATTGAAACGAAACAGAAATACAGTGGAACCTCCCTTATAAGGCTTTCAAAAACCTCCAAAATGCTGTCTTATAAGGGGGGTAATTTTAATACTTACACAGAAGGGCAATGTCTGAGAGAACAAGTTTTTATGTGGGAGAAGTCTTATAATGGGAGGTCTTATAAAGGAGGTTCCACTGTAAAAATAAAACGTTTCCTTACATTCTAATGTGAAAGGCAGTGGTACTTTTCAATTCTAATCACTGTCATCCTATCCCTTCCCCCCACACACACACTCTTTATGAATTTATCTCTGTCTCTGTTTATTTGAGACCTGTGTATTCGTGTTCTACTGTATTTTTCTGACTATAAGGCGCACTTGTGTATTAATGGTCTAATTATTTTTGATTATGGATTCAAATATAATTATTGTCAATGTATATTTTGACTTGCCCATGGGGATGCCAGGAGATCTTTCATACAAATAGTTCCTCCACCTTCTGGAAGTTCTGTGCTTGTAACTTCCTCTAATTTGTCATTCTCTTTGACTCTGCCTTTTCCCTTTACGTTACCGTACTGTTATCTGCTATCTTTCTATCTCACTGATCCATTCTCCTGCCTTTTTCTATAAATTCTTACAAAGATTTCTTCAGCCGAAGTCAGACATGCTGGGGTCTATTTCTTAGGTGCATAACGGCAGCATGACGCATCTACGCTCATATGACAAAACTGAGCGAACGAGAAGAAAAATGTCTTATTATCTATGTCATACGCCACGACACACAATCTGAAGCAATAATTAATTGACATTGACCTGGATTGCTTTACCATCATCAAATTTGCCATACATCAATGCATCTATATGCCAAATTTGAAGTCCAACAGTGTAGAAGTTATGGCCTTTTACAGATTTTACGTTTTCAAGGTCATACATCAATGTCACGATTGCAATTATTTATGGACCGATGTCTTCCTCTCTTAGTGACACACCACCACACAAAATTTGAAGCGATTCTGTCAAGCGGTTTGGGAGAAAATGCGCCCGAACGCACGCATGAACGGACGGACAGATGAAACAAAAACAATACTTCCGGAAGCTTCAGGAACTAAAAAGGGTAACAAACGTTAAACACATACTAGTAAGAAAAAAGACGTAAAAAATGCCTTGGCAAAATAGATCAGAGAGAAAAGGGAACATTCAAAAATAGATTTGTAAGGAAAGATAAAAGAACAGATTAAAGATCCGTGGAGACAAAAATGATGAACTGGAAAACTGCAGATTTTGTTGGGAGACTTTATGGGGGGAAAAGATATAGTAAAAGACATGGTAGGCAGAAAAATAGAAAAGTCAAAAGGTAATAAAATTAATAAAAAGGGGGTGGGCACAACTTGGTCGAGAACACCACCGCCACATGAAGGGCTTGGTCTTGAAGTACAAAGACCTAAAATACCTGTTATAGACATATATATTTTATGTTAGTGAAGCTGCAGTCTCCAGCCATGCCTTAGTATGCAGGCATAAGCCTACTACTGGGTACTGTTCATACTGATCTTATCTCTGACCCTGGGCATGTGAAAAAGTTGTTTTTGCCACATGTTACCCGGCCAGAGGCCGAGGTATTGCAATCGGTCTGTGTGTCTGTCTGTGTGTGTGTCTGTGTATCGATTATCTTTAAAACTACTGTTTGGATTTTGATTAAAATTGGCAGAGGGGTAGACAGCTTGAAAAGGAAGCTTCCTTTCATTAATCAACACCGTGCTGACCTTGACCTTGAAGTTTGAACTTGAAAACCGAAAATCTTTAAGGGGCCATAACTCCCACACTGTTGGTGTTAGAGTTCAAATTTGGCATGTAGGTACTTTGGCTTATGCCCGTTCTGATGGTGGCATACCGGGTCAAGGTCACGGTCCGGGAGATAGGTAGGCCTTGAAAGTTGTAGGGGTCTACAAATTGGGTTTTAAGCCATATTTTCCACATTTGTACTTAACAGAAGTGCTTCAGACTAGTGACTCTCTACACACCTGCTTGCTCCCTACGTTCTTCCTCGAGCTCTGGCTGCTGCACACTCAAGGTTCTTCGGGTCCACACGAAATCTTTTTGTGAACGATCCTTCCACTATTTAGCACCTCACTTATGGAATTCCCTCCCACATGTCCGCTCATCTGACTATCTCCGCCTTTCGCTCTGCCCTTAAAACTCACTTGTTTCGGACATATTTTGATTAATGTTGTGTGTGGGGGGTGGGGGTCCGTTTCATTGCAGGAATCTTGTACATTTTTTAAATTTACAATTATTTTATAATTCGTAAGTTATGTTGAACTTTAAATGCTTGTAAATGAGGTAGAACGGTATTTTTGTTCTTGCAAAATTTGTCTATTATACTTGGTTATGTAACTGGTATGTCGATGACAGTATGATTTTATTTCAAGTTGTAGTATTGTATCCAAAGTTGATTGTGAATGTGGTCTATGTTACTTCTTGATTGAGAATGTGAATGTGGTCTATGGGGGAGGGGGGGGGGGGGCTTACGGAGAGTAGCCCAACAGCCTCCTAAAGTCCAACCACACGTCATCGTCGTAGGAGGCGGGCAACGGCTTAGGCTGGCTTATGTGGTCATGGCCCTCCCGTGGGGATACCGGGGGGTCTTTCAGCAGAAATAGTTCCCCCTTCTTCTGGAAGTTCTATGCTAGTAACTTCCCCTACTCTGTCACTCTCTTTGACTCTGCCTTTTCTCTTCTTTTTGCTTTCTGGCGTCTACTTTTTTCTGCCTTGTTGGTCCATTCACCTGCATTTTTTCTATAAAACCCTTCCACGTTTTTCCTTTTTACAATTTATGACATGCCAGTTGTTTTTTTATTGTACACTGTCTGGCATCCATACGTGATAATTACGCACTTGAGTGGGCACCTGTTGTCCATTCTGCAGTGCATATTAGCTTATATAGCATTTTTTATGTATTTTAGCTTTCTAGTATGTGTTTGTTATCCTTTTTTACTGGTTTTTTTTAACCTGGATCCGATAAATGAGAGTATGGTAGCTCCACGTTTCCAGCACTGTGTGGACTTATGAGCTATAGGGTATAATGATGGAAGTGTCATGTTATGAATTGTACTACATTTTTTGTTTTCAGTTTTTGTACGTTAAGATTCATGGATTTGTGTTTTGCTATACATGGTGGATTTTTATGCGGTGACAGTCCTGAGATAACCATAGCTGTTGACGGGACTATAAGAGACTAACTAACTAACTAATCTGAGAAAGAGCGCTTTATAAATTCCCATTATTATTTTTGTTTTTATTATCATTGAACTTGTCCCAGAGTTTAATGCAAGTTATGATGTTCACGCTCCCACAGTACAACAATGTCAATCATTTTCGAGTTTCTTGTTTCCATGCGTGGTCGACTGGTCACAAACGAAAACAAGGGCGTCGCCGAGCGGCAGACATGTCCGTCACCAGCAATGCCACGCACTTGCGACACCCCGTAGAGTGTCACATCCTGACACAAAATTGGAAGGGATTCTGTCTTCTAGTTCACGAGATACAGCTTGAAGAAGAAACATATAGCGCAAAGAAGGAAATTTCGGTTGTCAAGGTCAGCACGGCGATAATTTATGCTCGGATGTTTTCATCTCTAGGGTATACAGTACCACACACAATCTGAAGCGCTTCTGTCAAGTACCAATGTGGAAAATATGGCTTAAAACCCAATGTGTAGACCCCTACCACTTTCAAGGCCTACTGATCGCCCGGACCGTGACCTTGACCTTGATCGGTATGCCACCATCAGAACGGGCATAAGCCAAAGTACCTTCATGACAAATTTGAAGACTCTAACACTAACGGTGTGGGAGTTATGGCCCCTGAAAGATTTTCGATTTTCAAGGTCGTACGTCAAGGTCACGACGGCAAAATGGTTTGCGCGGATGCCTTCCTCTCATGGTGACATACCAGCACACAAAATTTGACGTGATTCTGTCAACCCGTTCGAAAGATATCCTTGGGACAGACAGAAGGAGAAAAAAATGACCCTCCGATTTTCAGGCTCCTGCGATCTTTTTGACCTTGACCTTGACCTTGATCGGTATGCCATCATCAGAACGGGCATAAGCCAAACCACCTTCATACCAAACCACCTTCATACCAAGTTTCAACATCCTATGTTGATCGGTGCCCAAGATATGGCTAAAAATAGATTTTCGGTTTTCAAGGTCGTACGTCAAGGTCAAGGTCACGACGGCAAAATGGTTTGCGCCGATCTCTTCCTATTAAGGAGGCACACCTTCACACAAAATTTGACGCGATTCGGTCAAGCGGTTCGGGAGATATCCTTGGGACAGACAGAAAAACCAACACAAAAACAAAAATACAAACCAGCCCATCGCAATAGTCCGATCACCTTTGGTGACGGACTAAAAACACGTGATTTGAGTAACTAGGCCTAGACTTTTCAGGCCGGTGTCATGAGAAATAAGTGGCTCCCATAAAATATCTACCTTTCGCGTGCGAACTATAACCATCCTTACCCTAACCCTATCCCTAACCACGGAAAGTACCAAGAAATAGAGCAGGAGGGTGTAAATCTACATATTTGCCGAGAAATCGATGTACAAAGCCATGTCTTCACACCGGTGTGAAGAGAATATTCTACCTCATGAAATAAGTAGGCATTCCTCATTCGAAGTGTTTGCTTGTCCGCCATTGTGATTTTTACAAAACTAAGTGGCATGGCTTTGTACATCGATTTCTCAGCAAATATGTGGATTTACACCCTCCTGCTCTATGTCTTGGTTCTTTCCGTGGTTAGGGATAGGGTTAGGATGGTTATAGTTCGCATGCGAAGGGTAGATATTTCATGGGAGCTACTTATTTCTCATGACACCGGGACTCCTTTCATTCATTATTGTCATCATCAGCACCATTCCTGCACGAAATACAAGCACACATTCTCTCTCCCTTGTGAAATTCAGTCTCTTTTTCGTTGTTTTAGTTTTCGCACAACGGCAAAATGGCTCATTTTTCTTTTAATTTAAAGTATTGTTTTGAATGAAATTTGAGATGAAACCGTTATCTAAAAAAAATATAAAAACAAAGTCTAATTTGAAACGTGTTTTGTTTTTATTAAAATTTTCTTCTCCTTCTACCAGTCATGCCCACCTGCAGTCACCGGCAATTACTGGCATAATACATGTACTGGGGTTAAAAGAATTCTGCAGCGTGCAGAAAGAAAAACAACAACACAGTGGCCACGGGTACGGCGTTGTTGCAACACTTCTTCCTAGTCAAAAGTTTCGTAAAGTTTTCTTATTTCGTATATTTAACGCATCTTCGTAAGGTATAGGATAGGGTTAGAATACGTCAGAGTTAATGTCAGTAGTTTTTAAGACATTTGCGCACAAATAAATTTATGCATCCTATGATCAAGCGCCGTACCCCGCAGTCTAGAGAATGTGAGATACGGGCCCGTACCCTGAGCCTCTGCCCCAAACAAAAACAAAACTAGATAAATAAGGGCCTCCTAGGTAGGGCGTGCCACGGCTGAGCACCACTAGCTATACGGAGAACTGAGACCCAGCCGTGCACACATCAATGGGGGTTCAAATTCGACTTTGTTTTTATTTTATGAATACTTATAACCCAGCAGTCGTCTGTGTGTCTAGCATAACCGTGTGTAGGCCTATTTTGAATTATGTGGTAACATTTACGGTCCCCATGCGAAGATGCTAAGACTGATCATATAACATTTTGTTGTTGTTGCTGATGTTAATTTGCTTTTGTTCACTAACTTCAGATGTTTTGTGTATGATCTTGATTTCATTTTAAAATGCTGCTGTTTTAAAAATATAAATTTGGAAGCATCAAATGTATTGGTACTCATGGTTTCCACCCCCCCCCACCCTCTCTCTCTCTCTCTCTCGCTCTCCCTCTCTCGCTCCCCCCCCCCCCCCCCCCATCTGTCGATGTGTGTATGCATATCAATGTCTTTCTTTTCTCTTTTCCTCTTATCTCTTTCCCTCTCTCTTCTCTGCCTCTTTCTATACTCTTTCGATAGTCTTTCTTTTTCCCCCTCTCTCTATGTATCTTGGTCTTATTCTTTGTGTTGTCATCTGACCGTACTCTATGCTCTATGCTAACATTTATACAAAACACCCTCTATAGTACTGTCTCATAATTCGGTCTTTTGGGGTTATCTTTCTCTACTGTCTCGTTTTGAAGTCGGTTTGGGGTAGTTCAGGTTCCAAAATAGAATTTTAAAGAACGGAAGTTACCTACCTTAAACAACTATATTTTGTTCTTGTCTTCAAGTCTTAGGGTATTAATGTGGTCGTATCAAGTAAACAAATAAGAACATAACTGTTTATAGTCAACGAATGTAAACACTTTAAGAAAAAAACATGAACCAGGACTTAATATTATTACATCTCCAAAATGATAACTGAGCCATTAAACACCCCTCCATTATGATTACGGAGCAGCCATGTCGTGTTTACAGCATTTTCTAACCGGAACTAAGTGTCCTAACTGGCACAGAACTCGTCTGTTACTTCCGTTTTCATTTCGCAACAGTGCTATAGTCTATGCTCCCGTAAAGCCTGTACTTTCCATGCTCCAGTAATACCCGTGCCCAAAACCCTATGTTCCAGACCCTTCATGTTAAATTATAGCTATATAGCCGTACTCAAAACCCTATATGCTCCAGTAATACCTGTATCCAAACCATCTGTGCTCCAGTAATACCCGTATTCAGAACCCTCCATGCCCCTGTATCCAGATCTGTGTCCCAGGTATACCCATATTCGGAACTCTCATAATCCCTGACTACCTGTATCCACCCCACCCCCCATAAATACCCATTCAGAACCCTCTATGCCCTATAAATACCCGTATTCAGAACCCTCTTTGACACAGGGTAACACCTGTATTCAGAATCCTCTATGTTCTAATAATACCCGTTTTCAGAATCCTCTATTCCCATTGAATACCCATATTCAGAATTCTCTATGTTCCAATAATACTGTTTTCAGAATCATCCATCTCACAATAATACCGGTACCCAGAACTGTCTGCCCCAGTGATACCCGTACCCAGAACCCTGTATGTCTCCACGGTACCCAGACCCCTCTAACCCAGTAATACCCATGCCCATACCCCCTCCCCCTTCCTACTAAGCTCCTTGATATTACCCATAACGTACCCAGAACCAAACTGATTCTGGCACAAATCTGGCAACAAGCAGATTTGCCGTTATGGCATTGCCAGATCTGGGCCAGAATCATGCCATCACTACCACATCAACACGCACAACTGCCACAATCAAAGCGACACGTCTGCCATCATTCATCCAGAATGGAACCAGAATCAAAACGATGTAGTGCCCAGTATCGGGCCAATACACTGCCAGCATAGCAACGATGTGACTACTACGACGCTGGCCCAAAAGGTAAGATGCCAGCATCGTCCCATAACTGGCTCCCCATCATGAGCCATCATTTGCCAATGCTGGCCCGACACGAAAAGGGGTGTGCATAGGAAATCGTGACAAAGCAGGTACGATTACATGCCAGCATCGTCTCAAATTATGGCATGATGGCAAAAACGACATGAAGCCAGCATCAGAACGATGCCGGAATGCTTACAGGGTAACTACCAGAGAAAAGGCATCACAACATTCCCAGAAACACATAGCTGTCCAGCTTGGGCTTCACACCTGATACAACAAACATCAACCACCATTTAATTAACAACCATGACAAACAACAACACACTACCAGAGCAAAGGCATCACAACATTCCCAGAAACACACAGCTGATACAACAAACATCAACCACAATTTAACCCACTTACCCCCAACTCACCCAATGTTAACCTTGCTATGAAATCCCATGTCAGGGGAAATAACTTGCGCAATTCACTACAGTAGGTAATTTGGGTTTTTTTAATTAAAGATATTATTTCAGTATGTGAATGCATTGAATTATTTATATTATGTTCTTGATACTCTGAAAAAGTCATACAGAAACACTAATCAAATTCACGGTACTGTTTACTTTTTAAAAAATATAAAATGTTACACTTGACTGCAAAATGTGCACACAAAAAACCATAAAAATCAATCAAGAAAGCTCGCCATTTGGAACCAGATAACTAAATATTCAGTCTACTACAGATACGTGTCATGAAACTGTGCAAAATAATGTGTTGCAAAGATGGGCTTTGCAAACAATGCAGCCTACAACAGTGTCTATGATTTCTACACTGCAGCTTTGACGGCAGGTTGACGGTACCCACATTCATTAACATTTTTGGTGTCAGATCATCGATTTTCGCTTCGAGAGTTTCAAAGTCTGTAATCTAGGTCACATTCAACCCCTACTCAATCAATTTCTACAGGTTATCTCGCTAAAAAGCCATCAAAATTGCCGTAATCATCTACAATACCGTTCAACAGACGCCATAATTCTTTGTCGGACAATTACAAACTTTATTGACTTTAAAAAATCAAAACTTTGTGAAAAGCTGACCAATTTTGACACAGTAAAGACCACAGAAAGTGGCTAACAAGCAAGTCTCGTGGTTTGAGAGACTCTTGATGTAAACAGTACAGTCTTTGGCCATAGTCAGAGTGTGTGTATGTGTATGTGACATTGTGTGTGTGTGTGCGTGTGCATGTGTGTGTGTGTTGGCCATGAGCTAATTAAAGATCTGTACGTGTGTAAGCCTGTACAATGCAAAGCGATGCAAGCTAGTGTGGCCATGAGCGGACTAGAAATCTGCAAGCAACGAGGTCATGCAAAGCAAAGTGAGTTGACCTATCTACTAGCATATTGTAATAATCATTTTAACAATCGGACGATGTGAAATTTATTGTGAAGCGGAGATGGCAGAAAATGATCTTGGAAAGTTTCCAGTCTAAGAAGAGTGGAATCATTACAAAGATTTCAAGTTAATTCAACTGTTTGTACTTATGCATGTTGTTAGATGTACCCTTTAACACTTCCGTGACGGGAACCTCCAATCGTAGGTTCAGCAGAACATCTCTATCTGCCGGGAACCTCCAATCGTAGGTTCAGCAGAACATCTCTATCTGCCGGGAACCTCCAATCGTAGGTCCAACGGTCTAAGGTACAAAACTCCCTACTATACCAGCAGACTTTTCTTGTTTGATTTTACAGTTACTTTCCCCGGAATACTGAAACGGAAATAGAATTGCTCGTTTGTGTGCAGTCGAAATTTGAGGAGATGTTTGCACGAAAATTGTCAAAATTTAGAGGTCTGAGTGGCGAGGAGATTGTTTGGTTGCTCGAACTTAATGAAGATGAAACTAATGCTGGCAATCAGTCAGATTTTAAGGATGAAAGTAGTGAAAATAATGTAAGTACTGATTAAATTGAACAGTGAGTGCCCAGTACGAGTGAGAATGTGACAACAAAAAGTGTTGTTATCGGCAGAATCGTTCGTATCTCGTCGCGCAGTTCGATCTCAAAGTCTAGCAGCTGTAAATCGTTCATGCAATATTTTCACAAAGCATAAAATTGAATTAAACATCCATTTTTCATAAAGTGCAGAACGTTTGGTGCATATCAGACTTCATCTAGGCTCTTAAACAATGTTTGATCACAAGCAGTCATTCAACAATAATTTTTCCAGTGCAGCCTCAGGCCAGCAGAGTGGTTTCACTGATTAATTAATTAATTTAATTAGGTACTTTATAGTCACAGAGGCGTCTCTGTGAAATTCGGGTTGCTCCCACCTGGAGAGCGCGTGCAAAAAATTTTGCATGCGATTTTTGTCACTGATGAGGGGGGGGGGGGGGGGGGGGGGGGGGGTCAATTTTTGACCAAATGACAACTTTTTCGTTGCCACTGGGTTTAACGTATGCTAAGTGCATGGGCACACGGGACCTCATCCGAAAGACTCCACGTTCAGACCGTTAAGGCCTAGTGCAGAATGATAGGAAAAAATCCCCTGTACCCAGGTTCGAACTCGGGTTTACTTGACACGATGCAGTGCCAGTCACAATAGTGTTAAAGAGATCAGAGAGGGAAAAGGGAGAGAACTCTACCATTGGCAATCTGTTTGTTGTTGCTGGGTGAATATGCCTGAAATGCATACATCTAACAAAACTTCAGTTCATTATCGCTTCCGAATGTCAACCACATGACAGCCAGGGTTCATGCTATTTCCATTTCTTGAAGGGTACGCTCATCCCTTGTCTACGGCTTAAAGATGTTATTTTGACCCCCTGTCTCGAAGTTTAAAGGGTTAAAATAAATCTTCTGCATAAAACATGGTAAGCGATCTACACTCTCCCTATAAACACAAAGTGGTGTTCCCTTTTTTTCTTACACACACACACAGAGAATAAAACGTACCTTCCATTTCTTCTTTCGCTGACTGCATGTTATTAGGCATATGCTTCAAGGCTAGGGTATCAAAGTGGGCCTTGTTGGAAGCCAAAAACCTGAAACAAAAAAACAAAAATAGGTTTCAACAAACTTATTTTTTAAATTCTCATACTACAAAAAAAAATAAAAACATGTCTTTTCTTCTTTTCTTGTTTGGGGGGGGGGGGGGCTGTGTGCTGTCCCTTCTTCTGGGACACATAGTGGTGTTGCTCCCACCTTGGTTTGGCAGGTCACAGAATCCAAGATCAGCACTTAAGGGGAGCAAATCTATGTGAGGCCATCAGGAGGCAACCACCAGAGGAGACACTGCTGAGTCACTTCAGTGGAGTTCAGTGGAGTCTGTTCTGAGTGAACATACGCAGGATACAGGTGACATAAGCCCCCCTACTGACGACAATAATGTCTAAGTCAAGGAGCCAGCTTGAGTGAGGTCCACCTCCGAGGGTGCCACCATGTCCGTCCATCAACAGCTCCCCAGAACACACTGATCCCCATGACTTTGACCCGAACGCACCAAGGGCATAAACTGGATTAGAAAATCGAAACTGAGGTCACCATGAGAGCAGGGCAACAGAATTTGAGATTTTTTTTTCTTTTTGATGACTGATGGAGATGATAGGATGACTATGATGATGATGATGATGCCGAGTTCCTTATTGGTGACAGGTCTGAGACTAAATGACAGGGCTGTACTCTATGCCTCCTTTCGTAATAATATCCCCATCTCAATCTGTCAGATGCCATCAAAAAATTCATTTAAAAAAAAAGCTAGATTCCAGTGATTGTAAGCCCTGATGTCAGGCATTAAACTAAAGACTGCACTCTCTTCTGGTCCTTGGTTTCAAGGCATAACTATTTAAAACATCTAGCAACAATTTACAAAACATAATGCATGCAATGGAAACGCTTGCTGTTGTCGTACCCTGGCTAAAAGACTCCAGGGATCACCCAAACCACTTGAACACTATGGTACAAAGCATCAGCTAGGGATGAGAACATAACGTGTGTAACAATTTTTTATTACCCCGCCACGTGGGCAGAAATACTCCGACTTCAGGGGATTTTGGAGACTGATGATGTTATGCTAGGAGCTTGTCATGGCTAAAGACAATCCCCGCATAACTATGCAGAGCATAACAACATTTTGATGTAGCCTTGGTGTTCTAGCCTATGCCCATACATTTGTGTGTATGTGAATCTGAATGTGTTATACCTGAACGAGCGTAGTTTCAGAATTGAGCAGTCCCAACATTACCATGCTTAAAAATTTGTACCAAGTCCTGCCAGACAAAATATCCATTGCTTGCTTTGCTGCAGTTTCTCACTCTGGTGTTAATGACTCAGAATGTGTCGGTTAAGCTCTGTGCGTGATTATATATAGATGTGTGTGTGTGTGTGTCAGTGTGTGCATGTGTGTATCTGCGAGTGTTTCAATGCTGATTGTAAAGCGCTCTGTGCTCGATAAAAAGCGCTATATAAATATCCGTTTATTATTATTTATAATTGGTCTGGCATAGCCTTAACCCAAGGTGTGGAAACATATTTGAAACAAGTCATGAAGAGCAAAAATGACTGCAAGATTCTGGCTCCCAGATTAAAAAAATTTCTTCTCATAAAATTTGTTTTTCTCTTTTTTGGAAAGTTCCTACAATTCCTCTGAGATCCTTGGATTCTGGAACAAAGAATCATGTTCCATGCTGTAGTGCCAATACCACTCACTGCATGAACCCCAAAGAAAAAGGACACTATCCTTACCTAACGAGAAGAGATCGACTTACTTTCTAGCAAACTCTTGCTCTGCCTCTGACATGAGAGGTTCGTCCGCCTCTTTCCTCTGCTCCGCTCTCTTTAACAAATGGCTGGTAAACTTCTCAATCTGCTCACCAACACACACAACAATAGTTGCTTCATTGTTGTCATTTTTTTAACACAGAAACAAGGTTACAATTTTCAGTGGTCCTTTAACCCTTTCACTGTCGGAGACAATTTGAGTAACTATCTCCTTTATTATTATTAAAAAAATGGTCTGAAAAAAATGGCCTAGAGATCTTTCCTGACTTGTATAAAACAAAAAACATAATTCCAGGGCAATGACATCATCAATGACATCACACACCCCATAGTGTAGTAGTAGTAGTAGTAGTAGTAGTAGTAGTAGTAGTAGTAGTAGTAGTAGTAGTAGTAGTAGTAGTAGTAGTAGTAGTAGTAGTCTAGTAGCAGTAGTAGTAGTAAAAGTAGTAGACACTGAGCCAGGCAGGGAAGAATTTTTGTTTTTAATATCAGTTATCAGTGCTTTCTCGGTTGTTGGGTGGTTTTCTTTCAACAGCTGATAAAAAGTGTGACATAATTTGATCACAAACATAAGCTTAATGCCTATGTAACTGAAAGCTGTCTTCCAAAAAAATCGCACTAAACCTTTTCACCATCATTATATTAGCTCACTATCTCACTGCATACCTAATAATAATAATAGCTAAAGCAATAAAGCAAATTTGAAACAATATGATGGAGGGAACGGGGGGATGCAATGAGAAAACTTAGGAAAACAAAATACAAGATGCACACAAGTTTACACTTACTTTCTGAAGGCGAATGCGTAAATAGCTGGCAAGAATAAACCTGATTCTGTCAATCTGCAAAATAAAAATGAATCCAACTTTGGAAACTGCTCTTTATATTTCCTAAAAACATACATTAGGCGTAGGTCTGAATATATATATGCAGTGATGTCCCGAGGCCCCTGTCATAGGACATTGACCTATTAAAATTGAAAATGTCATATTGTGTTCTACCCTGTCAGGACAACTGTCTGATTAAAACTTTAACACTGGCACGCTTTATCTTATTCAGACATTGCGCTAGTGTTTTTCATAATGCGTTTGGCTTACGCAAAGTTGGTCCCAAAATGCGTAAATTAAACTAAAAATTGCGTCAGATTATGGCACTATAAACTGATGTAAGAATAAAAAGCAGGGGTGTTCAATCAAGTCGCCAACTCGCCATAGGCGACCTAGATTTCTTCAGGACTATTTCATCTTGCAGGGTCAGTCGTCCGACGGACTACCCCAAAATCTTGGGTGATCGGCAGTAACTACATCCAGATCTATTACTCTGTCTTACTCGCCGATTCCCCGAAAAAATTTCACAAGCAATTTGCTGCATGTGACGTCGTCTAAAGATAATCCATCCATCTCTTTCCTCCACATTCCTCCCTCTTAACCTTGCGTTGCATGTGCGCTAAATTTGTGACACTTCCTATTGCTGCCGAATGCAGCTCAAATTAGATTCAAAAAATCAAAATGGATCGGTACTAAAGCATACAGCGAAGTTCAGACGAACCACCGGACAAAAAGAAAAGAGCAGAGACTTTGAAAGCACAAGATTATGAGAAAGAACAAAGAAAGCGGTTGTGGCGAGATTCATGGCGACTTGGTCAAGAGTGGCTGCAGTATGATGAAGACAAATTTTGATGTACTGCACATTTTGCCGGCAGTTCACAACTGACCGCAATAAATCAGGACCGTTTGTAGTTGGCAGTGATCATTTCAAGACTGAGTCTATTAATGCTCATGAAAATTCCACTGGCCACGAAAAGAATGAAAACATAAAGTATTTTAATGTAAACGTTTGTCTTTTCAGGAGAGATAGAGAGAGATAGATAGGGAGAGAGAGAGAGAGAGTGTTAGCAGACGTTTATCTGAATATGCTTGTTTGTTGTTTGCTTTTTTGTATTTTGAGTGGAATCTAGTGAAAATAGAAATGTGTCAAGTTTCTGTGAGCAACAGACGGGCTAGTCAAAATTCTTGCGGACTACCATAGTTCGTTTTTGTGGAGCTAGTCCGCTGGACTACCTTGTACCTGCCAAAAAAAGATTTGAACACCCATAAAAAAAAGCATGCATGTTTTAGGCCTACCTGCACATAACCACCTGTTTTTGATGCTTACAAGTTACATCACAGCAGAAATACATCACAAGCCCAAGTGCAGTGCCAGTCAATACCTGCCCCATGACCATTCACTTAGCATCACTGTGTGTCAACACGGGCAGAGATCTAGACTACAGTAGATCAGACTTTTGAACAGACAACAGTTCTTAACATGTTGAACCAGATGAAACCCTTTTCACATCTTATGAGGCTGAGAGTTGTTTTTGATCAAAGCAAAATTTGCTAGCAATTGATAAATTGGGATTTTAATGTGTTGCCTTAACATGCATGATGATGATCATGCTTGTTTATGCTCTGAATCAAACAAGCTTGCAGTGAACACATGAAGTAAATGATGAACGCACCACAAGGCCGAAGCCAGGGAAATTTCACAAGAGAGTGCACTGCATGTTGCAAAACGTTTTTGACAAATGGTGTCTAAAAAAACGATTTGTACTCTCTTTTTTGGTACAAAATGTAAGCGGAAAGATATCACAGGCTCTTATGTGATTGGTTAAACAAAACAAAATTATTTCAACTAAATCTTAATGGACCAGCCAACAACAAGAAACACATTAACTCCATTTTAATTCTCGTCCTCGTGAGCTAAAGAAATATGGAAGGGAAAAAAATGCCATGTGATAATTTTCAGACTGTTAGTGTTACAACGGCAAGGAGAGTGAGAGCACTCACAAACGTTCTTGGCAAATGATGGTGTTTCTGAGACGGTTTAATGCATGATGCACTGCTTGTCTGAGTCCGTCTTCCAATAGTAGGCCTACTGCCGATTACTGTTGGGCCTATGGTTGCGGGCAGAATTTGTTTTGATTGCTTTTTATGCATAAGTGCTCTGAAAATGTGTAAGCGAATTTCAAAATGAGTCAAATACGCAAAAATTGTACGTTAACACGATCCCTGCTTATTGATTTCTGCAAGAGCCAGGAAATTGTCCTACTGATTTCTCTTGTCTCAGGACAATTTTGTCCTATCTCTTTTTGATCCTCGGTACATCACTGGATATAATTATTATTAATATTATTGCTAAAATCTGTGTGTGGGCATATATGTGTGAGCGCGTTCATGTGCACCCAGGCACACCTGTAGCTGTGTGCATGCATGTGTTCATGGTGCATACAATGATACATGCATGTATGATTGCATGTACGTGTAAATGTGCATGGGCCACTGTGTGTAAAGAGGCAGGTCCACAATTATGCATCAGACACACGACAACAAACATGGAAGCTTTACATCACCTATAACTTGGAGGTAGAACTAGCAGCAAGTTCAGTTGTTTTCATGGGCAAATATGTAGTATGTACTATACTCTCTAGTCACCCCTCTCATGTTTACGAACCTCAATCTCAAAGTCTGCTTCTTTCAGTTTTATGAAAATAATCCTTGGCTGATCCTAATCCTATCCATTTCCCAAATTGGCAGAATGTTGCTTCTCATTGAAAATCTTCTGGGGGCAGAGGGGAACTAAAATACATGATAGCTTATTTCTTTCTTTTTTTTTTTTTTTTTGCTGTCCCATCTTCTGGGCTGTACAGTGGCGTTGCTCCCACGCCGCTCGTTCCGAATCACAATTCGCAGCTACACCCGGGTTTGTTCAAGTCGCAGAAACCGAGACCAGCAGTCCAAGGGGAGCGAATCTATGTTAGACCGTCAGGAGGCAACCAACCGAGGAGTCAGTAGTCCGCGACGCTAACCACGGCGGCTGGTATGATAGCTTATTTCTGATACTATTAGTATTACCCCGATTTTTGCTTAAAAACTTAAAAACAAAAGCTCAGTCAAAGCTACCTCCATGCGATGCAGGCTGATCTTCAGGTCTCCCTTGTGGGCCAGCTTCAAGTTCTCTTCCATGCCGGTCAGCTGCTCCATCATGCATTCCACCAGGTCCATGCGCGCGTCCAGCAGCTCAGGGGCAAACTTTTCATTCAGCCAGGCCTGCACGGTGCACATCACACACATTTCAAGCAAATACCATCACCAGGCCAGGGCTCCCAGGGACCCCCATTTGGGGGTCTATGAAGCACTAAAATTCTAAAGGACCCTCTAAAAGAATGTGCAGGGGGTCCCAGGGATGCAGTAGAAAAATTCTTTTTAGCATTCGCTATGCCACTGGGACCCTCTATCCCGCCTCTACGACCCTCTATACTGTAAGTGAAGAAGTCCCTGGGACCCCTTGTTTTGCGGGATTGTTGGGACAATGGGAGCCCTGCAGGCACAAGAAACTCGGGCCATGTATGCTTTTCAACTAGTACTAGTAGTAGCATTGTGTTGCAGTAGTATTATGTGTGTGTGTCTTGCCGTCTGCGTCTGTCTTGTCTGTGTGTGCACAGACACCTGGGAGGGAAAAAGGAGGTTTAGTTGTGTGTGTGTGTGTGTGTGTGTGTGTGTGTGTGTGTGTGTGTGTGTGTGTGTGTGTGTGTGTGTGTGTGTGTGTGTGTGTGCATCACTGTGTGTGTGTGTGTGTGTGTGTGTGTGTGTGTGTGTGTGTGTGTGTGCATGTGTGTGTGTGTATACGTCTGTATTTATGTGCACATACAGGAATACCGAGGATCGAAATGTGATAGGACAAACTGTCCTGACAAGAGAAATTGATAGGACAATGACCTGGCTCTTGCAGAAATCAGTAAGACAAAGCGTGCTACTGCTAGTGTTAAATATTTATTCAGACAAAGGTTCTGACAGGGGAGAACACAACATGACATTTTCAATTTCAATAGCCTGTCAATGGCCTATGAGTATGACTGGGGCCTTGGGACATCATTGCACATAATTATTATATTTATAGTGATATACACACACAGTGACACACACAATTTAGGGGAAGATGTGGTATATTAAATATATATATGGGCTTTAAACTCCTCTAAAGACAATAGAGGCTGTTGACATTGGCTCAGGTTTGAGTGTTCTACTCACAAACTCAGTCCTTGGGAAGAAGGAAAACTTCACACACACACACACACACACACATCCTTACATTTAGCTACCACAGTCACACGACTATTCTGTCACTTTAAACATGGGGATCTGCAGAAGATACGCTTTTGAATAAAGCGAGAGAGAGAGAGAGAGAGAGAGAGAGAGAGAGAGAGAGAGAGAGAGAGAGAGAGAGAGAGAGAGAGAGAGAGAGAGAGAGAGAGAGAGAGAGAGAGAGAACTGGGGCGAGTTTCTCTAGATAACAGTGGCCGCGCGAATAACGCTTACGGCAAATGAGCCCTAAGAAACACTTTAGAAAACGTTTGTGGAAGAATATTACAAGCTCTTGTCTGATTAGTCCATTTTTTTATATTATTTTAACCAAACTTTAATAGATCAATCATCAACAAGAAATGTATTCACCCCATGCTAGTCACGTGATAGTTCGTGGCTTGCTATCTCGATGACAGCCACAAAATGTTTTGGGCGAAAGAGGTGTTTCTTAGTACTGTTTTTGCCGATTTGCGCTCACGCTACGTAACGTTAGCCCTTGTGAAACTCGCCCCAGGTAGATAAGTTAGTCATGGAGGGGGAGGGGGTGTCCAAATACCTGGTTGGAGGGTCTGAGAAGGGGGGGTGGGGGGGTGGGAGGCAAAGTCCCCCAAAAGCTGACAATAATTTTAATGTAAAACTAAATTTATGACGCTGGCAATGAAAGCATTGTCGCAGTCAAAATCGTCGCTCGTTCAAATCGGTCGCCCGCTACTATGAGAGTGTGTATTTGCAACATTGAGCATGAACCACAAATTTCACTCTTTCTTTACTTGAACCATTTTTCCGTACTCCAATCTAACCCTAACGCTATCCCTGGTGATTCATGCTCAATGTCGCAAATACACACTCTCATAGTAGCGGGCGACTGATTTGAACGAGCAACGATTTTGACGGATAGAGCTGTGGGCAGTAACCATACTTCAATTTGATTGGCTGCTATTTTCGTCACTTGCAAAGGTTAAACTTTGTTTGCCCCACACCTAAACATTCTCACTGCATAATAGTAGAAACAATTTTTTGCTTTTCTCGGGTAAGGGATAGAGTTAGCACAAGGTTAGGGTTGGGTTAGAGTCAGTTTCCATGAAACAACGTAAGTGACTGAAAATGGCCGCTTGCCGTCATCCAATCAAATGATGTATGGTTACTGCGCACAACTGCATGTATTTTGACTGCGACAAGCATCTCCTCAGGTCAGGTCAGGTCAGGTATTTGGACGACCAGGCCTTGCAGCCTCTCAATGCGTCCTTCCTTTTGGTTAGAGTTTGGCAATTGCTGTGGCGGTTTTTAGCATCCATATTGATGCACTAATCATGGATGTACTTTAACAGGGCAATTTTTGGATCACTGTCTAGGTTTTTGAATTTGTTAGTATCTGAGGCCAGCTTAGTAAGTTACTTAGTTAGTATGTGCAGGGAGGTTGTTCCAATATTGGGTGACTGTTAGAAAAAAAGTGTTTTCTAATGTTAGTTCTGCTGTACCTGGTTAGGATTTTAAGTTCACTATTACAGGTTCTTATTTCGTTAGACAAGTGAAACAAGCCTTTGTTAGTATTGTCAGTGCCTTGAAAAATCTTGTAAACATTTATCAAATCGCCCCTTAGTCTTCTGTATTTTAAAGATGGCAAGTCTAATTTAGTATTTACTTAGCCTGTCCTCATAATCCAAATTTTGTATGGATTTTATCAGTTTGGTTGCTCTCCTCTGTACCTTCTCAATTGCACTGGACTGTCGTTTAAGAAAGGGATTCCAAATTACGTTTCCATACTCAAGATGAGGCCGTATTAAACATTTGTAAAGATTTATGAACACCTCTTTATTTAAGTTTTTAAAACTCCTTCTGATCAAGCCCAGCATCCTACTGGCTTTATTTATCGCTGTTGTGATGTGCCTATCAAAGTTGAGTTTTGAATCAAATAGAACCCCTAGGTCCTTCTCCTCTGATGATAATTAATAAATTGTTTTCAGAGTGTCAGCATGGTTTCCGTCAGCATAGGTCATGCACCACACAGTTACTGCAGGTAATAAATGACTTAACTAAATTAATAGATAAAGGTAATAACGTAGATATTATTTATTTAGATTTTAGAAAAGCGTTTGACACTGTACCCCATCAGAGATTACTTATTAAACTGCAATATTATGGTATAACAGGTAAATTATTAGCTTGGATTGAAAACTTTTTGAATGATAGAAAACAATTAGTTAGAGTTGGTGACGCTTACTCTGATAATGTAGATGTAACTAGTGGTATACCCCAGGGAAGCATCCTTGGTCCGTTACTTTTTACGATTTTTATAAATGACTTGCCACAGGATATAACTAGCTTTTGTAAGATATTTGCAGATGACACAAAAATATATAATACATCCGTAAATAAAGATGAGATACAAAATGATCTAGATTAATTAGTGAAGTGGACAGACACTTGGAAATTATACTTTAAATTTAATGCCTCAAAATGTAAAGTTTTACATCTGGGTAACAATAACACTTGTAATAATTATGCTATGATTAAAGATGGTACCAACTATGTTATATCAAAGTGCACAGAAGAAAAGGATCTTGGTGTAATTTTTGATGAAAATTTTAAATTTGATAACCATATTCATTATGCTGTTAAGAAATCAAATAAAATGCTTGGTATTATTAAAAGAACTTTTTCATATTTAGATCAGGATACTTTCCTGCATTTATACAAAGGCTTAATTAGACCGCATATAGAATATGGTAATGTTATTTGGTATCCCAAATTGAAAAGACAATCAACATTAATAGAGAAGGTGCAAAGAAGGGCAACTAAATTAATTGATGGATATAATAACTATTCGTATAGAGAGAGAATGGAACGCCTGAATCTTCCAAGTTTGAAAGCAAGGAGAATAAGAGGTGATCTAATACAAAGTTATAAAATATTTAATAATATTGATGATTTAAATCCAACAGAATTTTTCAAACTAACAAATTATGACAGAACAAGAAATAGCACTGATAAAATATTTATTGAATTTTGTAAAACTAACACAAGAAAATATTCTTATACTAACAGAGTTGCACCTTTATGGAATCAACTACCAACTAACATTAAGAGAGCACCTAATACTAACAGCTTTAAAAATGAGCTCGACCAGTTAAAATTTTATAAAGACATAATGGTAGGTAGGTAGGTAGGTAGGTAGGGACAAAACAAGCCGTAAAGCTTTTCCAAACACTTGAAACAGTCCCATCTTTTATGATTTTTCTGGTAAATGTATCTTTTTGGTCAAGGTTGATGCGGCATAAATTTTCCTCATAAATCATTATTTGTCATAGCTTCTAAAAACTTCTAAAAATTTTGGTAATGTATCCAGACGATTTTTATTTGCACATTTTACGTCAGTAGGCAATTCGTTTGGATTATTGTACCCAGAAAAATCTACAAATATGTCGTGGAATTACATTCCTCTTTTCTTTCTTTTTTTAAAGGGGAAGGGGGTCCAGAACCCCTGTAACAACACGCCACCCCCCCCCCACCCACCCCACCATCCCCCTCTGCTCAGCTTGACACACAGTGACACCAAGACATCTTGCAATCCTACGTCTTCAAGCTTTTGCAGAACTTCTGCTGCTGTCATTTCCACATCCTCTTCTTCTTCTTCTGCTGTGCCATCCTCGCGTACACTGTCCACTTCGTCCATTTGGTAAATCTCTGCTTCCACAAGTTTTCCTCTAGTTCGTTTGGTCTCAGCGTTTGGTGTTGACGGAAGTTCCTTTTTCGCGCGAATCAATGGTATGCTAAAACATCTCTTTGCCGGAACATTCAGGAAGATTGCTTTGGGATGTCATGATCAATCAATCAATATTTTTATTGTCCATTTTACAGGAAATTCTTTTTGCAGCAATAAAACAATCAACAAAACAACACAATAAAGACAGACATAGTATACAGAAAAGACAAAAAATGAAATATGCGACTATTTTAAATACTGTGCGCACATCAGTACAATTCTTGGTCACACACACACACACACACACACACACACACACACACACACACACACACACACACACACACACACACACACACACACACACACACACACACAACACACACATCATGCACGCATACAACCATTTATCCATCTAACGTATACATATAAACACATATATTTACACATACAAACATACAACTTGCATTCACAAATTATATATCATACAAATATCTTAATCTATATGCATACATTCATAATACAACATTACATATCTACATGCATACACAACATACATAGATAGGCCTACATAGATAGAAAGACAGATACACATATCTACATACATACATACATTCATACATGTAAAGCAAACACATACAAGGCAAACATGAACACCACCGTTGCACCAACGTTAGTGTTCATGATTGCGTGCAAGACCATGCGTCTGTGCGCCGTAGTGTGTGTGCCTGTGTATAAGCCTCTGTGTGTGTGTGAGGGATCGAGGGGTAGGGAACTTTGAGAAAGTGTGTGTGTCAGTGTGTGTGTGTGTGTGTGTGTGTGTGTGTGTGTGTGTGTGTGTGTGTGTGTGTGTGTGTGTGTGTGTGTGTGTGTGCGTGCGTGCGTGCGTGCGTGTGCGTGTGCGTGTGCGTGCGTGCGTGCGTGCGTGTGCGCGCGCGCGTGTGCGCATGCATATGTGTTTGTGCGTGTGCGTGCCAGTGTGTCCACGTCCACGTGTAGTGTACGTGTGTGTAGTTCTTTCTTTCTTTGTCGGTCGCTCAGGCAGTTTCCTGATACGAGCGCAGATGCGTCATGCTGCCGTGATGCTCCAAACCACGGATTCTATATTTAGTGTCCATGTCCAAACTAAGAAATAGTTAGGCCCAGCATGTCCGAGAAAATTTGTATAAAAATGTCTAGAACAAAGACAGGAAAAATAGCTGATAACAGTAAGCAAATGGCCCAATAGGCCTACTTGAAGGAAAGGGGCAGATTCAAAGAGATCTCGAGTGACAAATTAGAGGAAGTTACAACCACAGAACTTCCCAGAAGGTTTTGGAAACTATTTGTATAAAAGACCTCCCCCCTCCCCCCCCCTCCCCCCTCCCCCCTCCCCCGGTAGGGTATACCCACGGAGGGGGAGGGGGGGGGGGGGGGGGGGGCTCTTTTGAACGTCTCCAATGACTGGGTGGAGGCAACTTCTGCATGTCAGTAGAGTTGAGAACCGGTTCAAAAATCCATACCGGTTTTTTCCTTTGAACAGTTTTTTCCTAACCGTTTTTTGTTTGTTTTTAACCTGTACTCACATCAGTAGTTTCACATATGCAAACACATATTTATTTGTCGGAATATTCACACACACACACACACACACACACACACACACACACACACACACACACACACACACACACACACACACACACACACACACACACACACACACACACACATATTCACATTCACATATGCAAACACATATTTATTTGTCGGAATATTCACACACACACACACACACACACACACACACACACACACACACACACACACACACACACACACACACACTCAGTGCACGCACGCGCACTCTCTCTCTCTCTCTCTCTCTCTCTCTCTCTCTCTCTCTCTCTCTCTCTCTCTCTCTCTCTCTCTCTCTCTCTCTCTCTCTCTCTCTCTCTCTCTCTCTCTCTCTCTCTCAACTGAAAACTCAGCTCAACTGACTCAAATCATTTTAATGGTGAGGCCATCTGCCCGTGTCTATTTTTGCTCGCTGACAGAGATGCGCAAGCTTCCAGTTAATCCACTTTCTACAAATTTCACCACGGGGTACATTTCCATCAATACCCGTTACAGCCCTTCCCCCAATCCGCCAACTCGACAGACAAGACAATCACATCAGTCGACCATATCTCCTGCCATCCTGCAAAACAAGCTACAGTAAATTCTCCTTCTTTCCCAGGACCATCGGAGAGTGGAACTCCCTCCCACCTGAGACAATAACATCAGCCTCGGTGGAAGGCTTCAAGTCTCGGATCTGAACCCCCCCCCCCCCCCCCTTCAACTCCCTGCTCCCCCTCCCCTCCCCCACCTTCACCCGCCACCGCTCATCCATCCCACTCCTCCCTCCTTGACCCCACCCACCCCTGTAATACTCCCTTCCCGTCATCCACTCCCCACTGAACCACATTTCCACCCCACCCCCCTTTCCCAACCATAACAGTAGAACTAACATACGCAAAACTTTTCTTTTCTGACAGAGTCAATCAGTACTGGAACAATCTCCCTGCACAAACTAAACTTGCTTCTAACATTAACAATTTTAAAAAAAAACTCCTGGATAGTGATCCAAAAATTGCTGTCTTGAAATTCAATTATGATTAATGCACCAATGATTGCTAAAAAAACCACATCACAGTTATGCCAATCAAATTGCAAAACAAAATCATAAAACCAAAAAACAAAAGAAAGGGCACATCAAGAGGCCGCGAGACCTGGCTGCTCTAAAAGCCTGACCTGACCTGAACTGACCATACCATAACAATGCTGATCGTCTGGGCGGCAACGTTCTCTAAAGATTTTCTGCTTGATTGAAGTCCCCCAGTTCCAAACAACAGAACCATCAAAAAGATGATGGTGGTTGCCCTATGAAAGAAGAAGAAGACCACACCTTGTGTCAAAGGCTAAGGACCTTAACTCCACGTAAACAGCTCATTTGAAAGCGGAAACTTTGATCTCGTCAAACTCGAAGCTAACTGCGTGACAGTGCGAGATGTGAGGAGGAAAATATGGCGACCAGTCGTCGCGCAGCTCTGACCAATGACTCCAACATCCCGTCACAAAATGATCCTGGCAGAGAATTGTTTGAAGCGTGTAGGAATGGTGATTTAAACAAAGTAAAGAAACTTATTTCTTCAAATAATGTCAACGCAAAGGACACAGCTGGACGGAAGTCCACACCTCTTCACTTTGCAGCAGGTGGGTAACTCTCTTTTTGCTGTCACTTCGACTTGAACTTAGCATAGCATAGCATAAATGGCACTATAGGCTATTTTGTTTAGCCTTTTGCCCTCTAAATATGTTTTTTGATTTTTATTTGGTTTGGCTTCATTCACTGATGACTACTAAGGCATCTGTGTTTTATTCCTTTAAATCTGTATATTAACTGAATACATTTTGTTTTGGAAAAACTTGTCTATGATATTTTTGAATGAATTTAATGACTTTGCATTAACTGCTTCATCGGGAAGGTTATTCCATGCATTTATTACTCTATTAGTAAAAAAGTTTTGTGCTAGTCTGGTGTTAGTATCTTTTTTTGTACAGCTTAAAGTTATGGCCACGGGTTCTATCACCCTCACAAAGAGTTAGTAGGCTGTTAGTAGTGGAATAATCGTATAAATGGTGACATATTTTATAAACTTCAATCATATCACCCCTGAGCCTTCTATACTCTAGGCTAGGTATCCGCAGATAAATAAGTCTTTCCTCATAGGTCATATCATTTGTACCAACAATCTTTTTTGTAAACCTCCTCTGAACTCCCTCTAGGTGAGACTGAGAGAGAATTTGTGTTGAGATCTTGTTCAAAACAATAATTATTTTGAACAAATAAATCACTTCCCTTCTTGAGTTCTTCACTGTAAGACTAAGAGCACATAATTATGTGTGTGTGTGAGGGAGAGAGTGTGTGTGTTGACTGTTGAGATCTTGAAACAATTTTGAACAAATAAATCACTTCCCTTCTTCACACAGGTCTTCTTTCCTTTCCTTCAAGCGACCACAGTCATTTGCTGATTATTCTGTCACTGTAAATTCAAGGGGATCTACGGAAAATATGCGCGGAATACTTCGGCCCTAATCTGTAGATAAGAAGAGAGAGGGGGGGGTGGGGAGAATGGGCAGATTAGAATTAGATATGTTAATCACCACCACTCTATTCTACGTGACCCAGCCAGTCAGGGACCGTTCAGCGGAACCCCAACATGATGCCGAATCGGACAGGAGCCACCTATTATGACCTAAGCTACTGAAGGGGGGGAGGGGGAAGTGTAGTAGTTGTAGTATGGTTATTGAGAGACAGTTGCCCTAGACACAAAGGTGAGAGGTAAAATTAGTTAAATGAAAGATACTATTACACTTACAGTGGAATCCGCTTAATAGGCCACTTTTGGGACCAGGAAAAATATGGCCGATAAAGCGAATCGGACGATAAAACGAACATCGAGATACTGTGTGACGCAATTATGCAAGTCAAAAGCAGTGACGTCAAAATTAAATGTTGCAGTTCAAATTCAGATTCTTTCCCTTTTTGTGATGTGTGTGTGTGTTTATTAATCCTACAACTTGACAGAAGCACAAGTAAAAGACAATGATTTTGTTTTCTTGAGTGATTTTAACGCCATGCAGGGTCTTTCAATTGACAACAGCTCACCTTCCAACTTCACACTCAACCATGTAAACGTCAAAAGCGTGTTGTCAGTTTGTCTGCCTCTGTTGTTCTCCCTCTCAAAAAGGGGTAAAGTGGAAAAATTAGAGAGAAAAAGTGGCCAATAAAGCGAAATTGAAGATTTCAGCTTTGGCCGTAAAAACGAACAAAATAACACATGCTTAAAGGCCCATACGCTTCTCGTAAATAACGTGCAGAATGATGCAAAATCGATCTGTATTGTAAACTCTGACATAATTCAAAGTCACAGACAAGCATAAAACTGAACGCAATCATACTGTGAGCTCAAAGTTAGCAAAACTGCGCTGACCTTTTTTCTTCTGTGTACTCTGCTATCTTGAAATCTCGTCTAGGGGTAATTAGCTCAAATGACGCAGCTAAGGGTAGTCTGTAGGCCTAGCTTAGTAGTAGTCCAGGCGAAATTAAGCTTGACCTTGTTTTGTGATATATATTAGGTTTTTATGTCGATCTAACATGATTTGAGGGTGCTGAATCTAAATCCGTTGGAGGTCAAGTTGTAAATGTTGGGCATTTTGAGCTATGACGAAATATTCAAAATGGCCACTATGGGACTCTAAAGAACTGTTGAAACATGCACTTACCGTAATTATGTTGTATCTAATGCTTTTATTTGTAAGAAAAATAGTATAGTTTGCTGAAATGATTCAAACTATGTGAACTATATCCTATTTTTGTACTTATTAGCCCCCAGCCACTCTGCAGAGAGGACTATCACGATTTTGTGTCCTTTCATTTGCCTGGCAATTATCTTAAGAACAATGTCAGAGGATCACTTCAAATTTGTGTGCTACTATTTTAATGAAGCTGATGAGCCCCTCAGTATACCTTATTGACTTTGACATTTCACCTTGAGTATGTGATTTTAATGTATCAACTATACTTTTTCAACTTTTGCACTGCTGTGGTAAAATAAGCTATGTGTTTGTTTTTTCCTAAGCTAACGTGTATAGAGAATATTGAATTCCTGATACCTATTTTATTAAACCTTTCATCTTAAATGCTTGACCTTGAATTTGCATTGAATATTTTAACTTTTTGTCTTTATATGTTTTAAATCTTGGCAGTAATGGTCTCATAATTGGTGCATTAGCCAATTTATAGGTTAGCATCTAGATATGTTTAACCATTGGCTCATGTACCAATTATGAGACAGTTACTGCAATGATTTAAAATATATTAAAGCAAAAAGTTGAAATATTCCATGCAAATTCAAGGTAAAGCATTTCAGATGAATGGCTTAGGCATAAAATAGGCATCAGTAATTCAACATCCTCTACAAACCTTAGCTTAGAAACATTTTACAACAGCAGTGCAAAGGTTGAAAAAGTATAGTTGATACAATAAAATCACATACTCAAGGTCAAAGGTCAAAGTCAACAAGGCATACTGAGGGGCATATCAGCTTCATTAAAATAGTAACACACAAATTCGAAGTGATCCTGTGACATGGTTCTTAAGATAAATGAAAGGGCACGAAAGATCGTGATAGCCCTCTCCACAGTGGCTGGGGGCTAAGAAGTACTAAAATAGGATATAATTCCCATAGTTTGAATCATTTCAGCAAATTATACTATTTTTCTTACCAAAACAAGCATTAGATACAAAATAATTACGTTAAGTGCATGTTTTTACAGTTCTCTAGATACCTATGGCGGCCATTTTGAATATTACGTCATAACTCAAAATATCCAACATTTACAACTTGGCCTTTAACGGATTTGGATTCAGCACCCTCAAATCATGTTAGATCAACATAGAAACCTAATATATATCACAAAACAAGGTACACTTTATAATTTCGCCTGGACTAGAACAAGAAGAGAGGAACTTGAAGGTGTACAACTTAGCGTCATAATAATAATACGTATCCTCTGACAGCGTTACGTCATAAGCTAGGTCTGAAAGTGTCCCAAAAAGTTCTATTATTAAAAACGGGCCACAAACAGGCAAATTAATTTGTCTTCAAATAGTTCAACATCAGTCACAGGTGCCGTATTGATTTCCCCTAATCTACGTCACGCCAAATGGATTATCGCACAAATCCCATTTTTGGTGAGATTCAATGGCAGCTGGCAAATCTGCCCCAGGAGACCGATTTTTGCGAAATAAAAGTGTGTGCGCTCACTTTATCTTGACGAATGTGACATAAAAGGTAGATTACATAGATACAGTTTGTATACTGTGTCTATGTGTAGTAGGAAATAATGCTGAAACGTTTTCCAGAACGTTTTTAGGTTCGAATGGAGATGCGCATGGTCCTTTAAGAAGAAAAAATTCTGTTCCAGAGGAAATTGGCCGATTAAGCGGCTTTGGCTGATTATCCAATGGCCAATTAAACGAATTCCACTGTAGTATTAACTGAAAATTTCAAAGATGATAAATGATTAAAACTACCTCAAATACTTTACCAGCTTGTAGTTGTATGTAACTGTTGCATGGCAACATTGTTTGTCGTAAGACTTGAAAGCCAATTTTTTTGTATTCAGGTTTTGGCCGGAAGGATGTGGTGGAGCATCTTCTGGAGAATGGCGCCAACGTCCATGCCCGTGACGATGGCGGGTTGATTCCTCTACACAACGCCTGTTCTTTCGGGCATGCCGAAGTGGTGCAGCTGCTTCTGCGACATGGGGCAGACCCCAATGCCAGGGACAACTGGAACTACACCCCCCTGCATGAGGCAGCCATCAAGGGAAAGATAGACGTTTGCATTGGTCAGTGAGCAATGCTTATAAATTTATCACAATTCACATTCACAATATCATCATGTGCCCTTTTTGTTCATTCTGATCTGAAGACAAATTTCACTGTATTCTGAAAATAGGGGTTTTCATTGGCTGATGTCACCCCCTGTCTTTCAAAGATGTTTTCAAATAGTTAACTAAAAGTTGGGGGTGGGTGGGGGGTTACTGGATCACACACACACACAAAATTCTGCCTAAAAGAAAAAAAGTACTTGTCAAACAGTCCCCCACTTGTAAAATAAAACTAAAAGGACTGATTCATCATGCTAGGGAAGAAATTAAAACTAAAAGATTGATTCAATTTATGTTTTGTGAGCTTTCCTCTTGTGATTTGGCATAGCAAGACAAGAGCCCTTGCTTAGCCTTAGACCGAGGATGAAGCACATCAGTGATAGTAACTAGTAAGCTATAATTTCTCGCTATGCTCCTGAAAATCATGCTTTGTTTCGGATTTTTTTAAAAATTGTGAAAATCTAAAGTTAGGGTTGGTATCCCTCATACTGATCTTAATGCATGTGTGCAATGTGTATCAATGTCCATGTATCAGTGTATGCAAACACACATGCATATAATTATCTAATCTATAGAAAAGTATCTTTTTAATATATCAAGTATTCTGAGTCTGTAAATTACTTCAGCAGGACAATTAATGTAAACAGTAAAGGACTCAGATTCAAAACCTATAATAAATAATAGTGTAAAGTTAAATTTTTTTGTTTATATCAGTTTCTAACTTTCTTGGCCAGTTTGTTGGTGAATGTTGTAATATTTTATGAACGAAATCAAAGAGCTCAAGAAAGCTCGCAGTTAAGTTGACCAAGGCTGAACTGGGGGGTTAATGATCTTAACCCAGTGCAAGCTGTAGGTCTTTCTCCTTCTAGTTCTATATTTTCTGTAGGTACATGTGTCCTCCTGGTTCCGTCGCGACTATTGCCAGTAATGGCATCTGCGATGTATCGATCCTGATCCTGATCATATAGCTTTGCTTTATCACTTCCAGCACCATGGGCGAATACATTTGCCCAGTACATCACTCTACACTTCCACCAAATGCAAAGAAATTCACTGCCAAGTACCCTGCCATGTGTTTGTCTATTTTTAGAGCTTATGTCAGTGATTTTTCCATTAGGTATTAGGTACTTTATAGTCACAGAGGCGTCTGTGAAATTCGGGTTGCTCCTACCTGGAGAGTGCGTCACAGCCAGAGGCACGCCACCCAAAAGCAAGCAATACATGCGCAATATATAAAAAAATAGAGATGCAATGGACAATCAAGAACATCCAAAAAATACATGGCGCTAGAAGAGTTAAAAATGGACATTGATGTGTTTGTACAGTTTTACTACAACAAGGCGCTGACCCCAACATCAGGAACACAGATGGAAAGACGGCACTGGATCTGGCTGATGCCTCTGCCAAAGCTGTTCTCACGGGTAAGGTAGTTTATGAGGGTCACTTTGTGAGACTTTTAGTTGCAATCGAAATGGATGTGATACTGTGATTGCAAAGATAGATGCATCATAATTTCTTTGTGGATGGGAGAGGAGGGTACTGCAATATATCTGTGATGTTATTTTATCTTAGCATGCCACATGTAAGAACTGGATCATTGAAATTTTTTTTTTTTGCAGGACTATCATAAAATGAATCCTTAGAACAAATACTTAAAACTATCTGAATCTTTTGAATTATCTTTTTGCTTTTTTTTGTTTGTTAACCCTTTCAATGTCAGCCATTTTTCAGCTAAAACTTTCCATTAAACTTACCTGGGTAGAGAAATGATTATGTCTGCAATATTGGGGATTCCTCTGTGACATGCATAAAATAGGGCCTATCCTTACCTCCCAAAATTAAGAGTGCATAAGGCCATTGGATAACAGACCCTCATTTGATGCCTTTTAGTGACATGGGTGTCAAGTCATTGTGGTGCCGAGAGGCGACATTGGCGATGAAACGGTTAAATGAAATGAACAAAAGTAGATCTATTTTGAAACTGTTAAAATAAAAACATTGGCATGAAGGAAAACTTGATTGTTACATCTTCTGTTTGGGGATTAAAGCATTGAAGTAAAGAAAAAAGTGGTACTTGCAGACTGTATAACGCATGTGTTTGGTATTCAGGGGAGTACAAGAAAGACGAGTTGCTGGAGGCGGCCCGCAGTGGCAATGAGGAACAGATGATGGCACTGCTGACCCCTCTCAATGTCAACTGCCACGCCAGCGACGGCAGAAAGGTATGATTGAGGAGGAGGTGGTTACGGCTTTTAAGGGATGAGGACCTTGTGAGGGCTTTTCCTGGCTTGGAAAGGTGGGGGAGGGGAAAAATGGCAATGTTGTCAGTTTTTTAATTTTATTTTTAATGTTGTACAGTATTGCGAATGTCTTTAGTAATGTTAAAAGAAGAATGGATGACAGGATTACGCTGACCTTTTTCCTTTGCTTTCTGTCATCTAATATCTTTCTGACTTATTGGCCCATTCTCCTGCTTTTTTCCAAAAAGTTGCCCATTCTGCTTTTCCTTAAAGTCTTCCAAATAATTTTCTCCTTTGAGCTCCTCTGAAATCGGAATGTGTCATGTATGCAGCGGGGAGACCAGTGAAAACTGAAAAACGGACACATATGCACCTTATGTACGCATTATGGCCATATGGCCTGGGAACACAAAAGAAGAAAAAAAAACCCATTCTAGTTCTACTCCTATTTTTGCTCATTCTCCCTCTCATATTGTTTTCGCCATCCTCCTATCCCCCCCCCCCCCCCCCCCCCCCCCCCTTTTTTTTTTTTTTTGTCCTTATTCTTCACATCGTCTTCCTCGTACTCTTCCTCCATATCCTTTCTTCCCTTCCTTGCTTCTCTCTTTTTTTTGTTCTTGTCCTTCTACATGCTCTCCTCCTTCTCCTTCTCCTCCTCCTCCTTCTCCTCCTCCTCCCTGTTGAAATGTTCCTTCTCCTCCTCATCCTCATCCTCATTCTCCTCCTCCCTGTTGAAGTGTTCCTCCTCCCTCTTCTCCTCCTTCTACTCCTCCTCCCTCTTCTCCTCCTCCCTGTTGAAGTGTTCCTCCTCCCTCTTCTCCTCCACCTCTTCCTCCTTCTCCTGCTCCCTGTTGAAGTGTTCTCCTCCATGTTGAAGTGTCCCCTCTTCTCCCTCTTCCTTCTCTTCCTCCTCCTCCTCCTGTTGAAGTGTTGCTCCTCCCTCTCTTCCTGTTGATGGTGAGTGAGTGTGTGTGTGTGTGGTTTCAGTCCACCCCCCTGCACCTGGCTGCAGGCTACAACAGGACGCGCATTGTCCAGCTGCTGCTGCAGCACGGGGCAGACGTCCACGCCAAGGACAAAGGGTCAGTGCCCAGTACTTCACGTCTTGTTGCAGGGACTTCATTTTTAACCCCTTGACTGCTGAGCCGAGTAGGCTGGAAATCAATCCCCCAGTGCTGGGCTATCAGCACGATCAAAATCATCACCATCAACACTCGATTCATGCTCAATGTTATCTGGATCGAAATCCTCGTCATCAGAGTCGATATCTTGCAGAATTGTCAAAACTTCATTAGCAGTTATACCACTTTTTCGATGCCATCCTATTTGGTCAAACCAGAGAGCGTGTGAACTCAGTGAAGTCTACTTCGCTCAAACTTGATGAAAACAGGTCGTGCACACGCGCGCATTTGCGGCAAGGTATCCCATAATAGGTATCAAACGAAAGGGAAACAACTCTACTTTTCAGCTGTACAATTTGTTTTCTCCAACACCGCGATGCTGGCCCTTTAACCTTACCAATATAAATGCATGTGACGAGGACGAACGGACTCGTCAGCATTGTCAGTCAAGCCGGAAACGCCCGCTCTAGGACGAGCGGATTCGTCTTACGCAGTCAAGAGGTTAAGAATAGTCAATTATTGTAGCTGAAAATTGAAAGAAAAATCGGCGTAAGAACAATGTTCAGCGGGAGGAGGGGAAACAAAGGAGGTGAAGTTTTAGTGACTTAAAGGCCAATATTTTGAGTTATTTATGAAGACGATCCATACTATAGTGCATTTTAACACATTCAGTTACAAGAGATGCTCATGGGATGCTACAAAAGCAAAGATGACTTCTCCCTGTATGTTGTTGCAAAGGAAAAGTTCATCATTTGTTTAATTAACACGCCATATCTATTCTGAAGGCAAAAAAAAAATCCTTGTCAGTATTTGTTAAAAAATCTAGATCTAGACCAAAGCTCAATGAATAATTGACAAGTTGACTTCGTTAGTTCATACATGCAAACAAGTTACGTGAGAATCATTTTTGAAAAGAACAGTTTTTAGCAAATGTTGGTCGCCTGAGCTTCTTGTTTTTAAATCTTTGAATGACCCTTTTTTTCCCAGTTACATTTTTGAATGTATAGTGTGTGATATTTTGTGTCCACAGAGGGCTGGTGCCGCTGCATAACGCCTGTTCTTACGGCCATTTTGAAGTCACAGAAATGCTCTTGAAGGTAACTCAATGGATTTACTGCTGAAGTTGTTAATTAGCCTTTCAGATAATTTGCATTATTGTTTCAATGTTTGTTTGTTTTTTGTTTTTTTACTACTGATACATGGTGAGAAAGGCAAAAGTGAAGTGTCGGAGCAGTGGGTTCTTTGCTTTCTTTACCTTACATACTTCCAGGGAGTCGTATTTTTTAATGCCAACAAACATGCTTCTGCCACAACTGCTATGTGTACTACTCTGTTACTCTAGCCGAGAAGTTTTTATGTTGATGTTTGTGACTGGCCGAAAACGTTAGCTTTGTACAATCCCAGAAATTTTCTGTCAGCTTTGCTGTTTCCAGGTAGGAAGAGTTTGTTGAAACAGTGCCTTGGCAAGTTCCCGTGTTTTGATTCTTGCTTTTGTTTTGTTCCTTACGTTGAACTGGCTTGGTCTTCTTGTTTTACAGTGGAACCTCCCTTATAAGACCCCCCATTATAAGACTCCCTCCCACTTAAGACCTTTCTCTGAGACATTGCCCTTCTTTGTAAGTGTTAAAATTACCTCCCTTATACAACTCCCTCCCACTAAAGACCTTATTTTGGATGATTTTTCAAGGTCTTAAAAGGGAGGTTCCACTGTTTTAATTTTCATAATTGAGGTGACTTGGATTGTGTCAAGCTTTGCAAGATAATTACCATCAAAACTTCACAAATATTTTGTTTTGTGTAAAATATCAGCACTTTTTATGTGTGTCAATTTTGTTCTTCTTTTGTTTTGTGTTTTTACTGGCTCTTTGGGTGTTAGCTGAGCACCCGTTTGTATCCACACATGTATGTGTGTTGCCCAGGCCGGGGCGAGTGTGAATGCAGTGGACCTGTGGCAGTTCACGCCTCTGCACGAAGCTGCGTCCAAGTCCAGGGTGGAGGTGTGCTCCCTGCTGCTGGCCCACGGGGCTGACCCTAACCTAGTCAACTGCCACTCCAAGTCCATCATTGACGTGGCACCCACACGGGAACTGCAGGAGCGCATCCAGTGTGAGTCTCGGTGAAATGGGGGTGTGTGTGTGCATCTGGGTGTATGTTCATGTTCAACAAAAGTACACTCGCTTAATTTCTTTGTTTTGGCTTTAGTGTGCTGGATTTTAATTTGTACCCTTCATAAATTATTATGTAGCAATCTAACAGGCATCACAGATTCAGTTATATCTTAAGTCTAATCAAGTTGCTAAATTTTAAGAAGAATGAAAATAAATTGCTTGGAATTTTTAAAAAAGCAAAAGAAATGGCTTGTTCAATCCAAGTTTGTTATTTTTGTGTGCTGTGTTGACAGTTGAGTACAAGGGCCACTCGCTGTTGGAGGGAGCCAGGCAGGCTGACCTGGCCCGAGTGAAGAAGTACCTGGCTGTGGACATTGTCAACTTCAAACACCCCTACAACGGAGACTCTGCAATGGTTAGTCCATTGGGTTGTCGATCACCTGGTAGTGATGAGATGCATAATAGTGTCAGTTTTGTCTCTGGTGCTGTGTTATAAAGTTGATTACCACATATGTGTCTTTTTTCTCAAAGTAGTAATTATGTCGCCCCAGATTACATGCTTTTATAGCTATCAAATATCTGTGATTTGTCAGAGACATAGTAAACTTGTTGATTTTAGTGAAGTAGAAACCAAGGAGTAAGAAAATATATCACTTTTTTAATTATCAGTGGAAAGAAAAAAAAATAGAGGGAGGTAAATCAAAAAGGTGGTTGAAAGAATTATGAAATATTGATTCCATAGTAGATAATGAATTTAAAGTAATAGCTGCTCATGTCAACGGTCTTGTGTAACTGCTGTAATGATCTTTTATAAGAGTTGTCTGGTTAGAGATCTAGCATCAACTAGACACTGCAATAATGTAAAGATATGACAAAGGATGTGAGGGCTTTAAAAAAAATGTAACTTCTTGTTGTCTTCTTCTCTTTGCGGCCCTGAATTCCAGTATGTGTGGGTTTATAGAGCAGATGTAGATGTAAAGGTAGACCCAGGAGTGTTCTTATTTTTGTTTTTGGTCCAAAGCCTCACACATTCACAAGAGTCTGTCAGGTTTACTAGCCTTTTTTTTCATGTAGCATTTTGCATAAATTGTTGAACACAGGCATGGTAGACCTCGAATCGCGGAAAATCCGTGAAACAGTTTGAAACAAAATTATTCAAAAATGCTTTAAAATGGCATGAAAAAAAAATGAAAATTTCACTCATTTATTGAATTTTCTTCGGCCCCCTGGACCCCCGGCCATTTTCCTTGAAAACCACTTTGCCCCCACTACAATGCCTGTGAACAGTGTTTCCATTTGTGTTGACTTGTGTCTCAGCACTGTGCGGCAGCCTCTCCATTCCCCAAGCGAAAACAGGTTGTGGAGCTGCTGGTCAGGAAAGGAGGCAACCTCAATGACAAGAACAAAGAGTAAGTTCACTTAACGCTAAGTTGTTGCTCCGTTTGCTTTATGGAATTTGTGGCCATCCTGTTTGATTGTTTTGCGTGTCACTGGATTGTTGTGTTGCTATTTGAGTGCTGTATTGTTAGTTGTGAGTGATTGCTTGGTTGTGAATTGTATTTGCTACATAGCTGCAATAAAATAAAATAAAATGGAATTTTTGAAGATGTCTAAATTTCTCTAAAATGTGTTTTAGTTTTCGCTCAGGTGGCTGACAGTTTCACTGCAATAATTTGTTTTGCAATTCACATGAATTTGACAGTTTGTGTTTGTTGTGTTCAATGTTTATTATAGTAAAATCAGTTTAAAAGTTTAAATAAAATTGTTTTGCTTACATTAAAAATAAGAGCAACAATTGTTTTCTCCCATGAACTAGACAACCTAATGGTGACATACTATCATAGAAGCTCCTTCTTTCAGGATGTCCTGAATTGCAGGATTTTTAATTTGCCTAGAGCCGGTGTTGCTGGATTTGAGAAGCACTGATTTTCTTACACACACACACACTTGTACAATAAAAAGGACCTATGTAAGCATATGCTATATTCAAAGGAATGTAGCACTTGTACTAATCTAAAGGGGTGAAGAAAGAGCAGTAAATGTGTGTGGGTGTGGGGCCGCCCCTTTGCAGGATTTTAGAAATTTCCAAGGAACACCCATGTACTATGGTTCTAGGAATTGAAGATGGGCATTGGCATTACAGAATGTTCTGTGTGATCCATAAATTTACTAGGTAAACAAATTAAGAAGTTTGGATAAGCTGTTTTCGGTCTTTATACAGTCATTGTGTCTGTTGTTGTTAACGATGGGGTGTGTTGGTTTGCAGTTACCTCACCCCTTTGCACATCGCCGCAGACAAAGCGCACTACGACGTCATGGATGTTCTCCTCAAGCATGGGGCCAAGGTGGGTTTGTTGTTCACAAACCGTAAGTGTTTGAAATGTACACCTGCTGCAGATTGTGGCTTAAGCTGTAGCAAAACAGGGATAGCAAAGAGATGGTGCGGTTCAGGTTTTGGGAATTGAGATAAGGGAATATTTTGATAGAAGCAGGTGAAAAAGGTTAACATGAAAGCATATGCTACCAAGCACTTTTGTAATAGAAGGCTGTCTTGTAAAGATAACAGTCAGGAAAGATCATCTCAAGCTAACGCTGAAACGTTTAATTAACCGTAGTTTTTGTTGTTGTTTTTTCATTTTGTACAGTAATATGGTGTTCGCTGTTTTATTCTGTTAGCTTATTCTGGTGAAGGTAACATCACATAGTCAGATTTTAACGAAGTGACAGCTCTGACATGGCCTTAGGTCATGACATGACATGGCAGGGCATCAACAACATGACTTGACGTGGGTGTAGGTAGCATCGAGTAGTGTTTTCTTTTATGCTCAGATGTTTTAATGAGTTGTTGTGCATGCTATTTATCATTGTCTTTGTGGTTGTATTCATGGCCCCCGCTTGTGTTCTTATTGTGTACAGGTGAATGCCCTGGACAGCCTTGGCCAGACTACACTGCACCGCATGGCCCAGCAGGGCAACATGCAGACTGCATGTCACTGTGCGTTGTTGTTGTGGTGTGCAGGTGAATGCCCTGGACAGCCTAGGCCAGACCACGCTGCACCGCGTGGCCCAACATGCAGACTTCATGTCACTGTGTGTTGTTGTGGTGTGCATGTGAATGCCCTGGACAGCCTAGGCCAGACCACGCTGCACCGCGTGGCCCAACATGCAGACTTCATGTCACTGTGTGTTGTTGTTGTGGTGTGCAGGTGAATGCCCTGGACAGCCTAGGCCAGACCACGCTGCACCGCGTGGCCCAACATGCAGACTTCATGTCACTGTGTGTTGTTGTGGTGTGCAGGTGAATGCCCTGGACAGCCTAGGCCAGACCACACTGCACCGCGTGGCCCAACATGCAGACTTCATGTCACTGTGTGTTGTTGTGGTGTGCATGTGAATGCCCTGGACAGCCTAGGCCAGACCACGCTGCACCGCGTTGCCCAACATGCAGACTGCATGTCAGTGTGTGTTGTTGTTGTGGTGTGCAGGTGAATGCCCTGGACAGCCTAGGCCAGACCACACTGCACCGCGTGGCCCAACATGCAGACTTCATGTCACTGTGTGTTGTTGTTGTGGTGTGCAGGTGAATGCCCTGGACAGCCTAGGCCAGACCACACTGCACCGCGTGGCCCAACATGCAGACTGCATGTCACTGTGTGTTGTTGTTGTGGTGTGCAGGTGAATGCCCTGGACAGCCTAGGCCAGACCACACTGCACCGCGTGGCCCAACATGCAGACTGCATGTCACTGTGTGTTGTTGTGGTGTGCATGTGAATGCCCTGGACAGCCTAGGCCAGACCACGCTGCACCTCGTGGCCCAACATGCAGACTGCATGTCACTGTGTGTTGTTGTGGTGTGCAGGTGAATGCCCTGGACAGCCTAGGCCAGACCACGTTGCACCGCGTGGCGCAACATGCAGACTTCATGTCACTGTGTGTTGTTGTTGTGGTGTGCAGGTGAATGCCCTGGACAGCCTAGGCCAGACCACGCTGCACCGCGTGGCCCAACATGCAGACTGCATGTCACTGTGTGTTGTTGTGGTGTGCATGTGAATGCCCTGGACAGCCTAGGCCAGACCACGCTGCACCGCGTGGCCCAACATGCAGACTGCATGTCACTGTGTGTTGTTGTGGTGTGCAGGTGAATGCCCTGGACAGCCTAGGCCAGACCACGTTGCACCGCGTGGCGCAACATGCAGACTTCATGTCACTGTGTGTTGTTGTTGTGGTGTGCAGGTGAATGCCCTGGACAGCCTAGGCCAGACCACGTTGCACCGCGTGGCGCAACATGCAGACTGCATGTCACTGTGTGTTGTTTTGGTTTGCAGGTGAATGCCCTGGACAGCCTAGGCCAGACCATGTTGCACCGCATGGCCCAACATGCAGACTGCATGTCACTGTGTGGTGTTGTGGTGTGCAGGTGAATGCCCTGGACAGCCTAGGCCAGACCACGTTGCACCGCGTGGCGCAACATGCAGACTGCATGTCACTGTGTGTTGTTGTGGTGTGCAGGTGAATGCCCTGGACAGCCTAGGCCAGACCACGTTGCACCGCGTGGCGCAGCAGGGCAACATGCAGGCCTGTCGCCTGCTCATGTCCTACGCCATCGACCCCAGCATCGTGTCCCACCAGGGATACACCGCCGCACAGCTGGCCACAGACAACATCCAGAAACTGCTCCAAGGTGGGTCGGGGTGCCTGGTCATGACGCCAAGGTCCAGGGGTCTGGTCCCTCAGGTTCTCGAGGTTAAAAAGCAAACTGATAAAAAACCCAGAAAAGAAGTGCGTGTTTTCAACCTTCTGCCCAAAGACAAATGCTCTCCAGCTCTGAATAGATTACATGAGACTTTTCACATAGTATTCAATCTTGTGCTTAAAAGATTTATCGTGTGAGAGGTTTGGATGTTGATACAGAGCCCCATGTAATTTGAATAATGTCAGCATTTGGTAATCTCAGGCATCGTTCAGCCAGTTTTAGTTTTAACTCTTCTAGCGTCATGTATTTCTATTATGTTCTTGGTTGTCTGTTGCATCTCAACCGACAAGAGGGGAGTAACTATTTGTTCGAGAGCGCATGCTTTGCTATTAATAATAATAAATAATAGTAATTTATTTTCTATAGCGCTAACATTCCACACTTAAAGCATGCTCAAAGCGCTTTACAAATTTAAATAAAAACCATGTTACATTAAGTAAAATCAGGCAAACATGACATGCACTTCATAGGAACATTAACATAGGCCTACACAAAATCACAATAAACATACACACAATACACAGCACATTTGTTTAATAACCAAACAGATAAAAACTAACTTACTACAACATCATAAACATATGAAGCAAACTTCATAGGATTATGCATAAAAGCACAGGTAGAAACAGAAGAAGCAGTGACATACTCTAAGAAAGCAAACACATGGCAGGGTGCTTGGCAGTGAATGTCTTTGCATTTGGTGGGTGTGTAGAGTGACGTCTTGGGCGAATGCATTCGCCCATGGTGCTAGAAGAGTTAAGAAGTCTTCATTGTTGCATTCAGTGTGCAGAATTTTTTATCACCTTTAAACATGTGGCATGTAAAGTATCAGAAATAGAATCCGAATAAATTATAACTTCTAGGGTAAATCGATAAGTATTGAAGCATCTCTGAGCCTTTCCAGAAATACATCGGTGATAAGTCTGTGTAAAAATGTTAAATATAATGGTTGATATTTTCAGTGACCTTGATAGATTAGTAGGAGAACAACTGTCTCCCATTTGGTGATGGCCCTGTGTGTGTTTTTCAGAGGACCTCCCTGTTGGTGGCACTGACATTGACCTGCAGTTACTGGAGGCTGTTTGATAGATTAGTAGGAGAACAATTGTCTCCCATTTGGTGATGGCCCTGTGTGTGTTTTTCAGAGGACCCCCCCTGTTGGTGGCACTGACATTGACCTGCAGTTACTGGAGGCTGTTTGATAGATTAGTAGGAGAACAATTGTCTCCCATTTGGTGATGGCCCTGTGTGTGTTTTTCAGAGGACCCCCCTGTTGTTGCACTGCCATTGACCTGCAGGTACTGGAGGCTGTTTTATAGATTAGTAAAAAAAAAAGGAAAGAAAAACAACTGTCCCGAATTTTATTTTGGTGTGCCTGTGTGT
>CM065683.1:42003405-42023405 GCA_017654935.2 Phymorhynchus buccinoides | reverse complement strand
AATAGAATTAATAAAAAAAAATTAAAAATGGAGAAATAAAGAAGATAAAGAAAACAAAAATGAAAGAGAGAAAAGGGCCTGTCTCTTCAGCGGGCAGCCCCAACAGGGAGACAGGGAGCAGGAAGCGCACTGTGTCCCTGCAGGGAGTCGGTCAAAGAGAGAAAAGGGCCTGTCTCTTCAGCCGGCAGCCCCAACAGGGAGACAGGGAGCAGGAAGCGCACTGTGTCCCTGCAGGGAGTCGGTCAAAGAGAGAAAAGGGCCTGTCTCTTCAGCCGGCAGCCCCAACAGGGAGACAGGGAGCAGGAAGCGCACTGTGTCCCTGCAGGGAGTCGGTCAAAGAGAGAAAAGGGCCTGTCTCTTCAGCGGGCAGCCCCAACAGGGAGACAGGGAGCAGGAAGCGCACTGTGTCCCTGCAGGGAGTCGGTCAAAGAGAGAAAAGGGCCTGTCTCTTCAGCCGGCAGCCCCAACAGGGAGACAGGGAGCAGGAAGCGCACTGTGTCCCTGCAGGGAGTCGGTCAAAGAGAGAAAAGGGCCTGTCTCTTCAGCCGGCAGCCCCAACAGGGATACAGGGAGCAGGAAGCGCACTGTGTCCCTGCAGGGAGTCGGTCAAAGAGAGAAAAGGGCCTGTCTCTTCAGCCGGCAGCCCCAACAGGGAGACAGGGAGCAGGAAGCGCACTGTGTCCCTGCAGGGAGTCGGTCAAAGAGAGAAAAGGGCCCGTCTCTTCAGCCGGCAGCCCCAACAGGGAGACAGGGAGCAGGAAGCGCACTGTGTCCCTGCAGGGAGTCGGTCAAAGAGAGAAAAGGGCCTGTCTCTTCAGCCGGCAGCCCCAACAGGGATACAGGGAGCAGGAAGCGCACTGTGTCCCTGCAGGGAGTCGGTCAAAGAGAGAAAAGGGCCTGTCTCTTCAGCCGGCAGCCCCAACAGGCAGACAGGGAGCAGGAAGCGCACTGTGTCCCTGCAGGGAGTCGGTCAAAGAGAGAAAAGGGCCTGTCTCTTCAGCCGGCAGCCCCAACAGGGAGACAGGGAGCAGGAAGCGCACTGTGTCCCTGCAGGGAGTCGGTCAAAGAGAGAAAAGGGCCTGTCTCTTCAGCCGGCAGCCCCAACAGGGAGACAGGGAGCAGGAAGCGCACTGTGTCCCTGCAGGGAGTCGGTCAAAGAGAGAAAAGGGCCTGTCTCTTCAGCCGGCAGCCCCAACAGGGAGACAGGGAGCAGGAAGCGCACTGTGTCCCTGCAGGGAGTCGGTCAAAGAGAGAAAAGGGCCTGTCTCTTCAGCCGGCAGCCCCAACAGGGAGACAGGGAGCAGGAAGCGCACTGTGTCCCTGCAGGGAGTCGGTCAAAGAGAGAAAAGGGCCTGTCTCTTCAGCCGGCAGCCCCAACAGGGAGACAGGGAGCAGGAAGCGCACTGTGTCCCTGCAGGGAGTCGGTCAAAGAGAGAAAAGGGCCTGTCTCTTCAGCCGGCAGCCCCAACAGGGAGACAGGGAGCAGGAAGCGCACTGTGTCCCTGCAGGGAGTCGGTCAAAGAGAGAAAAGGGCCTGTCTCTTCAGCCGGCAGCCCCAACAGGGAGACAGGGAGCAGAAAGCGCACTGTGTCCCTGCAGGGAGTCGGTCAAAGAGAGAAAAGGGCCTGTCTCTTCAGCCGGCAGCCCCAACAGGGAGACAGGGAGCAGGAAGCGCACTGTGTCCCTGCATGGAGTCGGTCAAAGAGAGAAAAGGGCCTGTCTCTTCAGCCGGCAGCCCCAACAGGGAGACAGGGAGCAGGAAGCGCACTGTGTCCCTGCAGGGAGTCGGTCAAAGAGAGAAAAGGGCCTGTCTCTTCAGCCGGCAGCCCCAACAGGCAGACAGGGAGCAGGAAGCGCACTGTGTCCCTGCAGGGAGTCGGTCAAAGAGAGAAAAGGGCCTGTCTCTTCAGCCGGCAGCCCCAACAGGGAGACAGGGAGCAGGAAGCGCACGGTGTCCCTGCAGGGAGTCGGTCAAAGAGAGAAAAGGGCCTGTCTCTTCAGCCGGCAGCCCCAACAGGGAGACAGGGAGCAGGAAGCGCACTGTGTCCCTGCAGGGAGTCGGTCAAAGAGAGAAAAGGGCCCGTCTCTTCAGCCGGCAGCCCCAACAGGCAGACAGGGAGCAGGAAGCGCACTGTGTCCCTGCAGGGAGTCGGTCAAGCGCCTGGCTTTGCCGAGGTCCTGGACCCCGCGGGACCCGAGACATTCCACTCTTTCTGAGCACTACTACCCTGGTGGGTGAGGGATGGGTGCGTGCGCGTATTCCCGTTGTTTAGTGTGTTGATATTTGGCAATAACTCATTTTATGTCATATGTATGAGATGATTTTAAGTTTAATTCTAAAGAAAGGCGCTATGTAAATACTATATTATTATTATTATTATTATTATTTAACGTATTGTAGTATATTTTATGGTGCTTTCTTGTCTTAGTTTTTTTTTTACATGTACCTTGTTTTAGTATACTCCTTTCTTTCCCACCCCCTCCTCTCTCTGTGCCACCCCTCCCCTCTATCTCCCTCTGTGTGTGTAGGCCTATGTGGCAGTGAATGCATGTCGTTTTGTGATTCCAGTCATTTGTAGCTTTTAAACATATTTGGTTATATTGGGATGTTCTTATGTGATATGGTGTACTTTACTTTATCCTATCTGATGTTTTTATGAGATATGTTCTACTTCACTTTATTCTCTCTTTTTATGTGATTTATTATGTTATAACTAGTAACGGTAACGCCTAGGAACGGTAACGCCAAGTACTGGTAACGCTGAGTACAGCAAATTTGAAGCGATTCGGTTAAAAAACGGCGGAGTTATAAGGCCCCGTTTCCCGTTGGCGCTACTCTGAGAGTGACGCGCTCTCCCGATTATCTTCGAAACGATTCGGTTAAGAAACGGCAGAGTTATTTGTGAAAAGGTGAAGCAGCATGATACTATAAAGTTCTATGGTGTTGGTTTATTTAATCAAGTCTTAAATGTACATGTTTTTATGCCGCGCCACATCATAATTTATCATTGAGATAATAAAGTAGTCTTGAGACCCTTACACCCCACCCCTCCCTCCCTCCAGTCCACTTCCCTGCATTTTGCTTTCCACACATTCATCTAATTCTTCACTCCCTCGCACTCCACCCCCCACCCCACCCCACCTACATACCCCTCCCAAAAAATTATATATACCCTACCCCACCTGTTTTTACTACTCAGGAAGGAACGTGTTGATTTGTTTTTTTAAGGAATCTATACTATTTCATAAACTTAACCTTCTGTGGGGGTTTTGTGTGTACGTGTGTTTGTAAACAGGTGGCCGTATGCTGCAAGCCGTTGGTTGTACGTACATCCCTATAACAATTATAATGGTCTTCTGATGTATATCACGCAAAGACAGCAGGTGAAGACATTTGAAAGGGCCAATAATTCAGCAAGAGTGACAGCTGAGCAGTGGCCATGCTAGTCTTGATCAGAATCACCCAAGAAATGCAATGGGAGACATTTGAAAGGGCCAATAATTCAGCAAGAGTGACAGCTGAGCAGTGGCCATGCTAGTCTTGATCAGAATCACCCAAGAAATGCAATGGGAGACATTTTGAAAGGGCCAATAATTCAGCAAGAGTGACAGCTGAGCAGTGGCCATGCTAGTCTTGATCAGAATCACCCAAGAAATGCAATGGGAGACATTTTGAAAGGGCCAATAATTCAGCAAGAGTGACAGCTGAGCAGTGGCCATGCTAGTCTTGATCAGAATCACCCAAGAAATGCAATGGGAGACATTTTGAAAGGGCCAATAATTCAGCAAGAGTGACAGCTGAGCAGTGGCCATGCTAGTCTTGATCAGAATCACCCAAGAAATGCAATGGGAGACATTTTGAAAGGGCCAATAATTCAGCAAGAGTGACAGCTGAGCAGTGGCCATGCTAGTCTTGATCAGAATCACCCAAGAAATGCAATGGGAGACATTTTGAAAGGGCCAATGAGAGTGATAGCTAAGGTTGGTCATAAACCGTTGGCCACAAATTCCTATAACCATTATAATCTATTCTTCATCCATGGTACGCAGTGAGACAGTGTGTGTTGGGCAATGGGGGAGAGAAAGAGAGAGAGAGAGAGAGAGAGAGAGAGAGAGAGAAGAGAGAGAGAGAGAGAGTAGAGAGAGAGAGAGAGAGTGAGAGAGAGAGAGAGAGAGAGAGAGAAGAGAGAGAGGGTAGAGAGAGAGTGTGAGAGAGAGAGGTAGAGAGAGAGAGAGAGAGAGAGAGAGAGAGAGAGAGAGAGAGAGAGAGAGAGAGAGAGAGAGAGAGAGAGAGAGAGAGAGAGTGAGCGTGTGTGTGAGAGAGAGAGAGAGAGAGAGAGAGAGAGAGAGAGAGAGAGAGAGAGAGAGATGCGCGAGTGAGAGAGCGAGAGAGAGAGAGAGAGAGAGAGAGAGAGAGAGAGAGAGAGAGAGAGAGAGCCAACCCTGGGGCAAGACAAGCAAAGTAGGGGGTTCGAGCCTCCCGGTTAAGCGGCTGCAATGAGGACTAATGACAGTGGACTGGCGGAGCCCGTGACAAAGATGGACCGGCCGGCCCCTGGGAGCGGACAAGAACGGGTGATAGAGCGACGCCTGCCCTGTCGGCTTCCCTCTGATTTGGAGGGGAAATTAACTTCTTCCCCTTCTTCACTCAGGGGAGAGCTACGGGGGTGGGTGGGGGGTCGATAGAGAGATAGGTACAGTAAAACTCTTCTATCTACCCACCTCTACCCCTCACCCTCCCAACCATGCCACCATCAACATAAAAGGAACAAGTCCACTATTGACGTTTACTCACCCGTACCCACCCACCCAGTGCCGTGTGGCATTGGCAGGCAGGTCTTGGCTCCTTCGTTTTCTTCCCTACTAATCATCAAGTGATGTGATGGGTCTCTTTTGGAATGCACAACGCGTCCCGTGCTTGCCACAAGCACTAACTGCATGCCTCGCGGTGTTTTGGAAATAAAACAACAAAATCAAGAAGACTACGCGCAATTAAATAGCAGGAGAGAAACACACAGACAGAGAGATCGCTGACATAATATAAGACTAGTTGGGGCAAAGTTATGTGTCTTAATATTCCTACCACAGCATTGGCTTATCATAGTTAACTCTCTTAAAATATAGGTTGCTTTTTTTAAAAATAATAAATAGTAAAAAGTATTTCTGTATCCTAAATATACTGACACAGAAAACTGATAAGAACATTTATAAGATGGTTTATATCCCCACCACCTCCAAGTTTGGTTTTAACCATTCCTAGTTAAAATATTGTCCAACATAGGGGAACTACCTTTTTGGGCGGTGACAGTCAGCATCTCTCTCTCTCTCTCTCTCTCCTCTCCTCCCTCTCTCCCTCTCCCTCCCTCCCTCCTCTCTGACAGCACTACACCAGCAGCGTTAGTGGCCAGTGGATGAAGAAGATGGTGTTGACGGGCAGTGCAGTACGTCAAGGAGACGTCATCTCTGTCCACCTTCAATTTGTCAACACACTTCCTGCGGAGGTGCCAGCTACCGGAGAGAGAGAGAGAGAGAGAGAGAGAGAGAGAGAGAGAGAGAGAGAGAGAGAGAGAGAGAGAGAGAGAGAGAGAGAGAGTTCTCTGACCTTGCTTACTATCATAACCCCCTCCCCTCAGTTCCTCCAACCCACCCTCTTTCCCTCCAGAAACGTACACAACATAACAATAATATAAGAATCACATCAACCAGGACACACGCACGCACACGCACACGCACACGCACACGCACACACACACACAGTAGTGACGCTTAGCTGTTGGCAGATGAACCTTTGAACTTACTCCTCCCTCTCAACCTTTTCTGAGGTCAACTGTAATCTAGCCATCCATCCATCCCACCTTCACTAACGGTTTTCCCACCTCCGTTCATCAAGTCTCGTGCGACAATGCCTCAATTAACCTCCTCACCCCCCGAACCTGTCCTTCAAGACTGGCAGACAAACAAAGGAGTTAAGACAAAGTAACATCGACAGCAGCAGCTCTAGAGGTTGAAACGATGGCACAGCAGTGGAAGAAAAACAAAAAGCGCAAACCAGTACGGTTCTTTAGGGGCCTCTCCAAATCAATCAATCTATTTAGAGGATACGGAAAATTGTGGTCACTATAAAATTGATAACAAAAACACATGTATGGATCATCCCCTTCATTTGTACCAGCCTTCGGAAAGACAACGCCAGCACAAATCACGTTCGTCGTGTCCCTTTCAAAATTAATGTGGTTTGCCTGCGTTACACGAACACCAGAAGATGGTTGTCCTGATTGGGGGGGGGGGGGGGGGGGGGGGGGGGGGGGGGGGGGGGGGAGGGGGGGGGGGGGGGGGGAGGGGGGGGGGTGGGGAGGAGAGAGAGAGAGAGAATGCTATCTTATTTCTCTTGATTTAGATTTAATATAAGAGTATATTAAGAGACTAAGTTTTTGAATTTTGCCCATAGAACAAAGACAACTCCAACACAAATCACGTTCGTCGTGTCCCTTTCAAGTGTGGTTTGCCTGCGTTACACGAACGCTGGAAACATGGGTGTCCTGGTTTTGTGTAATGTGTGTGTGTGGGGAGAGGAGAGAGAGAGAGAGAGGGGAGGAGAGATGGGGGGGGGGGGGAGGGGGGGGGAGGGAGTGGGAGAGAGGGAGGGAGAGGGAGGGGGGGACGGGGGGGGAAGGGGGGGGGGGAGGAGGTAAGGACGAGGGGTGGGACTGAGATATGAGATAGAATGCTATCTTATTTCTCTTAATTTAGATTTAAGAGTATATAGAAACTAAGTTTTTTAATTTGGTCCATAGAAGAAATTCAGATGCAAACTCAAATTGCATCGTGGTTCAAAATGCAAGCGATGAGGAGTGTTCATTGGCCTGAGGGTGGGTCGCTGCCATCGTGTTGTGGTCAAAGAGCGGTGCCAACTGCTGTGGTCCTCTGCAGTCAGTGGACCATTGAGGGCCCAGGGCTCATGGACCCTGGGTCTAGAGTCACGTCAGGAAGGGGGGAGGGGAGTGCTCGGTCTGTCTCTCTGCCCCCCCCCATCCCCCCCCCCCCCCCCCCCCCTTTCTCTCTCTCTGTTCAAATGAACCACAGTAATCACGTTGGGGGGGGGGGGGGGGTATAAACTTGGTTAAAAGGAAAGAGAAAGTCTGATGTCGAGCGTGTCTATATGTGTGTGTGTGTGTGTGTGTTGGGGAGGGGAGTAGAGATAGTAACAATGAAAGCAAAGTAAAAGCTACCCAAACCCCAGACAACGGTAAACATTTACCCAAACCAGTATCTAATCAAAGTACTTAACGGTCCTTAAATAGAACCAAAAATCAACCGTACAAATGGTTTTGTTATCGAACAAACCAAGAGGAGAGAAGGGGGAAAAGGGAAGGGAAGGGGTAGGGGAAAGGAAAGGAAAAAGAGGGGATATAAGTGAGCTTCCTACTACCCCTTCTACAAGTATCACCGCCATAATACCCCCACACATAAGCTCTTGTCAAGGGAAACCGTTCTCGACAGCACGTGAAGTCCGGTACGACGGGGTAATTGTCCTAACGGAACGACCCACACGACTGTGCCCGTCCCTTTCCGCTGTAAACAGACTGTTAACCCTGCTCACCCAGCCGGAAAACCATCAGCACGAGACAGAGCCCCACAATCACTTCATCTTTGGCAGCACGGACAAGGGGGTGGGGGTGGGGGGTGTCAATGGAAGAACAAGTGATGGCTTTTTTCTTTAAGCATAACACGTGCACTACGGTTGCCATCCTCAGCTAACCTCTTTATACAATCGCTTCTCTATCGATCGATTGATCGATCCGCGCCTGCCAATGTTTACCTTTCTTTTACTTTTACTTTTCATATCTTACACGGACGCTACACGCGCACCACACGTGAAAGAAACAACATGCAGCCACCACCAAAAAATAAAAAATTAGAAAGAGGGGAAGTGTGTGTAGTAAGGAAGGGTTGTTGGGGAAGGCCCGCGTACACCCGCACACACACGACGTGTGCATGCAAGAATGTGTAACTGTAACTTCGCATCTCTCTCTCTCTCTCTCTAATTGAAGGGAGGGGGGGGGGCGGTGTCACAGACGAACGGCTAGGATATGAACATGATCCTAACCAACAGTTCTGGTATTGATACGGATACTCACCCCGCCCCTCCCCACCCCGCTCTAACCAATGTGCTTTCCGGGAAACTGAGAAGCGAGCCTTTGTTTCCTCAATTCACGCGGCGGTACCCCTTCTCGATCTCTCTCCTCGATCGTTCCGCTCGGTTGACACGGGGAAACGAATCAAAGCGATCGAAGACTGGGCTGAGGAGGTGGGAGATGGGGGAGGAGGGGAGTGCCAGACTGGAAGGTAAACAGAACGTGAATGACGGCACCAAACATTGCTACCACTTAACCTCATTTTTCCCCCTTTCTTTTTCTTTGATAATTATTACGTTTTGGATTTAATAATGCGCCTAGCCTGGAACTTTTCTTTTCGTCCCAGTAGTATGCTGGAAGGGAAGAGTAAACTATCCACACAGATACAGCGCGCATGGACGCACGTCAACTCTCACTCACACACATGGAGAGAGAGGGATGGAGAGAGAGAGGGAGAGAGGAGGGGGAGAGAGGGAGGGGGAGAGAGAGAGAGGGAGGAGAGAGTGAGTGAGAGAGAGAGAGGGGTGGGGATGAGAAGGAGAGAGAGAGAGAGAGAGTGAGAGAGATAGAGAGAGAGGGAGGGAGAGAGAGAGAGAGAGAGAGAGAGAGAGAGAGAGAGGGGGGGGGGGGGCAGTGACACAGTGACAAACACCATAATGTGCATAAAAATTAAAATTGTAATGAACCACCTGTGCTCTCTATTACGTCGAGTTAAAACATATTAGGTAGGGATCCATGCACCACAAAGTCAATAATGGTTATGTACCCATGGGTGTGGCTAGAGAACCAAACAGGCAGACAAACCCAAACAGTCTGGCAGTGAGTAAGTCAGTTAGCCAGTCTTTCAACAAAGTTGCATAGGCTTTGATCAGGCGCTGAGTCAGTCCATCAGGCAGTCCACTCAAAGTTAGCATTTGACGATCAACGTTAGATAGGCTTTGATGGCTAAAGTTAAATAGACTTTGTAACGGTTAGTCGTCAGATGGTCAGACCAAGTAGGCTTTGACCAAACAGCCAGTTAGTCAGATGGCAAGTCAAAGTTATAGCCTATAAGTTTTATTCAGGTAGTCACTCAATCAGTCAGTTCGCCAGACGGTCAAAGTTAGGCATCTGGCAGTATCAGCCAGACCAAGTATATAATTCAAATATAGGCTTTAATCAATCTGTTGGTAAGTCAAAATGTCAAAGTTATATAAGCTTCAATCAGACAGTCATTCAATCATTCAAACTATTAAAGGCTTTGGTCAGGCAGTCAAATGATTAGTCAATCAGGCAGCATCCCAAATTGACGAACCCTCAGAATCCCAATACCCGGGCAATGCAATAAACGGCACAACACCTGATGCCGCTGGCCAAGGCCACACACGGAAGCCGGGAAGTGATGGCACGCATGGCCTATGGGTATGGACAGAACTTTTCAACACTGGGTGGAATTCTGTCCCAGCTTGACCATCGAACGATCCATAAAACAGTCCCTAGTTGTCCACGGCCCCGTGCTGCTGGATATTAATGGTCAGACACTCGACACTTTACAGTGTCATTAATACAGAAACCACAGCATTGTCACATCAATAATACAGAAACCCGAGGCTTTCAGTGTTCATATAATAGTAATTAGACACTTTTTCATATTAATATGTAGAAACTCCACCTCACTAGTCTATTCCCAAACTCCCTTAATTTCTACACCCCCCCCCCCCCCCCCCCCCCCCCCCCCCCCCCCCCCCATTTCGCCCCCACTCACCCTCACAAAATCAATAAATATGTGTTCGTTTTTCCAGGCAATGGTCATGGGTAGTCGTGCGCAGTAATTATCACACGAACCATCCTGCTGTTCACAAACTGGAATCCATTGTCATTTTAATGGCATTTAAAATCAATTCTCAACAGATCTGCTTCCAAACAGCATTTTTATTCGCTTTGTTTCAGCATTAGAGTCAACAAGCATTCCTCTAGTCTTTCTGTTTCTATCTGTGTCTGTCTGTCTGCCCCCCCCCCCCCCCCCCCCTCTCTCTCCCTCTCTCTCTCTATCTCTAACACGCGTTCGTTGTTACAACAGTCATCCGACTGGGTGAATGGAAGCTTTTTGTTTTTGCTTTTCAATCCCACTCTCTGTCATTGTCATTTTAATCGATAGTGGGCAAGTGTTTCGTCACACAACACATTGGCTTGTCTACAGCCTAGTAACAACATGAAATATTCATTCCACTCTTCTCTCTCTCCACTCGTAGTACTACCACCTTGTCACCCGCCCTCCCCCCCCGCATCAATCAATAACTATGACAGGAAGAATGACTACGGATCTAACATAACTCTCTCTCTCTCTCTCTCTCTCTCTCTCTCTCTCTCTCTCTCTCTCTCTCTCTCTCTCTCTCTCTCTCTCTCAACATTGTATTGTGGCCTAAGGCCAATGTACAATAAACATCCGAGTTCCGATCTCTCTCTCTCTCTCTCTCTCTCTGTCTGTCTGTCTGTCTGTCTGTCTGTCTGTCTGTCTCTCTCTCTCTCTCTCTCTCTCTCTACACGCACGCACATATTTATGAGGGGAAAGAAAAATCTTAAATCACTCCAACTAAAATGGAATTGGATGTGAAAGATGAAAGCAACAAAGCGGAAAAGGGGTAGACTGTACGTGCGAGAGAATATGTGTCAAGTGTATGATTGAATTCTGTATGAGATGAGAGAGAGAGAGAGAGAGAGAGAGAGAGAGAGAGAGAGAGAGAGAGAGAGAGAGAGAGAGGGAGAGAGAGAGAGAGAGAGAGAGAGAGAGAGAGAGAGAGAGAGAGAGAGAGTCAAGTCGTCAAGTTTATTGTCCAAAAAAGAGAGAGGGGGAGACAGAGAGAGAGATGAGAGAGAGAGAGAGAGAGAGAGAGAGAGAGAGAGAGAGAGAGAGAGAGAGAGAGAGAGAGAGAAGAGAGAGAGAGAGAGAGAGAGAGAGACGAGAGAGAGAGAGAGAGAGAGAGAAAGAGAGAGAGAGAGAGAGAGAGAGAGAGAGAGAGAGAGAGAGAGAGAGAGAGAGAGAGAGAGGAGAGAGAGAGAGAGAGAGAGAGAGAGAGAGAGAGAGAGAGAGAGAGAGAGAGAGAGAGAGAGAGAGAGAGAGAGAGAGAGAGAGAGAGAGCGAGCGACGGACGAACAGACAGACAGAAAACAATGGTGCTTTTTGACTATCGCCAGAGCCGTAAATTCAGCATTACTGTTCGCGCTGCCGCGGCCCAGTGCACAAGGCAGGTATCAATATTGCAATATCCGAGCTGAGCTCACTCGGTGACAAACACAAAAGCTGGGCTGGAGGGGGAAAGAACTTAAAAACACCGTCCACGGGTTCACGCTGCGATGGCTTCGGGCTGCTGCCTGCCTGGTGCCACCACACCCCACGTCCTGCCAGCACACAAGACAAACAGGAGGACAAACGATACAACAACGACAGAACACCACCACACCCCACGTCCTGCCAGCACACAAGACAAACAGGAGGACAAACGATACAACGACAGAACACCACCACACCCCACGTTCTGTCAGCACACACAGACAAACAGGAGGACAAACGATACAACGACAGAACACCACCACACCCCACGTCCTGCCAGCACACACAGACAAACAGGAGGACAAACGATACAACGACAGAACACCACCACACCCCACGTCCTGCCAGCACACACAGACAAACAGGAGGACAAACGATACAATGACAGAACACCACCACACCCCACGTTCTGTCAGCACACACAGACAAACAGGACAAACGATACAACGACAGAACCCCCCCCCCCCCCCTCTCTCTCTCTCTCTCTCTGCGCGCGCGTGCGTGCGTGCGAGCGTATGTGTGTGTGTGCGTGTGTGGGTGCGTGTGCAAGCGCGCATGAGTATGGACCCGTTGAAAGGTTTCATGCAATGAATTAATGTCCGGCGTCTGCTCATCAACAAACAAGTCGTGTTTTCAGTGCCCTTGCTCTGCTGCATGCCATGGCTTTAAAGAAAGAAAAGGAAAAAGAAAAAAAGACAGACAGTCCAACGGTCCATTTTGCAGCATGCTGTCCAATCATGCGCTCGTTCACGGTGCATCACGCTTATGGAAGGCGCCGCTTCACGCCTGCTTAACTGCATTCAACGGGGGCCACTAGCCTTTATGGATGGAGCCGTCCGCTCACTACTATAATGGCTTGTCCGCGATAATGAGGCAGCAACTGTGGCCCGCTTTATCAGCAGAGCCCAATGCACGTGCCGTTAATTACATTTCATCACAAATCAGGAGGCAAAAAAGCAAAAGTGGGAGAAACACCTACAGGCTCTGGACGAAGGAACGGGCTCATCGGAATAATAAATAACGCTTCTCTTTAATATTTTAAGTTATGGAATAGTTCTTTTCATGAGGGTCAGATACTAGTCATTTATTGTCTACCATCGTCTCTACAATGATTGTTGTCATAAGAGTCAGATAATGGATAATGTCTGCCTTTGTCTGGATCTAAAATGATTCTCATTATGGGGATCAGAATAATAACTTGCACATAAAAATGGCTCGCCTCGGATACCAGAATCTGTGATAACTCCATGCGCTTTCAACCATTTAGACACAACAGCCTGCTCGACACAAGCTGAGCCCAAATCGGTATTGATCAGTCCTTTCCACACGCTTCATTCATAAGCCGTTCAGATGCTCTCCCGTTCATTTCTTAGTTACCAGCCGCAAAGCGAAGCTGGTAATGTCTTCAATGATGGTGTCTGTTCGTGGCTGACTATGAATGTTACCACGATATAACGTTTGAACGGAGGGACCTAGAAGGCTAAAATATTTGCATGCGCATAGGTAGTCAGAATAATTTGTTAGTTAATCTTTATTTTCTCCCATCTTTCCTTGGAATGGTGTCTAAACGTGAGCAGTCCAGTTGTATGTTGGTGTCATCCAAAAGCAACAGCACAGAATGGCCTGCTCTTCTGAAAGGTGTAATAGGAGTTAGCTAATTAACAACAGTATGTTCACATTGAGATGAAATACAACCGTTGCGTACACATCCTCCGTTTAAACATTGAGATGAAATACAACCGTTGCATACACACTCTCCAGTCAAAACCTCAATTCAGAAAAAGAAAAAAATACAAAAAAATCAGATTAAAAATCCATGTTACTTCTAGGGAAGAAAATGCCAATGTTTCGAGAACAAACGTTGCTTAGATTTAAACAAGCTATCTTTGGGTTACTTTTCAGCTGGTCAGTATTATTCTATTATAAAAAAAACTTGATGCTTCTCGTTCGAATCCAGAAATCTTCATATTCTTGGGAAATGTTCCTGCTACAAAAGACCCCGTTTGCGCACACACGTTTGCATAAGATAACCGCGATTTTTGGATCAGCGTTTTTGTGGGTTTTTTTTTAAACAACTCCCTAACCCCACCTCTCCTACTTTCTAACATCTGAGATGCGTCTTCAATTCAACATTCATTCAAAAGTAAATTAAAATTATTTTTCCCATAGTGGTAATAAAGAGAATAATAATAATAATAATAATAACAGTACATTTATATAGCGCTTTACCTCAGATGAGCCCAAAGCGCTTTACAATCAATTATTCATCAACAGATAACAAAAAACAAGATTCAAGAGTGACACCAACCACCAACAGCGCATATGCAAAGCAACTCTCTCTCTCTCTCTAACACACACACACGCACGCACACACGCACACACACGCACACACACACACGCACGCACACGCACACGCACACACACACACACACATAAACACACAATTATTGACGCCAACTCATTCATACCCCATTCGGTAAGCCACAGCAACTGAGCCGCATGGACTGACCACATACACCAACACACATACACAAACACCCTCACACACAAACGTACGCACGCAGACAGACACACAGACACAAACACACACACACACATGCGTGCACACACAACCCACAAAACCAAAATACACACAAGCACACATTCATGCTCACACACACACACACACACACACACACACACACACAACACACACACACACACACACACACGCACACGCACCACAAAACACAGCACAAACCTCTTAAATCAATCTTCCCTCACGTGCACACAACGATAGACAACTGATCAAATATTTAGGGCGCAGCAGGAAAAAGATGGGTTTTAAGAGAGGTTTTGAATGAGGAGACTGAGTTGGACTGTCGGAGAGGAGAAGGCAGAGAATTCCACAGAGATGGTGCTTGACAAGAAAAAGAACGTTGGCCAGCAGATTTGAGACGGATGGAGGGAATGGAAAGGAGACGAGAATCAGAAGACGAACGTAGTTGGCGAGCTGGGACATAGAGATGAAGAAGATCAGAGAGATACAGGGGAGCTTGATCATTCAGTGACTTGAAGGCAAGGAGGAGAATTTTGTAGTCAATGCGTGATTGAACTGGGAGCCAATGTAGGGAACGAAGAACCGGAGTGATGTGATCGTACCTAGGAGAGCGAGTAATGAGACGAGCAGCATTATTCTGGACCCGTTGGAGCTTAGAGAATAATGAATACGAAGAAATAGTATAAAAGTGTTGCGCTTTTTTATACTGTAAGATGGATAGAAAACTGAAAGCGCGGAGATCGCACCTATGCATCAACTTTGAACTTTTTATCTTGCTCTGGTGGATTCGAACTCAAAAGGCTCCACCTTCGGTTCATGAAAAATTGTCATGACACAAAAACCAGTGTTGTTATCACATTAAAGTTACAAAGTAGGTTTAACTTCAATTCTGTGCATTTGACGATCTCTTATACATTAAAAATCGCTTTGCTTCATGCATATAATTTTATTATGCAACCAAGTTAAATGCTCTTTCTATCTGTGAGACTTCAAGTCACTAGTCAGACTAAGTCTGTGTTGACAATGTTTTCAAAAGATATTACCTCGATTCACCCCCCTAACGACCCCTTACATCTGTCATTGAATTCGCCGTCTTATCAATGACAGTATGCGCCTTTTCTCCTCCCATTAATGAAGTAAATAGATAGTGTCCTTCCTCAAACGTTACTCTCAGCAACCTTTCAATTTCGATTCACCACGCAAATAACCATCTGCATCTTAATTGCCTTTCTACTTCAATTCACCAATGCTAACAACTACCCTTCCTTTTCCCACCACCTAAACCAATTCTCATTTCCCTGAGCGATTTATAAAAAAAAAGAGACACATTTCTGAATAATTCAGTAAGACTTGCAATGCATCCACCAAACACACACGCGCGCGCGCGCACACACGCACACGCACACGCACACACAGAGGAGGGGGGGGGGAGAGAGAGAGAGAGAGAGAGAGAGAGAGAGAGAGAGAGAGAGAGAGAGAGAGAGAGAGAGAGAGAGAGAGAGAGAGAGAGAGAGAGAGAGAGAGAGAGTTAGCAAGCAAGGACTTGCAATGCATCCACCAAACACACACACACACGCGCGCACACAGGGAGAGAGAGAGGGGGGTGGAGGGAGAGAGAGAGAGAGAGAGAGAGGGAGGGAGGGAGGGAGAGAGAGAGGGTTAGCAGCAAGGACTTGCAATGCATCCACCAAACACATACACACGCGCGCACAGACACACAGAGAAAGACAGGGGGGGGGGGGGGGAGACAGAGAGAGAGAGAGAGAGAGAGAGAGAGAGAGAGAGAGAGAGAGAGAGAGAGAGAGAGAGAGAGAGAGAGAGAGAGAGAGAGAGCATACCCTCGGGCATGGGTAACATAGCCAATAAAGGGAGCAGGGGAAGCCTGGTGGCGACCATCAACAAAAGCTCTCGATACGCACAATGCCCAACACGTCTTCCTGCCTTCAACCCTAACGGCCACACACCCACAAAAAAACAAAACACAGCAGACCTGGCTGGCTAAGGTTACAGCAAAACCACCACCTACATCATGATGTTAGTAACCCCTCTCTTCCCTTCAACCTAGGCTCAACACTAACTTTAGCTACCTACAACCACCTACACCATCATGTTAGTAACCCCTCTCTTCCCTTCAACCTAGGCTTAACACTAACTTTAGCTACCTACAACCACCTACACCATCATGTTAGTAACCCCTCTCTTCCCTTCAACCTAGGATTAACACTAACTTTAGCTACCTACAACCACCTACACCATCATTTTACCTAACTCCCTTCTTCCCTTCAACCTAGGCTTAACACTAACTTTAGCTACCTACAACCACCTACACCATCATGTTAGTAACCCCTCTCTTCCCTTCAACCTAGGCTTAACACTAACTTTAGCTACCTACAACCACCTACACCATCATGTTAGTAACCCCTCTCTTCCCTTCAACCTAGGCTTAACACTAACTTTAGCTACCTACAACCACCTACACCATCATTTTACCTAACTCCCTTCTTCCCTTCAACCTAGGCTTAACACTAACTTTAGCTACCTACAACCACCTACACCATCATGTTAGCAACCCCTCTCTTCCCTTCAACCTAGGCTTAACACTAACTTTAGCTACCTACAACCAACCTACACCATCATGTTAGTAACCCCCCTCTCCCCTTCAACCTAGGCTGAACACTAACTTTAGCATTAACTACCTACAACCACCTACACCATCATGTTAGTAACCCCTCTCTTCCCTTCAACCTAGGCTTAACACTAACTTTAGCTTTAACTACCTACAACCACCTACACCATCATGTTAGTAACCCCTCTTCCCTTCAACCTAGGCTTAACACTAACTTTAGCTTTAACTACCTACAACCACTACACCATCATGTTAGTACCCCCCCCCCCCCCCTCTATTCCCTTCAACCTAGGCTGAACACTAACTTTAGCTTTAACTACCTACAACCACCTACACCATCATGTTAGTAATCCCCCTCTTCCCTTCAACCTAGCGTTCTACCTCTACCCGTAGTCAGCGGTGCCAGCAGGGATAAGATTCCACAAACTTGGGAATGACCCCCTGTGCAGTGAGGTAAGAGAAGAAACTGCCCAGACACACACACGTTTGAGAATAAGATCTAACAAAGGGAAAGGGAGAGAGTGGGCTTCAATAACGGGGGAAAAGGTGTGTTTTGATGTTTGATTTGAAAGCAGAGGGTCGGTTGCTGGACGGACACACACAACACACACACACACACTCTCTCTCTCTCTCACTCTCTCTCTCTCTCTCTCTCTCTCTCTCTCTCTCTCTCTCTCTCTCTCTCTCTCTCTCTCTCTCTCTCTCTCTCTCTCTCTCTCTCTCTCTCTCTCTCTCTCTCTCTCTCTCTCTCTCTCTCTCTCTCTCTCTCTCTCTCTCTCTCTCTCTCTCTCTCTCTCTCTCTCTCTCTCTCTCTCTCTCTCTCTCTCTCTCTCTCTCTCTCTCTCTCTCTCTCTCTCTCTCTCTCTCTCGCTCTCTCTCTCTCTCTCTCTCTCTCTCTCTCTCTCTCTCTCTCTCTCTCTCTCTCTCTCTCTCTCTCTCTCTCTCTCTTCTCTCTCTCTCTCTCTCTCTCTCTCTCTCTCTCTCTCAGAGCGTAATTTTCATAACAGATATGTGTACGATCTACGATCTATGATTTGAAATGCCAGTAACAACAATCAAGTTCAACGGTAGCACAATTCCAAAATGGCACATACTAAGGAGCCATGAGATCAGATTACAAAACAATAACTGAAGAAACACAGATAGGCACAATCAAATTCCTATATTGCGGGAGGATTGGGAGGAGGGGCGGGCAGTTATTGGACAACCATACAGATCTCTGGCGACGGCCTTGCATAATGCACGTGCATGGAAATGAATTGGTCATAGTAAACCTGTCCAAATGTAATGTAACACAGTCCTTCCGCGGCTTCCATCAATAAGCCCGTAACACCATACCGCTAGTCATCTCCCACTCTAACATCGATTTCTTTCCACTGCACAAAGGGGAAAAAACACAACAACACTACTAAAAGAGAGGAATCAAATAACTAGATTAGCCATTCTAAGAAAGCAAGCAGATCGTGTTACAGGAAAAAAGGGTGGATGAAGGTGAGGCGTGCGTGTTTGTGGGGGAGGAGGGAGGCAATCAATTTATTGTTTTCATTTCCATTGAAGTTCAGGATATGTGTGTGTGTGTGTGTGTGTGTGTGTGTGTGTGTGTGTGTGTGTGTGTGTGTGTGTGTGAGAGAGAGAGAGAGAGAGAGAGAGAGAGAGAGAGAGAGAGAGAGAACATTGAACACTGAAAAACTTTATTTAATAAAGAGAGAGAGAGAGAGAGAGAAGAGAGAGAGAGAGAGAGAAGAGAGAGAGAGAGAGAGAGAGAGAGAGAGAGAGAGAGAGAGAGAGAGAGAGAGAGAGAGAGAGAGAGAGAGAGGAGAGAGAGAGAGAGAGAGAGAGAGAGAGAGAGAGAGAGAGAGAGAGAGAGAGAGAGAGGAGAGAGAGAGAGAGAGAGAGAGAGAGAGAGAGAGAGAGAGAGAGAGAGAGAGAGAGAGAGAGAGAGAGAGAGAGAGAGAGAGAGGAAGAGAGAGAGAGAGAGAGAGAGAGAGAGAGAGAGAGAGGGAGAGAGAGAGAGAGAGAGAGAGAGAGAGAGAGAGGAGAGAGAGAGAGAGAGAGAGAGGGGGGCTATTCATACACACGCATAAGGATGTAAGAGGTTCGTGGAATAAACTGGAACTCTAGATTAATTTTTCATCAAATTTATTCTGTGACTGTCCTACTACATGTATAGACAATGAGGCTCCACAATTATGTTGTGATTTTTTGGTATTGGAAACCTTGCCGTCCTGTCCCACTCCTATCTTTACTAAGGGTAAAGATATTACACTTTACTATTACACTCTGTGTGTGCGTGGTTGGGGGGGGGGGGGGGGGGGGGGGGGAGAGGAGATAACCCTAACCCGTAATTCAAAGTAAGCACACACCATTCCCCAAACCTACATCATAATGATTGCTTTCACAAACGGTCGCCTCAACTACCCCCTACCCCCACTGACACTCGTAATCCCAAGATCCCAACCACTGAGTCTGCTCGCCCACCTTCATTCCAGAACTCGTCCTGACCCAATACAAGAGACAGACATACAGACAGACAGACAGACACAGACACGCGTCCCGGTTGATTCACCTAGAAACCCAAGCCCTGGCAGTGGGCATGGCATCAGGCAATCGATGGCCATCCAAGGGACAGCGTGTCATCAATACAGCACAATGACGGGCAATCATAGTCAATGGCAGTCGTCACGTGCTGCTCACCATATAGCGCGGCCGGCTTTCTTTCAAACACAATAGTCAATGCAGTAAGGGGTGATCCCCCCTCTCAAAAGAGTGCTGGGAAAACGAGCAGTAGGCCTACCCGCTTCCCGAACAGACTGTCATTTCGTCTGCTAGAATTCACAGCACCAGAAACTTCACCCAGAAATCTGAACTTTCCCAAGTAATATTTCCCCTCAATCCTTTACTTTCATTCAATGTCTGCACCCCCCATCCCCATCTCCATCCCCACCTCACTCTGATCCCCACCCTCCATCCACACTTTTCTCTCCTCCTTACCTCCACCCAATACAAGCAATACATACATGCATACTTAACAGCGGATTCTCAACAAGCTGTCGTGCAGTGTATAGATATTATATGATACCATATCGTCTGTGCAAGTCAATCCCTGAGGTCAAAAACTCTTCTATTGCATAGTACAGGTATGACTGACTGACAGTCCTTTTTTTTTTTAAAATCTCATCCTTCTGGAGATGACTATGCTAAATCCATCTTCAAAGCAATCCATTTAGAGATTGAAATGGAGAACCTATATTTTATTAAAACGCATTTTGCATATGAGAGAGAGAGAGAGAGAGAGAGAGAGAGAGAGAGGAGAGAGAGAGAGAGAGAGAGAGAGAGAGAGAGAGAGAGAGAGAGAGAGAGAGAGAAGAGAGAGAGAGAGAGAGAGAGAGA